>CM040187.1:35299684-35637184 GCA_022606455.1 Callitettix versicolor
AACATTTCAAGAAGCTGTTGAAGTGAATGTAGAGGGTTCTAAGAAGAAAAAAATGATGAAATTGAAAGAAGATATTACAGATACTACGGCTATTAGTGACATGATTACAGAAATAAATTCGTTTAGAAAAGGAAAGAAAAAAGAAAAAACTAAAAAGGAAAAGAAATTGGAAAAACAAAATGAAGATTCAAAACTAGTACAACACCAATGCATTGAATACCTTAAAAAATGGAAAAATGACAAGATAAATTGGAAGTTTGAAAAAGCGAAACAAATTCGACTTATCAACTACATGTTTGATTCTTCAAAGGTAATATCATATATTTTATCAACTTGGAAAATGTTTATTATATTTTCCTTTAACAATGTAATTGAAAACTGATATCAGAGTAGCTGAGGATATTTTAACTGTAGAAGGTTTATATTTGCAAAGATTTGCTGATGCTGATATTTAACTTTCACACCGTTAACATTGTTGCATATTTGCACACAAGTTTGTGTTTGCCAGTTTGATTTTTATTTGATCACTGTTTACCTTTTTGCTTATTTTTAATTATTAACAAAATTAAAATTTTACAAATTTCCGACGACAAAAAAAGAATATTTTCTGTATACAAAATGTAATTGTCTTGACTGTTATTAAGATTTTTTATATGAAAACTGTTTAAAATATTAATCATTATTCATTTGAACTAATACTAATATCAATTGTTTACAATATTCAATTCGTAAAACACTTTGTAGACAAAACTAATTGTATCCATGGTATCAGTTTACACACAAGTAAGTGTTTTTACACACATTTTTATGTTAGTACCATTCCAGAAACTACTAGTCCAGCGAATCAGTTGAAAATGGAATACCCTTAATAGCCGTTATTCTTTAAAAAAACATCTGATATAATTATCAATGTTACCATATTGTGTAAAATTATGGCTCTGCTTGTATCAAGTTGTTGAAATTAAATTAAGTAATCATTTTTTTAAAGGTCCTTTTTATTTTTATTACTTTTTGCTATGCATTTTCTCTAAACAATAGCAATCAAAGGCGACAAGTATTCATTGCTAGGATGTGTTATTTTTTTCAGAAACAAATGGACAAAATAATTTATGATACCTACATAAAATAATTATTAAATACTAGGAGAAACTATTACTCATTTGCAATACCAATTACAGTTTCAAATTCGTTATCAGTTCAATTAATTAAAAGTAAAACTGAATGCAATTATTTTTCTTTTCTGTTAATAATGGTTATTGCAATTCAGTAATAATTAGACACAGTAGACTCTTATTAATCATAATTTTTTGATAATTGATCATAGTGTTACTGTATTTTATGAATTAACAAGATTCTACTGCTCATGTTCAGGAGTTAAACATTGGCTTATTTGACCTCTTGTTAAATGAAATTAATTTGATTATTTTTTATTTTAATTTTTAATTGATTACAACCACTGATTACTTTTTATTGTTTTTAGTACTAGTAAAAGTTAATTTTTTGTAAAGAAATTAAAAATACCTTTTATTAGTAAATATAGGAACTTATCAGCGTACACAAGTACAGTTTTCTTTGCAAAATTCACCTGCTTTTTATAAGTGAATGGAATTAGGTTTTCATATATCTTTACTTTAAACGCTTACTGAATTCATTTTCAACATATTTTGTTCGATGTTGCAGTTACCAGAGGAAGTGTTTCCTATTTTTGTTGATTATATTAGTGGAAGTAAAGGGAACATAACAAAAGTGATAACACAAAAGTGTTCAGTAATAGTGAAAGAAATGGAAGACTTTATGGAACTAGATGAAGAAAAACAAAAGGAGAAAACAGAACCAAGTAAAACAGAATATGAACGAGCAAGAAGTATATTACAAGTTGTAGAAGATTTTAATTTGTAAATAAAAGTTTACATTTTTTACAGACTTTTAATTTTCAATGAAAGGTCCTAATATCATATCCTCATAGGTTTTTATTACCTAATTGAGTGCAATTATGAAACATTTTTTTTAATTTTCAATTATACTTAGTACAGTAAACTCATATTTAGTGTTTTATTATCAGAGAGTGCAAAAGAGAAAAAGTTTTAAAGTAAGAACAATAGATTAAAATATTACAAGTCTTATGAAAAGTAATTTTTTGTTCTGTTGGTAGTAGGAACTGTATTTCCCCAAAGTGAATATTTATATTATATAGTAAAACTTTTTAATAGCAGAATAGTAAAAGTGTTGCAATAGAAATGAAAAAAAAATTATAAACCTTTTGTCTATAAAAAGAGATCCTTTTTGAGAACATGACCAGTTTTAAATCAATGACTTTAAGCAAAACGGAGCACAAAAGTGAACCATTTGGATTAAACCTAACCTGAAAAATAATCATGTAATCAAACCTAACTTCAAAATTATGACTGTTTGCCCCCTAGACTTTGTGAAATTGAGGCAATTATAAAATAATGTATTGTATCAATTCGTTTGATTTCATGGTCGTGTATTAATACTGCTAAAGTCTTATTACTGTATGACCCTTGCAATATGGAGTTATAATGTATTCTGGGGATCACCGAGTTCAGCCCATGAAAGGTTTTTGTCTGGCTTGCGACTAAAACTGTAAATTTCAGGCCGACCAGGCTGTAAAAGCTTGGGGATTGTTGTAAATTTCAGCATGATAAAAACTACGGTATATTTTTAATTTAGAAACAATTGAAACCTTAATACTAAGGCCCTTATAGGCCTAAATGCAATCTACAATTCATGGTTTCATTCATGTGTCTATGGTGTTTAACTGCATTATCTACCAACAGGTTCTGTATGGAAAAACCTTAACATTTTAGATGTTAGGCAAAGATGGTAAACTACATAAGATCTCATACTATTCAACATTAGCAGAAGAATTTCTCTAAGAGATTGGTAGTGAGTATCCTGACCTTTCCTACTGTTATAGTCTGCTGGAGAAATAGAAGAAGTCCAGGTGTTTAGGTCGGTCGCGGGTTGGTGAGGAATGTGAAATAAATTCATTTTGTGTTGATTGTTGGCTGGATCTGTCCTATTTCCTCCCAAGTAAGTTGTGATGTCTTGTGCTGTTGGTAAGCTGCTGTGTAATGAGCTTTCCTCCTTAATGCTCTGCCAAACAACCATTTTCAACCTGTATTTATTCTTAAAATTATGGCTGGCACAATAATTTGTCAGAATTCCATTGTTAAAACTGGAGAAAAAATGCACCAATCAGAATGAACCTGTTATGTATGGGAGATGTGATGCGCCAGCAGTAGTTCCTGGGCAAAAATGTATTTGTCTAGCGTAGTATAGACCCGAGATACGTGTGCACTGTAAACCAGTCGGAAGTGAGTTTTAGTTGTTAGTGAATTAGGTTTCGTAGGCTACAGCTCTTTTCAAGCTAGAAGAGAAGTATGGGGATTTTTAGTGTGTTTGTTTTGGTGTTAGTAAGTGGAACTAGGTTGTGTAACTCAGTTCCTATGTTGTTTTGGCGATGACCTTACCATTTGTGAGGTATGTTGGCATAAAGTAGTAGAAGGGTTGTACTTCAGAAATTTTTTTAACTTTGTGAATTTATTGATATTTTTATGACAACAGAATAAACATATGGATGAACTTGCAAATCAGCACTAGCTGTGGAAGCTTGCAGTTATTTTCTCACATAAATTACCTAATTTGGAGCTCGAAGAAGAAAACTCGTTTGTTACTTATTTTGGCTTTCAAATGAAAACTTGTTTTGTTGACAGTGTACCATTGGAACATAAGCTGGAAGTAATTCAACTCAAGATCAATAAAAATTTGAAAGATCACTCAAAGATTGGTATGTACCTTTTACAGGTATGTCCACCTTATTAGCCCTAATTACCAGTCCAAATGACACTGAGATTCTCTTGAATAAAAATACAGTTTCACATAGACTACATTTTGCATTGTTCATTTAACATTTCAATCAGTTTGGATCATCGAAATAATTCAGCAAAATTTATTTTATGTCTTTGAATGAAGAAGACTTCAAGAGTGTAAAAATATTTGGCAGTGGGAATGATTTTGGTTTTGGGCTTAATGATTTCAGTTTGTATTCAATTCATTGAGGTGAACAAACATTTTCAAAAATGAATTATGACAAGTCTAAAAATAGATATAGATGGTCAAATGAACATTTGACATCAATTGTGAAAATAAAGACAAAATTTGAACGAAAATGGGAGGGCATATTGAGTGATAAACAAATACACACGTCATATTAGAGACCACAACAGAAAAAGTATTGTAAACTTTTTTAATTTTTATTTTGAAAAAAATGGTTTTCATTTTTCTGACTATAGATTTAACAAACAACATTGAAGTTAAATATTATTATGTTGATTGTTATCAATATTATTATGTTGATTGTTACATGTTTTGCAACTACTAAATATTATTTGTGGGTGTTAATCCTTCAACATTTTCTATACAATAGAAATGCATTTTTTCCTTTGTACTTTTGAAATAAGATCGCAGGAACATTTCATAGATTTTTGTGAATTTGTCCGGGCACAATTTTAGCCCTTGTTATCAGGGGAAATCCAGGCAATTGGTGACACTGTACAGTGATAAAAGTTTAGCATAATCACAGGTGATACGAGTACAATATAAAGTATCTAATTTTTAGGATGAAAAATCAACTTGGATACATAAAGTGTTACAATAAAAAAAATAATAACTAAAGAAAAAGATTTGTTTATTTATAAAGATAAACATTTATAAGATTAACATACTTTGATAGTGTACTCATAACATGTAAAACATTAGAAAGATGTGCTAACAAGCCACTAGAAAGTGACATTTTTCTCAGCTGCATAACTTTGAACAATATTTTTAATAAGCGCCTTCTTTTCATCTTCAGGCAGGAAGCTTGCTTTAGCTGCATTGATATTCTGCAAATACAAGAAATGCACACATTTTTTTGTAAAATCTGAAATAATTTTGAAACTATCAATTACTTATTTCTTAATTATACACAAAATTTAATAACAAAGACCAACTGCTTTAGTCAGCCAAACACTTTTGTTTTCACAGCTAGCTTATTAAGCAGAGCAGACTGCCATGCAGGGGTATTGTTGTTGGGTAAGTGTTTGTTTGTTTGCAAGTTTCTAACATGAAGGTCCCATGCATATTTAGTCAAATGAACCTTTGGGTTTGGTTCATATGAGGTCTGTTAAAAATATCTTTTAAATGCTACAAAGTTCATTTGGCCCAAATATTAAAATATAATTTTGTTGAATGAACTTGTGATTGTTTGATTTTTTGTCATATGACCTCATCTCCCCTTAAATCCTCCCATGGAAACAAAAGATGCAATCAGTCAATCAGAGTGTGATTTTATCATGTGACTTTCATCTGTTTGGGTTGTTGAAGGAAGCATTGGGCTGAAATGCTTCAGTTTTCTAATGCAGACATAGTCTCATTTTTTTTTTGAAGGGATGAAACTTTGATCTCTTATTTTGTATGTACTTTCAAAACATCAAATCAAAAGATTCGCAATGAACATTTCTAGAAGAGTTGGATTTAAAGTGTATTCTATGTACAATAAAAAGTTTAACTATACATTCTAAATCTCTTCTTCTATTTTAATTAAAAGTGAAACTTTCAGGATATTCTTTCTAAAATAGCTAAAATTTATGACGTTCCTTTTCATACTTACAGCGGCAGCTAAATGGCTGTCTTCTAAGCCCCATGTTTTTACTAAGTTGTAATCATCATTGAGATAATATCCTGTTAGTGTAGGATCATCTGAATTCAAAGAAAAGTTTGCCTTGTCTCGTGCAAACCTATGAAAGTAAAAATTATTTTACTTTTAGCACATCAAAATTTAATAAATACAAATTTTGTAAAGCATAACATTTTATTCCTTTGCGCTTCTTCATCTATCATGGTGGAATTAATTATTTGTTTTGAGGTTATTATGATTGGCATTAATAAGGTAAGTACTACCCCACACTAAGACAACAGCTTATAATTCAGTACGGTTTGAACAAATACAAAATACGTAATTTTTTGAATATATATATTTTCATCTTGAATACGAGGTGTGTTCAGAAAGTAATGAGAATTTTAATTTTTTGAACAAAATATTTATTTATTCTTCTACATTGATGTCGCTTTCAAAATAGTCCCCATTGGAGATTATGCACTTGTGCCAGCGCTTCTTTCAATCCTCAAAACACTTCTTAAACTCGATCTTTGAGATAGCCTTTACCTGTAAAACGACAGCCCTTTAAGGTTCTCTTTACTTTTGGAAATAGGAAAAAGTCACATGGAGCTATGTCTGGCGAATATGAAAGCTGGGGCATCGTTACAGTAAAAAATTCACGAACAAGCAATGAAGTGTGAGCTGGTGCATTATTGTGGTACAAAAGCCATGAATTGTTTTTCCACAGATCCGGGCTTTTTTTCGGATTGCTTCATGCAAATGGCGTTGAGCTTGTAGGTAGTACTCCTTATTGACCATTTCACCTAGTGGCAGAAATTCATGATGCACTATGCCATTAATATTGAAGAACACAGTGAGCATAACCTTCATGTTCGACCGCACTTGTCGAGCCTTTTATGGTCTTGGCGAGCCAGAATGCCTCCACTGGGATGATTGAGCCTTAGTTTCGATGTCATATCCCCATGACCCATGTTTCATCACTTGTTATGATACGTTTCAGTAATTCTGCATCGTCGTTGACTTCATTTAGTGACTCTAAGCAACTTCTATTCACCGCTGTTTTTGTTCAAAATTCAACAATTTTGGAACGAATTTTGCTGTCACGTGTTTCATACACAAAACATTGGAAACAATGCCATGACATGATCCAATCGATATGCCAACATCATCAGCGACCTCTATTTGTGATTCACTGATTGTTCATAACCATTTCTTTCATTTTGTCCACGTTTTCATCGGTTGTTGATGTGCTGGGGCGTCCAGGGCATTTGTCATCTTCAACGTCTTCACGGCCTTTTTGGAAACGCTTATACCACTCGTAAACTCTTGCTTTACTCATAGCAGACTCACCATAGGCCTTTGTTAACATTTCACACACTTTGTTACATTTTATTCCATTTTTTAAGCAAAATTTGATACAAATTCTTTGATCCATTTCTTTTAATAAACGAAAATCGCTGAACTCATAAAAACACGTCTAACCTTAGTGGCTGTCACAGACAAAGTCAACAATGAAAACAACTGAAAGTTTTATCATACTTCAAGGGCATGTATACCTACATAATTAAAAAAAATGTTTGACAATCAGACTCTCCAAGCCCGCAAAATTTAAAAATTCTCATTACGTTCTGAACACACCTTGTGTAGTACAATATCGTTTATCCTTCACCTGAGTAAAGGTAATATGAAGGTCATAAAGTACATGAGGGTAAAGTTCAGATAATATGGAGAGTCAAAACACCTTATTAAAACCAAAAAAAAAAAAAAAAAAAAATATTAATAAATTAATGAAAGTATATTTAATTGCATCACAATTATTTAAAAACATATACAACTTTTTTCAAATAGGCAAAAAAATGCAGGATCTCTTTCCTCTAGGCCTAAAAACTAATAAATAACAATATTGTGTAAAATATAAACAATAGCTTATCTATACGTGTATGTGCAAGCTATTACGCAAATATCCATTTGAAAAGAGTGAATGATTTTGTGGTAATTATTTATTTGTGTTTGATATGTTCATGTTAAAGTCATTGACTTTCAATAATCAAACTGATGATCACATTATACCCTACTTATAAAGTTGAAAGAGAACTTTGAAACAAAACTTCCTGATGTGTGTGTTTTATGGCTTTATGGGCATCAGTTATACTTTTTAAACAAAGACTATCTAAAGACTACTTTAATGTGAGATATATAACAGATACATGAAATACAAATTTTGTAAGCTATGTATGCATTTTCTAACAGTAATAACTCACCTGCTTATGCTGACGTAACGGATATTCCAGGTTTTACTGTATTATACTTTAAATTCGGAACATTTATAAAGTATGAATTACTGAATCGCACAATATGTCCTGGATTGGTAATAAGCTGTTCTGAATCTGTTTTTATTTTGCCTATTGAAATTTTGAATGGCTTTTAATCCTTAGTGAGCGGTTAATATCTATAGACACACAACCCTGTAAGAGCGCACATCACATGTCTGTAGGGAGGAAGTGGCCCAACTTCAAAAAACTTGGTTGTTCTACTGTGCAACAGGTGTCAATTTTACAAGTGATGTTGTGTTGAATACTTACAGAATTTTTGAATTAATAATTTATTTTACTTTTTCTTTGTTTATATAAAGTTTTCTATTGTTTTCCTCAGTTCTCTGAATTCACACTTATTTATAGCATTTTATTATTTATATTCTAACCATTTGTAAAATAGAATATAAATTTGAGATAGACTTGATAAAAAAACTCATGTTAGATAGACAAAAGTAAAAAAAAAACATGTTTTCATTACAAAAAGCATAATTTGTAGATAAAAAATAATGAAATGGGCATATAAAAAATATGCATAGTGTGTTTTTAAGAAAAATATAATGCGTTTCAGAAAACTGACAGGAAAATGGCTCACTCTGGAAGAGTTAATAGTTACTTTGTAATATTGCTTTTCTTACTTTACTATTGGGTGTTGAGGTCCACCTTCTTTGACTGCACCTGTCAGGAGACTAGAATATGGACAACATTCAAAGTGAACATTATCTAGTAGGCATTTTGTATACAACTTCTCGTCTTTGACTACATGATAACCATGGCCTACTCTCTCTGCTCCTAGTCCATATACAGCCTGTAAAAGTAAATCTTATTAATGTTCATTTTTAAATATCCAAAAAATATGTAAACTCACCAACATTATTAATAAAAAACAGAAATGACTTTTATTTACCTAATTTTGTGTGTGATTGATTTGTAAACACACTTACTCTAAGTTATTCAATACAATTATGCAAGGATCACTGTGGTGATGTCAACAAATACAAAGGAAACCTTATTACCATAAATTTAAAAGAAAAGTAATGTAAAAATAAAATAAATGTCAGGAGACTTACTTAATCCTAATGTACATTTCAATAGCATAGCTACCATCTTAAAGGGAAACTTGAAGGTGATAGATATGCTACTCCAAATGTGCATCAGGGTAAAGTAAGTAAATCAACTATTTTGTAATTATTAAATTAGTTTACTTTTAATTTGGTGATAAGTAGTAAGGGGTTTCCTTTTGTATTTGTTAAATGATAAATACAATAAACACTGCAGAAACTTCTCACATTGAATTAATATAATGTTAAACTTTTATTTAAAACAAGTTTGGATGTAGCTTAAAGTGCTAAAATAAAACTTAATAGTCTCTGAAAAATCAGATCCTAGAGTTACTGAAGAAAAAAATCTGAAATCTGTATAACAGTCAGTATTTATTTTTGTTTAATCCAATGTTATATTTCTTTCATTGAGAATTTGATGCTACAAATAATAAATTTTTGTTTGTAAGCAAAATCAAAAGAAATGATTTTGAGAAATTACTGATATTGGTTTTCGAATTTTTTTTTCAGTAACTTTAAAACTGATTTTTCAGTGAGATGTAGCAACCCAAACATTTATATATACAATAATTAGGTCTGCATATGAACTGAATGAACAAAACACTATGAATGTGGAAAATCATTAACCTATTGGTGAGTAAATGTAATGGTCCTCAAAGAGTGTGCATGACATTTGCCATATTTCCTAAATGAGTAAGTGATATTTGCCTTTTTTGACATTATGCACTCGTCAATACGTTAAATGTGATTTTTGCACAAATTTTGTAAAAAAAGCTTTTTCAATAAACTTGGACATTAAAAACAGATTAGGTAACAGATGTGCTTATCAAATTTTTTCACAATTTCAATGTCAAATATAAAAAAAAATACTAACAAAGTATAAGGAAATGAAGTAAATATTATTTTAGTATATAGCTCTAAAGCTGTTTCTCTATATTCGAACAGTTTCTTTTAATGTTATTCTTGTCCAATACACTTTTGTTGTTACATAAAACCAAAATAAATAAAAGTAGTAGAAATTAAAAGCCAGTGAAGGTGACATTTTTAATCTTTCACCTTATTTGATTATTTTTAATCATTAGACTCTGTGTTTGATTCAGTGTTGATCTTTGACTTACTCTTTCTATAGCTGAAGATCCACTAGCTTCGCCTGCATGAATAGTCCTATGCACACTTGTCTGTGCTGCCTCCTTGAATAATCTTAGTAAATCTTCTGTTAATGGAGCTTCTTCTGCAAAATTTAGTATAGTTATTTATTAAAACGAGACATGTAATAAATTTAATTTTGTATAACTGACATTTATTTTATTAGTGTTATAAATGTCTTAAAACTTACCTACAAACCCTTCTTCAGGCTGGAATGTGCATAAATCAATTCCAATGACTCCAAGGTCATAATATTTTTGACACAATCTAAGCACTGAATAATCGTCATTATAGTTGTAACCATGAAGAATAGTAAGTATGGTCTTGACTTTTATATCAAAATTCTCTTCTGCTCGTTTGATGCCTTGTGAAATTCTTTTAACAACTTCACATAAACCTTAAAGAAATAATGAAGTTTATAAATTTAATAACTTTTTCATTACTATAAAAAAACAAAATATAATAAATATATTAATTCACAGTTTTACAAAAATCAAATTAGTACTTGCATACAATAATTGTAACTGTATAATGAATTTTCATTTTAAGGGTTTTGTCTAAATTAATTATAAATTATAATTTTGAAAGTATATTATCTAAAAATTAAAGAAATATCTCTCTTCCTATTAATAATAAAATAAAATATTACATAAATTTTGTGATTTAATAATATACTTAGTTAATTAGTTTAATTCTCGTAAAATCACAACAAAGTAGTAAATGGTTATTTTAGCTAGGTCTATTACATTTGCAATTCAATTTTAAATATAAATTTAGAGACTGAAATGTGTTTCTTGGTACAGAAAAAAGTTCATTCAGTTTAATTTTAATTGTGTTGAAAGGACATGTTTGTGGACATCCTAAGCATGTTCAAATTGTTGAATTCTAAAATACTTCATTGTTTTATATGAATGACAGCTACTTCTTTTGAAAGCTCACAGCCATAGGCAGTCTTAGGTCTTACAAACTGATTGTACAATTGTTTTATGGGTTACAAGGAACTATGACTAGAAAATAAATGATATGATGTAATTTATTTTTAACCTTATTTCCAACATTAGTAGTTTATGATATTGTTAAAATTTGAGGAAAATAAAGGCTCATATCAAGAAACTTTAAATCATACAATCAACAGCATTGTGTTTCTTCCTGGGTGTTCTGAACAACCCCAATTGCAGGAATTGGGATCAAATTGCAAATAGAGCCTATCGGCGAATGCATAGACAAGTTGGTATGGCTGAAGATATTGCCCTTGGTTCACCTACTCTATAACCCTAACAGTGTATCTTCGATCATGTGCTTTTACAAAGTGGCCATAATTTCTGTAAACTTTCAAAAAAAAAGATTCCAATTTACTACATGGAACCATTACATGCCAACTACAGCATCTGTTCTGAACTTAATCTTCCTACACAGTTAACAAAGAGTGAACTCCATACAACAAAACAAATTTAACAACTGTTATATTTATCTACTAACTTACAATTTAGCATGGATGCTGAACAACTGGCCATAATGCAACTCTAGTCTTTCATTGCTGAAATTCAAAGCTTTATAGAACACAGCATTTCATTAGATTCCATCTCATTGTTGTGTTTGGCAATGAGATGGCAGATAAAATTGCCAAATCAGCAGCATATATAAGGCTGGTGGAGTTGCCAAGATGCTCAATCCTCCAGTGTAATCACATGGACAGATGTTCATTTCAGGCTGAAGTGAATGGACTGGTGAGACATCCAGCCCAAGCTGACTAATAGAGTATGTCCTGATGTCTTCCAAGAGCCACAGGCACCTTTACTGTGCAAGCTAAACTAGCCATCTTGTAACACAACAGTACTTGCAGGACTTTAACTTGGCATAAGGACTTGCAGCAAAGTCCATGAATATCTAAAACACAGCCTACTTAAATGTATTTACTCCAGACTTAAATAGGGACGGCTCAAGAACAGAGTTCACAAAAATTGAGGATGTTTTAGTGAGTAGAAGATTCTTGGCTCTTGCCGTGCACATTGGGCTAATTTGTAGGGAGGAAATAAGGATGGATGTCCACACAAATACGTCAAATGTAAGTAGAGGCTAGGTATTATCAAAAACGTGACAAAATAATCTCTACATAGATCACTAAAAGTTAAAATTTGTTCTTACATAGAGTACTATTTCCATTTAATGTTGAAGACTAAGAAAATTTTGCTTTGGGAAAGAAAAATGTATTTTGTCTATATTTACCTTCAAAACCAACTTTTTTAAACATTTCTTCTCCTAAACATTTATGTGGACTGTATCTCAATTCCAAATATGCAACTCCATTATTTGCTGCATCTTCACAGTATTCATAAGCGATTCTCTCCAATAATTCATAGTTTCCACTAAAATACATAATATGTGTACAGTAAATACTAATAATATTGTTCGTAACCAAAATTTATTTTATGCATGTCTATTTTGGTTTTTATTTTTCTAACACTACCTTAAACTATAGTAATAATATCTTATAAATAACTACTGTTTTATTATAGTAGCACACACACATATGCATATTCATATTTATTTATTATAATGTACTTATACTTATTTATTTATATGTTGTTAATAATTAATTAAGTAATACCTGTATATAGAAGTTAAAACTGCATAAGGCTGTAAGAAATAATTCAAATTTTTTGGGACTTTGATAACAGTTGCATCAATAAAATCTTGAAGGCTTCCTGAACCTGGAAGAGGAAGTCCCATCTGCCTAGAACATTTTGTGTATATATATATATATATGTACATTATATATATATATATATATATATATATATATATATATATATATATATATATATATATATATACACACACAAGTAGAAATAAAAATTAAAGTTGTGTTTGCTCTTTTGCTTTTCTGTTAAACATCTTATTCAACAGATCCTTTTCAGCTAGTCTTTGTGGCACAAGCAACATACATGCTAGAAAAAAAAATAGTGGAACTTTTACAGTACTTACTTTGGTATTTGGCTGAAGTTAAGCTAACACCATGTATGCAAAATTATGAAACTTTTTTGACAGCATTGTTCATGATGTGCATCTTTATAGAGGGGGAGGGGTTAACATCATATAACTCATATATAGCTTCTTTTTTTATATAGCAACATTTGTTACTTTGGCTACCAAACAGTACTAGATTTCCAAGTTTTAGAATATTTAAAAACTGCTGTAAGTATTGTATTCTATCATTAATTTAAAAAGGTATTTTAACTTTTGGAGTTAATTTCCAACTAATTACCATTAATATTAGTTAGCTTTACCATAGACCAGTGATGGAAAACCTATTTCCCTTCGATCAGACACTGATTGACCCATGAAGATTTTTTAAATTACCAGTGTGTTGATTTTTTATAAAATTGTTTTTATATCATAAAAGAAAGAACAGTCAATTGAAAATATTCAAAATTCTAAGTATAACTGTGTATGATTCTGTGTAATCTATATACTACACAACACGAAATTAACCTGGAATGCTCATTTTGGGTGCATCATGAGGAAAGCCAACAAGTCATTGATGACAGTTAGAAGAATGGTTGGCAAACAAGGGGACTGAGACATGAGTAATGAAGTACATCTATACTCGGATTGTTAGACCCATGGTGTGCTATGGTGCTGTGGTATGGTGGACTAAGGCCAAGCAAAAAATCTCTGATTAAAATTCAGAGGTTGGCCTGCCTGTGTGTATCCGGTTCTACGAACACAACACCAACAGTGGCTGTAGAGATTGTTCTAGTGTTTCCCTCCCCATTCACAATATATCATGAGGGAGGCACATAGACTGCAGAAAATTGGAGTCTGACTATCTTCAACTTTGGAGCATGATAGAATCACAGAAAAGATCCGAGACCTGATTATAATAATGGGGACTGATCACATGGCCAAATGACACATGATTTCTAGACTCTTTGATATCAAGATAAAATTTGAGAAGGAAGATTGAGTGTTGAAAAACTCTGGTGTAGTATACTTAGTATACATACACATAATGTGGCATACAGATGGCTCCAAGACAGAGACAGGCAGTAGTGCTGGAGTGTACTGCCTGAGACTAAGGATGAAGAAAGATGTTACCCTGGGACAGTATGCAGTGTTATTCCAAGCTGAAGTAATGGTTATTAATGATTGTGTTCAGAAGAATTTGAAACAGACCTTTAAGAAGACTCATATTCATTTTTATACTGAGAGTCAGGCAGCAATCAAAGCACTTGTGAGTCCTATATTTAGTATAAGCTGGTCTGGAAGTATCAAAAAAACACTGGGAAACCGGGTTACTCTTCATTAGTTTCTGGGTCATAAGGGGGTTGAGGGTAATGAGGAGGCAGACCGACTGGCTGGAGTGGGATCTGATTCAGAGTTTATTGTACCTTAGTCGGCTTTAGGAATCTCTGGCATTGGTTGGGTCTGCTATCAATATGTGGATTAACAAGTAACAAAAGGCAGGAAGGGATAACCTACATGGACATTTCCATATCAAGAGCCTCTTAGGTAAAATTCTTCATGGAGGACGTAGAGGGATGGCAGACATCTTGGGCAAAACAAAACTCTGGAAAATCATGGGTTCATGACAAGATACTGTGATCTGAGGGTGCATATGAACAGGATAAGTATATACCTGAGAAATTGTGTGAAAATTATGAGGCTCTTGCTAGCAAGAGGTTAAGGGTTTGTGGTTTCCAGGACCATAGGGATTTTCAGCAGGATGATCTAATCTATGGACTGTTGGATCTTACTAAGGGCACCAATCTGTTGAACTAGTACTTAAGACATTCAGTTGCACAATAGATCTGTAAATCTCAGTGTCTGGAGTTGTATAATCCTTTCCTGTAGTTTTTAAAAAATCTTTTAACATATCTGTATATACGCGTAACTTATGACAGTTAGTCATAAACTTTGCTTAGTCATATTCGTTGCTTTGTAGAATATATAGGCCCACTGTACTTGCACCAGCTCATAATTTTGAAATAATTGGCAGCCTTGGCCAGTTATTGTAACCCTGTACTTTATAGGCAGATAAAAAAATTTAATAAAACAAGGATACAAGAGTCAAGAGTTACATCATATTAAAGAGAATGGTTTTATAAATTATGTATTTTTTTCATTCTGTGTATGTTCAAATACTAAGTGCAAAAGTATTCCTGGGTATGGTGTCGCCTGGTGTGATAATTTATGGTGTGTGTGTGTGTGTGTGTGTAAATTGATCTGTTTTTTTGCTCTCCACTTTGTAAAAGTAAAAGTTGTAAAAAGAAGCAAGATAAACCTTTTTAGAAGATTTTAAAAGCAAACAAAGGAGGAAAACAGAAAATCCTATTAGAAGAATTTCAAAGTGAAAAACAGTCAAGTTTAGTAAACCATGATCTAAACAAAATCAAATAATGAGCAAAATTTGACCCTTTTTTAAAATGGTTCGCCATCCCTACCATAGAATGTTCTTCAGTAAGTAATTTTATAAGCAAGACTGTAAAAGACATTATTTTATATTCGAAAAATAAATTAAAACTTTAAATGAATAAAGCTTATTTGTTTTTTCATATATTTATTTGGTTTCAAATTTGATTTATTGACTTATTTAATTAAGTATGTAACAACATTAAGTAACTAATTTTCATATATATTACTGTCATACAATTTTGAAAAATTAGGTAAATTTTATAGTTTTGATTTTATTTATAGCACCATTATTAATTAGCCTACTAAATATAACAGAATTTTCAGAGGATATAAAAATTTGCACTAGTTCCTGACTTTGAGTACACTTAATTTATCTAACTTGCCTATGTGTGATGTGACTGATGCAAACATTGCTTTAAAGAAATGTTTTCAGGTTTGCTAGTAGAAATGCGAACATTCCTCATCTACAATATTGTACTTGATGTTCAAAAAAATTACCTATGGTTGACTTTGTAGATGATTGCTGCTCAACCATCCTTGGATGTTTTATTTAGGGAGGAGGAGGAATTATTTCAGGAAATATTTTATTGTCAAGAAATTATGTCAAATTTATGTTTTTTAGAATAGTCACCATTCATGTTGTGTTAGAGACAAACTTTATTTCTTTAAGTTAAAAAAGGTTGAGAAAGATCTCTGTGCACATCAATGTATATGAGTGTTGAATGAAAATAGATTGATTTAATAATTTTAAAGCTTATAACAGAAATTGTAACAATTTGTAATAAGATAACCACATTTTTAACTTTTAAACCCAAATTTCATTTATATAGTATTATATACTTATATTTAGGTTAAGGCTATGATAATTAAATACTCTGAACAATGACTATTTATTATTTACCAGCAACTATCTAAAAAAAGATAAGATAAATGTTTTCTTTATGGTTTCACTATGCATACAACTGTAGGCTACTCTGTGGCAAATGAATTAATAATTTATTTGTATTATTATTCTGTCATGTAATACTTGTACAGTTTAAAGAATATGTCTTCAGATCAAATTTGTTTGTCTGTGCAAATTTCTGGACATTAAATGAACAAATAAAATTGATGTGTCACTAATAAAAGTTTAGGTTTGCCTTACCTCTAAATCATTTTTTAATTAAACAAATGATTAAGGTGTAATAATAAGTTGTAAGTGATAAAGTTTTGGGCATTGTTTTTGTACCACTTTGGCAAAAAATCAATAAAATTCACCTTATGATACAATATATTTTATATTGCATTTACTTTTTTTATATTTATGGAATTGCATAAATATTCTATATATTTATAATTCCTCTCTCCTGCTCTCTCTCTCTTTCTTTATATATATATATATATATATATATATATATATATATATATATATATATATACATACATACATACAAAAGCACATACGTATACTGAGCAATATAATTTGCAGCAACAAAATAACTACAATAAAATAACATAAATTAGTAGTCCATCACACAGGAAGTTTTAATATATTATTTACTTGGCATTTTCCCAGAGTGTTAAATGTCTTGCAGCTCCATCTAAATGTACATGAAGCTCTACCTGCAACGAAACCATTCTTTCAGTAAAATAATGTATTTTTTGTATAACTATAGTTATTTTCTTCTTTCTATGGTTTAAAATTGATTAGCTTTTTCCATAATACCTACCCAGGTACCAAATTTAATTAGTTAAACATATCTAGAAATATGTTCTATAATTAATTTTTTTCTGTTTAGTGAGTAACTTTAAAATTTAATATATTACTACTTTCATGTAGCAGTTTCTTACAAAACTTTAAACAGCACCAGTCCCTTGATATGTAAATTTTAAATAATATTGAGAAAGTATAATTATTTCTAAATACAGTAATTCTGATTTATAACACGAGTACAGCTGACTTAGATTAATCAGTGAAATTGACTGTCACTGATAGCACAAATATATTATTAATGAAATTTCATTGGAAAATGAATTATTGAAGAAGATATTACAGTAAGACCAACTCCATGGACCATGAAATATGCACCCATAAAACACATTTTACGGGTTCTTAAAAATGTTGTAATTATATTTACAGTATTTGTGCCTAATATATATATATATATATATATATATATATATATATATATATATATATATATATGTATATATATCAAGTTATTAGACTAATGAAGACATGAGGTCTGTGTGAACAGAAATAAAAAAAGTTTACAATAAAAACTGCTCAAACTTAAGGTGCAAAAGTTCTGACACACAGCACATTTACTGGTGACTTAGCCATAAAAAATCTTATTCTTACTTAATAACAGATTTGACACAATGAAAACATGTTTTTCTCTTTCCCATAAAAAAAGTTCACAGTGGTAAACCCATAGAGAAAATTATGGCAATGTTTCTTTGTAATAACAAAAAGGGTCCTTTATTTGACATTCTATAACATGACATTATTTTAACAACAGGTCTAAATTATACTAAGTATCCTGTAGATCTCTTTGGGTTCAATGTATCAAATGTAATCAAATGTTTGGTGGTCAAGAGAACAATGAATGCAATATGTACAATGAGAAAATATGAGTCCATTAGGAACTAAGGCTGTATTATATATATATATATATATATATATATATATATATATATATATATATATATATATATATATAATTCATATTATATTTCTGAAAGTTTGTGTGTTTGTTTGTTTGTTTGTTTGTTTGTTATTCAATCATGCTTTAACCACTTGACCAATTGAGATGAAATTTGGTACGAATATGGTTTAAGTATCAGAGATACATATAGGCCTATTCCCGTTTTACAAAACGTCATTATACTACTTACCCAGCTCAAAATAATTATCAGTTTTTAGTTTTGTGTCATGTGTTAATTGTAGTTATTTACTGGACATGTGATTTAGTTACCTGAGATGAACATAGATTCAATCCTATTTTAATAATCTTAATCTGTGTTTTATTTATGGCAAAATTATTGTTTATAATGTAACATTTTCATATTTTAGTTGAAATTTTTTTCAAAACTGACTTTAATTTGTTACTTTGTGTTAAATTTTCAATATTAAATGTAAAAAAATCCCTACACAGACTGCCAATTGTAAGGTAGTATATATATTTGTGTAATTACATTACATGAAATATAGTAAATATGCAGTGTAGCATAACCTATATTTTTCGATATTTTTGTTACTAAAATGCTTTATTATGTGCCCAAGAGCAAGAATCCAAAATATGAAAGCACGAGAAGTACGATAAAATCTAAAATAAAAGTGACCAATATAACCTCAAAATTGGTACCAGGCGAAAATCAGTAACGTGTTGTAAATCGGTAAAACAATAAAAATACGACTAACACGGGTTTTGGGTGATAAAAAACCAATTTTTTAAAAGAATTCTGCATAACCAAACTGACACGGTTGTTAGGCCTAACAAGGTGATTCATGAAAAACCTTTATATATTTTTTAAAATAGCCTACTATATATCCTGACACGGTTGTTAGGCCTAAAACGGTGATGCGTGAAAAACCTTTACATTTTTTTTTAAGAATACTACATATCCTAACTGACATGGTTGTTAGGCCTAACACGGTGATGCGTGAAAAAACCTTTATATTATTTTAAAGACATATCCAACTGACACGGTTGTTGGGCCTATCATGGTGATGGTGAAAAAAACCTTTATTTTTTTTAGAATACTACATAACCTAATTGACACGGTTGTTAGGCCTAACACTGTGATGTGTGAAAAACCTTTATATTTTTTTAAAGAATAATACATATCCTAACTGACATGGTTGTTAGGCCTAACACGGTGATGCGTGAAAAAACCTGTATAATGTTTTAAAGAATACTAAATAACGTAACTGATACGGATGTTGAGCCTATCACGGTGATGTGTGAAAAACCTTTATATTTTTCTAAAGAATACTACATATCCTAACTGATACGATTGTTAGGCCTATCACGGTGATGTGTAAAAAAAACCTTTACTTTTTAAAGAATATTATATAACCTAATTGACACGGCTGTTAGGCCTAACACGGTGATGCGTGAAAAACTTTATTTTTTTTAAAGAATACTACATATCCTAACTGACACGGTTGTTGGGCCTATCACGGTAATGGGTGAAAAAAACTTTTTTTTTTTTAAATAGTACTGAAAACCTTAACTGACACGGTTGTTAGGTCTACCATGGTAATGAGTGAAAAATACTTTATATAGTTTTTTAAAAGAATACTCCATAAGCTAACTAACATGGTTGTTATGCCTAACACGGTGATCCATTAAAATAACCTTTATTAATTTTTTTTAAATAGTTCTTATAACCTAACTGACACGGTTGTTGGGCCTAATAAGGTGATGCATGAAAAAAACCGTTATATTTTTTTTAAAGAGTAACTTAACTAACACGGTTGTTAGGTCTAACATAGTGATGCGTGAAAAAACCTTTATATTTTTTTAAAGAATACGACATATCCTGACACGGTTGTTGGGCCTATCACGATGACGTGTGAAAAAAACCTTTATATTTTTTTTAAGAATTCTACATATCCTAACTGACACGGTTGTTAGGCCTAACACGGTGATGCTTGAAAAACCTTTATATTTTTTTAAAGAATACTAGGCTACATATCCTAACTGACACGGTGGTATTCTTTATATTTTTTTAAAGAATACCACATATCCTAACTGACATGGTTTTTGGGCCTATTATGGCGATGTGTGAAAAAACCGTTATTTTTTTTAAAGAGTACTTCAACTTAACTGACACGGTTGTTAAGTGTAACATGGTGATGCGTGAAAAAAACCGTTATTTTTTTTTAAAGAGTACTCCAAACCTTAACTGACACGTTTGTTAGGCCATGGTGATGCGTGAAAAATCTTTATATTTTTTTTAAAGAATACTGCATAAGTTAACTAACATGGTTGTTAAGCCTAACGCGGTGATGCATTAAAAAATACCTTTATTTATTTTTTAAAAAATAGTACTCCAGAACCTAACTGACACGGTTGTTGGGCCTAATACGGTGATGCAGGATAAAAGCCTTAATTTTTTTTAAAGAGTACTCCATAACTTAACTAACACGGTGGTTTTAGTTAACATAAATAACTAAAACATTTATTTTAAAAAAGAAATACACCATAACCTAACTGACACGGTTGTTGGTCCTAACACGGTGATGCGTGATCTTTAATGTATATTACGATTGCGGGAAAAGCCGTGACGGTTAACAGGTAATCATATTATATTTCTGAAAGTTTTTTTTTGTTTATTTGTTTGTTATTCAATCACACTTTAACTACTGGACCAATTGAGATTAAATTTGGTATGAACACGGTTTAGGTACCTGAGATAAACACAATACTATTCCAGTTTAATTGAATAATAGTGATTTTTAATAATACTGTATTTTATTAAAATATGACAGGACCCTGTTTTAGAGTATCGAGTAGCAAAATGTATATTTCTTGGCCGAAAACCATAAATCGTATAATATTGTAAATAGAAATATATTAAAATAAAATGATCTAATCTGATTTTGAAAATCGACTATAAATTTTATAGCCTACATTATAATTGCAGGCAAAGCCGCAACAGGTAACAGATAGTGTATATATATATATATATATATATATATATATATATATATATATATATATATGTGTGTGTGTGTGTGTGTGTGTGTGTGTGTGTGTGTGTGTGTGTGTGTGTGTGTGTGTGTGTGTGTGTGTGTGTGTGTGTGTGTGTGTGTGTGTGTGTGTGTGTGTGTGTGTGTGTGTGTGTGTGTGTGTGTGTGTGAGAGAGAGAGAGAGAGGGCTCTAATGATATGATCAAAATTTTGCTCCATCTTAATTCAAACTTGTCAAACAAATAATTTCATAGTAATTAAGACAATTTCATTACCTAACAAAACTCATTCATTAATTTTAAAATGGTGGCTAATTATGACCTTGAAAATTTATAATTTTTCATTTGATATTTTTTGAAAATATGTTTTTACTTTTTTCATAAAGTAGTAATCATAAAAATCTGCATAAATTAACATTTAATATCTTCAATAGATGTTTTAAAATAATAAAGACAAATATAATATTTAGGGATTTGAATGGTTGCCATTTTTAAATAAATGCAGGCATTTTGGGTAGGAATAGTTTGGGTGCCTAACAAATGTGCCTAAGTTACTGTAGTAACAAACTAAATTTGTGTTTCAGTATAAATTGTTAATTTTTGTAATGTTATTCAATGTTTGAAAACTCAACAAAATGCCAGAAAGATAGTTGTTTGATGATTATTGTTTTGAAAAATCAAAGTTACAAGCATTTAATAAAATTATAGTTCACATTTATGTACTTTACATGCATTTACAACTTGGAAATTTCTCATGCAAATATTTAGTTACTATTATTAGCAATGAGAAAACATTGCTTGCAAAAGCGACAATTTTCTTGAAAATTTAGTTCAATCATTTAAATTTTCTAATTTGTTTAACTGGTCAGTTTACTTTAAAAAAATATATCAAGATCAAACATCTTGTTTTGAAATAATTGATGTAATAACAATAATTGAAGCAATAATGAACAATTACTATTATTGATGTAACTCAATTATCATTGATTGTTTTTTTAACAATCATTAAAAAAACACCTAACTTTAAAGACTGTAACATTCAAATAGGCTAATTTGTATTATTAAGTATAAGTATATAAGTAGATGTGTGTGTGTGTGTGTGTGTGTGTGTGTGTGTGTGTGTGTGTGTGTGTGTGTGTGTGTGTGTGTGTGTGTGTGTGTGTGTGTGTATCATGCACATTCATGAGCATTAGCAATATAATCTTAAACTTTTTTTTGTGTACACTACAGGCTATTGTGTACACTTGGGCTAATGCAGATAATGAGATGATTTATAGCGTATGAAAATGCCAAGCCCTGGCCGGGAATCGAATCCGGGTCCTCGGGTTGAAAGCCCAGTACGCTATCAACTAGGCCACCAAGGCCTAGTTAAATGTAATCTTAAACTAATGATGTCTATCATAAAAAGGTAAAGCTTTACAAAAAAAAAATATAGCAAATACTATAAATAAGCTATAACATACTTAAGATTTAAAACTTTTCTGAATTTTTGGTTTTTATAATCATACTCCAAATTTTACTCTTATTATTATTAATCTATTATTTTATTTTGTTATCTATTTTTGCTTAAAAATTAATGAAAAGTAGATTTTTCCAAAATGAAGACTAACAAAAATTTAGTATAGACAAAAAAAAATAACTAATAAATACCTACATTTGAAATTTTTTGTATCTTTTTAGGTTGAGAATTCACAGTATACCTGAGTGTAAATTGAATAATGGTTATGTAGCAATTAATTAATTTTAAGTCACTGTGATACACTGAAGCCAGAAGATCATTTTATTTTTTAATCTATTTTTGCGCAAAAAACCCTTAAAAAGTAGATTTTTCCAAAATCAGCACTAACTAAAAATTTAACTTATATTAAAAAATAACCTGTAAGTACCCAAACAAAACTTATAATTCTGACGAAAAAATTTCCAGTGAAGAAAATCTAGAAAAACTATTTCTTAAAATCGACACTTAGATTTTACTCCTAAATTGGACATATATAAAGATTTATTGCTAAATTTAAATATAAAATAACTTAAAGTTCAGAAATAAATATAAAATAGTATATAATTTGAACTTTTGAAACTTTTGTTTGAGTACTTAATGGCTACTATTTAAAAGTTTGTAAAGCAAGAGCTGAGGGCAAGAACTTCCAATAAATAATAGAATGCTCAGGATTAACTTAATAATTTCAGGATAATTTTGCCCTGTGGTACTCCACATTATCCAAGCCCCCGCTTATGTAATACTGAATATCATATTGTATTAAAACTATGTTTTAACAAAACTGAAACTAAAATTTATAAATGACTGAGTTAGTACGACGTAATAATTACTGCTTACCTTTTTGGGCTGAGAATCCATGATATACCGGAGTATGACTTAAACAATGGTTAGGTAACAATTTATTTGAAATCACAGTGTTGCTCTGAAAGCAGCTGATTATTGAATATTCTGCCGGCGTATTTCTTACAGTAAAACTGGTTATGCTTAGCATTACGTAACAAGTTAATTGTGTAACCTAACTGTAGCATTGAAGGCGTCGGCATTCACTTCTCAATATACACGTACAAAAATTGATCTTCTGAAGGCATTGGGTAATTAATAAGTAGAAGGTAATTTTAACATTATGATTTGGCAGGAAAGTATGGTTAGGTTTTTTTATGTTTAAGGTGGCTTTATCAGCCACAATGTATTTTTTAAATAATTTTTTACAATAATGAACATAAAATAAGTTTTTTCGGCGAAAAACCATGAATGTTATAATCGTCTTGGCGCAAAATCGAAAATAAAAAAAAAAAAAAAAAAAAAAAATTGGAGAATATGGAGGAAAATAATAAAAATAAATTATACAATGAAAATATGATAACAACTATACATATTTAGATAGAATTAGTTAACAATAACATCTTAAAAACATTTGCCGTTCAGGCAGTTTTACAGGAAATAATCAGCAACTACACTCAGAGCCCGCCATCGTGAAATGGAAGTGAATGGAAAAAAATGTACAAGTACGTCCTACAGGCTTTATACAAGGTACCTTTTTACTAAATTTCGAAACAATGGTCCATTGTGTTTGATTAAAATTGCGTACACTCGTCATCGTTAAATCAGAGGCCGCCGACAAGAACCGAAGTAAATAAGAAAAAATTACACACATTATTTGGGCTTTATACAAGATATCTTCGTGCTAAATTTTAATCGGTTAATGCGTTTGGCTGAAACTGCTTACAATCATTATTGTAAATCAGAGACCGCCATCTTTAATGAAAGTGAATGGGAAAAGATATTATACATGTCGTTCGGGCTTTATACAAGGTACTTCCGTAGCAAATTTCAAAACAATCGGTAAATACGTTTGGCCGAAACGGCATAATAGACAAACAACACACAAACCAAATACTGAACGGTAGAATTGAAACAGAGACCTCGTTTTGCTCGGTCAGTTATTGTGTATCACTATTACTGTCACTTTGTAATATTGTTCTATACTGTTATTTGGAGCTTTACTACATAGTACCATCTTTGCAGGAATTTTTCCTTTTGTTGGCACTTGGCTGCTTTGAATCAGCAGCACATACACGTATTTCTCTGATATTTCTGAGCAATGATTATATAATTTCATTAAAAAATCATCAACCTTAGTGACTGAAAAATTTCAAGCTTACTGTTTTTACGGTTTCAAAGATTATACCGCTAGGCTTATTAGACTTATTACTTAGTGAGTACTCATCACTGTAAAAGCAAATCAAATGAACTTTTTGAGAGCATTGGCCTGTAGCAATACTTCGTTATAATAAATCTACACAAACAAAGCTCTGTTAATAACATTCTTAGCTGGCACAGTACGGCAAATGTAGGCCACATCCACCACTCCGCAAATATAGGTATGTTTTTCTTGCTTATTTCAATGACACCCGACCACTTACAGAATAGGTATGTGGGATATCAGTTGACCTTATAGAGTAGAAAATGTGGAAGACAATAAAATGCGAGAAAATGAACAAAGAGGTTTATTTTTTAACAAAACTGTTTTACACAATTGATTTATAGCAGATTAACTTTCAATTTTGGGCCTGAACGTATATTTACTTAGCCAAAAATATATTGGTAACAAAAATGTTATGGGCATTAATAAAATGCGCCATAAAAAACTTTTTGAAATATAACCTTTAACATTAAATAGAAGCCGGCATATTCGACCTCTGGCGTAAGCGAGGTCGACCTCTTCCGGGTGTCATCGCTTTTACAAAATGCGTATGTACGTAAGTATAGTTTATGGAATTCGTATTATTTGTTGCGTCTCAAAATATCCACAATGAAGCAATTTTCTGACAGTCTTTGTCCAATGTGTTGAAGTGTCTACGCTGATGCTGATCATACAGTTTTATTTTGGTGCAGGTTCTAGGGGGAGGGGGAGGCGACCCTTGCCACCGCACAGAACAACATTTAGGAATGGCAAAATTCAGATGTTGGGTTCAAGGTGCAAAATTATTCCCAATTAGTATCGGTAACAAAACGTTATTGACGGTTTTTTTTAGAAAAAAGGAGTTATTGGAGCTGCAATCATGGTAAGACCCAGAACCGGGACCTTGAGCCTATCCTGACTTCTAGATACATTTAGAAATGTATGTAACAATTTTCTAAACTAAGAAAGTTAATCTTCAAAACTTTTTAAAATATTGGGGTGTGCCAAAAGACAGGTGCGGATCATAAATCAGTTATCGAACAATAGGAATGGAATGTACTTAAATTTGAGTTTTGTCTGTAGAGAACCTTTGTCGGCATGTGCACCGCCAATTAACAAAGTCATAAATTCAATTAGAAAGTTTAAAAGTTTTCTTGCAACTGTTGGTGGCGGTTAAGTTATCAAAGAATTAGAAAGTTTCATTCTAACTGTGGTTTTGAAGGACACTCTTGCTGCTATTGGTCATAACATAATGTTAATAGTACTGTGTCAATGACAATTTGATAAAAGGGAGAGACTCGGATGAGTCGCGGTCTTAGCACCACGAAGTCAGCCGAGGAACATTGCCTCATGTTGTCAACGTGAGAGTCTTTTGGAATTAATAGTTATTTCAAATAGATTATGGTAGGCAGATACTATATATAATTCTCTAGTTTTATTAAAGTTCTTGGGTGTTATTAATTAATTGAAGTGTATAAAACTAAAGTGCTAAATTAAAAATTAACCAAGGGCTAAAGTTAGTTTTTTTTTATTTTTGTGTTAATTGATGCCACTGGAAGTGTGCTATTTTTTTAATTATCGATAACTTCTATACTATAGATTCTATAGCATCGAGTATGAATACCTACATAACAATCAATCTAATCCAGCGCCTACAACAACAACTGCAGATCAACTCCAACTTCAAACTCCATATAAAGACAGTAATTTAATTCAAGACACATAACCAGGAAAATTTAAGTTAAAAAAATTACAGGTATTATATAAAAGAAATTATAAATTTAAACAAGTTGGCAGTTTAAAAAGAAAAATTATATAAGTAGTTGTACAAATAAATCGGTATTAATAAATTGTAGAGATCTCAGTGAACCTAAATTATACTGTATTTAATGTTATGTTTTATTTTGGTTCAATTAAATTTGAAAAATTTTAATTATTATCAAAGATCAATCTTGTTGTCTATTGTGCAATTTTATCCACAAACATTATTTTATTATGTAATATATATATATATAAAAGTCTTTTATATATATATATATAACCTTATTATAAAAAAAACAATTTATATTTAATTTAGCAACTGCCCTGCTTTGGGTGCCAATTTAAACATATAAATTGTTATAAAATATAATAATTTTAATTTAATTAAATTTTTTTGTTATTTTAAGGTGGAAACCACATTGAGGCTATTATCGCCTTCCTAAAATGTAAGTGTGAGTGTAAAGTGTTAAAGTCATAAGTGTAACTGTGTATTTAACTCGGGTATCACGAGGAATGTCTAAATCCTCTCAATAAGTACAGCTAGTCTGCACCCTCTGCGGGTGTAATAATTTTTAATAATATAAATGTTGTTATTAAATTTATTTTAAGTGCTTACTTAATCTCACAATCCTGCAGGGTGGTGCAGACTAACTGCACCTATTGAGAGGATTTAGACGTCCCTCGCTGTACCCGAGTCTAACACACACTTACACTTACAACACTACACTTACAACTTTAACACTTTACACTCACAGTTACATTTAGGGAATCCCAAGCTAAGATGGAGCAGCATACGCCGAAGGCTGCATGGCTAAGGGAGAGCTTAGCTTTTAGTATGCGAACTCTGGATACTAGACGACCTCTGTTTTCTATTAGCCTCACCTATGCATGCGGGGCTCTGCATGGGTGGACTTCTTTTTCCCTAGCTGATCGTGGGACCATTTATGGATACTCAACAATCAAAATGAACTAATACACACCTTGGGGGACTTTTAGAAGTGGACCTGGGGAGTGGGAGTTTGGGAAAGGAGGATACTGGAGTTGGACTCAATCACATTGAATCCACCAGTGTTGTATTGGAGCTGACTGTGAGGCTGCTACGCAGTTCTACTGTGTCTGTTTCCGATGGTAGTTGTGTTTCTGCGGGATCTGCAAAGGTGGACCTAGGAGACAACAGGGCTGTCAAACGTCCTTCAGGAGCGCAAAGGCGCCAACTGCAGAGAGAAAAGGCAGCAGCTATCTCTTCCCCCCAAAAAGGATGAGAGTTGTTCAAGTCAACCTCCGACACAGTAAGGCGGCAACTGCTGTCTTACGGAGAATGCATGAGCAGGGTGAAGCCGACCTTAACTTGGTTCAAGAACCATGTGTGATGGGATGCAGAATAGCAGAACTGACCATAGGCGGAGGTAAGTTAATATATGACTGATCAGTTGCTAGGCCTAGGACCTGCATAATTGTTAGGAATAATATTGAGATACTTGTGTTGTCTTCTTTATGTTCCAGAGATTGTACTGCAGTTAGTACAGAGCTACGTGTGGGATCTAGGAGCAGAAGGGTTGTCATGACCTCTGTTTACTTCCCACACAAGGAAATGGATAGCTTCCCACCCATCAGCTTTAGAAGGGTGGTGGAGCACTGTGATGATGGAGCAGTTGAGCTGCTTGTTGGAGCGGATGTCAACGTACATCACACGTTGTGGGGGAGCAGTAACACTAATTTTAGAGGTGAGCAGTTGCTTTCCTTTATTTTAGCTCATAATCTGTATATTTTCAATAAAGGTAATACACCTACCTTTGTAACGAAGGCAAGAAGTGAGGTTTTAGATCTTACTCTGGGGATCAAGGGCATGCACGCTGAATTGGTTATGTGGCGTGTGTCTAACGAGCTGTATATGTCGGATCGTAGGCATATCTTCATGGATCTCGGGGTGATAAATAGATCAGTAAATACTTATCGAAATCCTAGGAATACTAGGTGGGGGGGCCTATGAAGAAAAGAATCTTAGGAGGCCGATAAGTAATTTTCATGAATTAGAGTATACAGCTGGTAGACTGGCGGAGATAGTTGCAGACTCCTTTCATGAGAATTTTCCTCTTACGAAGAAGGTTGCTGGGGTTAATGTTAAATGGTGGACCCAAGCATTTTCTGAGCAAAGGGGACAGGTTAGAAGGCTGTTCAATGCGGCCAAGCGCTACGGTAAGTGGGAGGCCTATAGGCAGACCCTGACTGAGTACAATTTAAAAGGGCATTTAAAAGGGCGAGACGGGACTCATGCAGGAAGTTCTGTGGAGAGGTCAGTCGACTTCTCAGGGGACACGACTTCACAAGGTCCTAGCCTTGGACCCTTCGAACCCTATGGGGATTCTTGTTGGTCTTAATGGTGAGTATATAACAACTGGGAAAGACACCTTGGAAGTCCTACTCAGGGAACACTTTCCTGACTCTGTGGTCAGGGATGTAGGAAGGATGTCTGATGTTCCCTATAGGAAGCCTAGTAGGGAAGATTGGAAAATCTCAAACCAAGTTGTGGATTTGGATAAGGTGAGATGGGCCATTAATACCTTTCACTTATTCAATGGTGAGATGGGCATTATAGCCACTAGGTATGTACCTCTGGGGTGGAAAGCGGCCCGTGTAGTCTTTATTTTTAAGCTGGGGCGAGCATCTTATGCTGACCCTAAGGCTTTTAGGCCAATCAGTCTGACTTCGTTCTTTCTGAAGACATTAGAGAAATTAGTAGATAGATATGTCAGAGGGGTCATGATTCCTCTACATGTCAGTCAATATGCCCACCAATCAGGGAAAGGTTGTGAGAGTGTACTTCATAATTTGGTTCACAGATTGGAAGGGGCTCTAGAGACCAAAGAATACACCCTCGGTGTCATTCTAGATATTAAGGGAGCTTTTGACAATGATTCACATGCTTTGTGCCCTGTCAAGATCCACGCGGTGGATAATACCATGTGTGGCTAGGTTGGGAACATGTTGCATGGGAGGTCAGTTGTAGCTAAAGCTCTAGGAGAAGAGGTGGAGGTAGATGTTGTCAGGGGCTGTCCGCAGGGGGGTGTTTTGTCCCCTCTCTTATGGAACCTGGTGGTGGACTCACTCCTGAATCTTCTCTCGTCAGAGGGATGCTATACCCAAGGATATGCCGACGATTTAGTGCTGCCAATCCGGAGGAGGTATAGTAACACAGTGGTAGATCTCATGAAGAGAGCCCAATCACTGATGGAAACCTGGTGTAGTCAGGAGAACCTAGGAGTTAACCCCAGGAAAACTACTCTGGTTTCTTTTACTAGTAAGAAGAATTACCCCACATTTAGGAGGACTCAAGCTCTTTAGGGAGACAATTCCAGTTACAAATGAGGTGAAGTATTTAGGCTTGGTATTGGACACTAAGTTAACCTGGAATGCTCATCTGGGGCGCATCATGGGGAAAGCCTATTGGCTTTCCATGATAAGTCTTTCCATGATTAAAGCATACCGATAAGTCTTTAATGGCAGTTAGAAGAATGGTTGGTAAAACATGGGAACTGAGACCAGGAATGATGAAGTTTATCTATACTGGGATCATTAGACCTATGGTGTGCTATGGTGCTGTGATGTAGTAGACTAAGGTCAAGCAGAGGGGGTCCAGAGTCTCTGACTAAGTTGCAGATTTTGGCCTGCATATGGACACTTTGCCACTGGCTGTATGGACACTTTGCCAAGGGAGAGGCACGTAAAGCAACTTACAGACTGCAGGGTGGTGGTGGCTGGCAGCCCTCTATTTATGGGCATGATAGAATCACAAACAAGATCTTTGACCCAATCTTGATTATGGGGACTGATCAGATGGTTAAACGGCCCTTTGACATAGTATCTAGACCCTTTGATGTCAACTTGGCCTTTGAGGGGAGAAATTGTGTGTTGGAAAAACCTGGATACATAGTATACAGATGATATACAGATGGCTCCAAGACAAAGTCAGGCACTGGTGCTGGGGTGTACGGTCTGAGACCGGGGTTAAAGAAAGTAATTATCCTGGAACAGCATACAACAGTATTTCAGGCTGAAATGATGGCTATTAATGACTGTATTCAGGAGAACTTGGATCGGGGCTTCAAGAAGGCATGTATTCATATTCATACTGATAGTCAGGCAGCAATAATAGCACTTGCGGGTCCTATAATACAGTCCAAGCTAGTCTGGGAATGTTGGAAGAACCTTGATGTTCTGTCCCGGGATAACCAGGTAACTCTTCACTGGGTTCCGGGGCATAGGGGAGTTGAGGGTAATGAGGAAGCAGTCTGACTGGCTGGACTTGGATCTGCATCTGAGTTTATCGGACCTGAGCCAGCTTTAGGGGTCTCTCTATTGTTAAACAAAGCATACCAAATATCACTTTATTACCATACCATATATTATTTAGAAGACAGTAGACAAAGTTTGTGTTTATTCTATTGAAATAGTACTTAGCTTGCTTTACTAACAGGACTTGTATTTGTTCAAATGATTAAAACAAACACAAAGTTCTGTAGAAAATGTCTAGAAATGTTTTCTTTGGGATATGGTGTATATTTTTGTAGTGTATTTCATCAAGATTAAATACACCAAGAACCATTGCTTGATACATACAAAAACTATTTTGTTTTTATACTATATCAAAGAATTATTGATTAATTGATAATTGTATTAAATAATATAAAACAATATTTCTAAGATTCCTAGATGCTAGATTTTGTGATTTTTTTTTTAAGTATTGCAGCACATTAACAAAAGTAAATAAGTTGTTTTTTCTTTTATCTTTATATTGAATTATAAATTAAGAAGGTATATTCAGAATTAAAAGAATAAAATTATTGTACTTTGCAATTTTTAAAACCAGTGGGTTACAAAATAATGAAATGAAAAATTCATATTGTCCTCTTTCTGTTAACATGTTAGTGGTACTGTAATGATAATAACTTAAAATAATAACACTAAGATGTAGTTCAAGTGGTACAGTCCACTACACTCAGACCTTCATGCATGTTCAAATATACTATTTACTGTTGTTGGAAATTTTCATGAATTACTTCAATCCTCTCACTTCATTAGTCTGATCACAATAAGTAGTGTATGTCTTTTAATCACAAAATTAACTGAGAAATAATATACACTTTACACTTGAAAAAATTGTAAAACTAACTTGAAAAGGATTTAAAAAAAAATAAATATTTACAGTTTCAAATTCAAAAAAATTATTGAATTTATTATATTACATTTACGTCTTAAAATGAAGTTACAATGTTGATTTTGCATCACTGCCCCCTGTAATAACTCTGAAACAAATTTAAATCATTAAGTTTTTAATTCAATAGTACAATTTCAATAATTAAATAATCATATTACACAACTGTTTCGCTGATGTGACAGAAGCGAATTTTCAAAAATATTTTTCTTTCTCTTACCCTTTTCTGAAATTCTGCGTTCACTGTCATAAACAATATTAAAATCTACATTCACCAGCACGTTCAGCTTTCAAAAATATGAAAATGGACCCTGCTGACAAAAACTCAATTTCTAAGGACTATGAAAATATTAAATGCTAATTTATGCAGTTTTTAATGCTAATTATGGTGGTAAAATAAGATTTTCAAAAAAAATTTAAGAAAGTTATAAATTATTAAAGAATTGAAATGGCCACCATTTTGAAACTGTTTAATGAATTTTGCATTTTAATGAACTTGTTCAATTTCAAGTATATATACTTTTTAACAACCTCTCAAAAAGTGATCTAGAGGATTGTTGCTCATTTCAAAGGTCCCAAGTCTGGGTCTTACCATGAAACAATCTGAACATTAATATGTAATTGTTTTTACACGATTCATTCTACAGTGTGCATATAGTATGCATATTTACTCACAGGGTACAGCAATTAGCTTTATTTAATTAAAAGTAATCCAAAACGCATAATTAAATAAAAAATTGACAAAGCTAGGAAAGACAGATGAATGTATTCAACAAAAAATAACATTTTTTAGCGAAAATAAAGACAATTATTTTAATAATTTATTTCAGTCACTTATTATTTCTGAAATTTCAGTAAAAAAACACCAATTTTTGTAATATTTGTGTCAGTTACATAAACTATTCAATTTGAATAAATTTTAATTAAATATATTTTACTATCGTCACACAAAAACTTACAGTTCTTGCAATTGCTGTTAAATACTTCTGTGTTGTAGCACCTGTTTCTTCAACTAATCTATATAAATATCCTTTGTTTTTTGAAAGAAGAACATATGGATGATCAAATTCCTAAAACAGAATTTACACATGTTTTATTAACACATTCTGTACTTTTTCATAAGAAACAGGAATTACTACTACTAGTTCTCTATTTGTTTAAATTAATTATTAAATTGATTTATAATATTGATGAGTTAAAATGAAAATAAAACATATTAAGAGAAAAATGATTATATTTTTTTAAGCTGGATCCACCACAAGTTCAGTGTTAAACAGAGAGTGTGTGTGGTTATCCATGTTTTTTCACAACTCTACTGAATGCTAACTGCAGAACACTGTTACTAAATCTTTGCTAACTTGCAGTCAGTACTAGATTATGATCGTAATTCATCTAATTTCTTACAGCCATTAGTATTTAATCCTGTCAGAGCCATAGACTTTTTATACATGGACTGACATGTAAATTTTTTTCTTTTGGACATATTTTAAGCCAAGAACATGTTTTATGAGATTTGTAATTTCAACTGTACACACATAGTGTATTGAAAAAAGAATAGCAACACTCTTGTCATGTGTGCATTTCACAAAGAATTCATTTGTTCCTATAATCTTCCACCTAAACCATCGGCTGTTTATTTATGGTAAGCCTCGCCCTGCACTCTACCACAGACAGGCAAATTCTAAGTAAGTAGCACAGAAAATCAATGGCCAATATGGGGGATTCAAACTTGCTCTTGCCAACACACACTATAATGGCCAAAGATGGCATCTTAAGACATTTGGATGTTTGACCAACCTTAAATTGTCTCATTTAAATCTAAATTTAAGTCTCATTAGCCAATGGTTACTGTATTGTACATAACTTATTTTTTAACTCGAATTTAAAAAAATTGTTTTTGTAAAAAAGCTGTCAGATCTAATTAATGCTGGGATTAGATTTATATAAAACCAACTTCTGAAAAATCTGATAATGGGTTAAACAAAGAATTGTTTCAATCAGAATTGTTTAACTATATTCATAAAACTGATTACAATTTGTTAACTGATTATAATTGTGGAACTATAATCAGAATGGTTCCAAGAAAAAACAACAGATACCATACATACTTACCTTATTTTGAATTTCCAGACTTAACTACTAAAAAATTAAACACTCAGAATTTATTACTTTATATACAGAATAAAAACACATTTTAACTAAATTCTAATTCTAACACTACAAAAAAAAAATTAATTATTTTAAGTCTAGACTAAACTCTAAATCAATTTAATACATTTGTTGTTATCTTGCCACATACTTTATTGATAAATAACCACAAAATATTTTTGGAGACTGAAGTGTGGCAAATAGTTTAAAAGGAAGGTTGGCAGTTGGTTATGTTTAATTACAGCTAGTGGTAGTGGTGTGTAACAGCAATGATTTACTATCATGGAAGCAAGTTCAATTATACTTTAATTGAATTATTAAGGAATGTTAAATTTATTCCTTCCTCACTCTTTAGTTAATTTTTTTTTATTTAATTTTTTTCGTAATTTTATACCAGTTATCATGAGATTATTTTTTAGTAGACTTTCTTTTAGAAAAGATGTGCTTCTCTATTTGCTTTTTTGAATTCAGATCCCATAAAGTAATCTTTCAATAGACATTTTTTGTTGTGATCAGTAAGGTTGGAATATCCCTCAGAGTGCCTCCTTCCTATCTAACATTTATCCTTACTGTGGAGTTTTTTTTTAAAATATTGTTTATTTAAAGCTTGTTAGCATTCCTTTTCTCATGGACATTGTAATCAGAAAAACTAAAGTGTATAATACTTCTATGCTCACTCTATTTACTGTATTTTTTTAATCCTTTCAGTTTCAACTCTTCAGTTCACAGTGTAAATTTTTTAAATTAGTATTTTGTATATCCCCACTTGTTACAAAACTAATCTGTTCAAGTAATAATAATAAGTAACAGTTACAATAATTATATATCTTACCACAACTTTGCCTGTATCCATAACCATTACTTTGTCAGAGTCCATGACTGTATGCAGTCTGTGTGCTATTGTTAAAACAGTGCAGGACGAGAATTTGCGACGAATTATCGACTGTATCAATGTATCCGTTCTGAAATAAAATCAAATAATCGTATAATAACTTAAACTTAATAGAATAAAAGATAAAAGCAAACATTCTGAATTATTATTCAGTTATTAGAACAATCATTGATAAGAAATTTGTTTTTTCAATGTTAGCACTACTCTGCAATTGTTAGTGTGTAAAGGTGGGAAAACTGCTCAGTCAATGTTAGTTAATGTGTGCAGCAGTTTTTCATGTCTGAGAAAGCTTTATTTCCATTAAATACTTTTAAAATGTATACAACAGCAAACATTAACTTCTATGTTTTACTATTTAAATCACATTTTGAAATTTTTCAGATGTTAAACGATACCTTTTACAAGGATAATACTCCTAACAGGCACCCTTCCACTTCTACTACTAACAAAAAACATCAAGCATATTTTAATATTGTCCAAACAGATAAAATGACTAACAAAATTACACCTTGAGTTGTAATTTTTAAAATAAATACCGTTGACTGAACACTAAATCATTGCTAACACACTGATTTAAATCACTGATGTAATAATTATTTGAAAAAAAATTGTATCATTCTGTCAGTATCTGAAGTCTCACAAAATGATTTCAATAACAAAACAAACATCGGCACAGTATTTGCTAAATGATATTCTAAAGACAGATGAGGGGATAAAACTACCTTACAAATATCCCCTGTTGCACCAACTGAAAGTGACTGAACGAAACCAGTACTAATCTTAAGATGATCGTAATGCTTAAGCTGCTATAGGATATAATTCCAAAAACATTAAGAAATTATTGATTTAGTTAGGCTTGTGACTGATGCTATTGCTTCACGTACAAGAGACTTTTAAGGTATTAAAAAGTTAGTGTTAAATCTACCAAAGGTATTCACTGGGATATTGTGATTAGTGGAACTCTGGTTTTCAATGTTACAAAGTCATTGACAGAAACTACAGTGATAAAAAGTATCCAAACAGAAATACTTATTCTTTAATGTACCACTGTTGAGTCATTAGAGTTTCAGAGTTTCTTTAGTTTTTAACGATGCAGTTAGAAAATAACACTAAGTTAGTTATGCAGCTATTTCAGGGTACATAAAATGTAAACGAAATGATGGAAAATTTAGTATGAAGTATGAATAGAGAAAGTTTGAAAGTGCCTACTTACTGGGGATCTACGTTTGCTGTAGCTTCATCTAATACTAGAATGTTGTTGTTTCTCAAGATTGCTCTTGCAAGACATAAGAGTTGTCTTTGCCCGACACTAAAATTGGAGCCTCCTTCCATTACTTGTGTTTCTAAACCGAAGCCTTCAACTGACCTCATTGATTCCCTTAAGTCAACCTGAAATACACAAATATTGCATTATGTACCTAATTTAATCATTTTTTAAAATAAAATTGTAAAAAAATTAAAACATTTATTAAGAATTTCTAATCTTGTCTAAATTTAATATTTTTATTTTATGCATATACATACATTAAAAAAATTTAATGGCATGAACACTCTAAATATTAAAAAAAAAATCAGTAATAATTAAAATCAGAAAGTAATCATAAAAGTACTTTTAAACAGGATAAAATAACACACTAAAACTGATTATGATTTCTGTGCAATTAATTTAAGTACTACTGTACATAGTTGTACTGTTTATTGTAAATGACAATGACTGTTTATAAAACAATTGCTGAAGTGTTGATTATTTTTTGATGCAACTAATTTAAGATTATTATGATTTATATTTTTTTGTTTTGTTTTATTAAGAAAAACTTACTTTCTATAGAAATACTTTTCATGATTTACTAAATTCTAATTTCATTACACAGAACCTGTAAACAAGTTTTAATACTGTATTGTTTGCAAATTCGAATTAATGTGATTAAAAGTTGGCACAAAAATCGACTGTAGCCACAGTTTAAATAAATTTGCTAACCAGTAAAATTCATTCATCTGTTTCAAAATGGTGACCTTTTAAAATATTAAAATATACTTTTTCAAAATCTGATCCATTATAATAATTAGCATTGAAATCTGCATAAATTATTAAATTTAATTAATTAAATTTTGAATTGACTGAAAATATGAAAATAAACCTGACCGCTTTTTTAGTTATTACCAAAATCAATTTTTGTGACAACATGATTTTTGTCATTTGAAATATTTGATTTTTAGACATTACAGAATGTTAATTTTTGGAAATTTGTTCCATCATGTCAGCTTTTTCCTGCAATTTTTAATTTTTAAAGAGAAAAAAATTGCATATACCTCTTCTAAGAGTCTCCACAAAACATAATCAGGGAATTGCTCGAAAGGGTCTAAATTCATCCTAATAGTCCCAGAAAATAGTACAGGATCCTGAGGGATTATCGAAATCCTTGAACGTAAAGTTTCTAACGGTAGTGTTGTAGTATCAATGCCATCAATGTAGATAGTACCATCAAGATTGGCAAGACGGAACAGAGCTGCAATCAAAGATGTTTTGCCTGCTCCAGTTCTACCAACAATACCAACCTAAATAAAAAAAATTGTATTTGACATAATAGGTATTGTAAATTTAAATAAGTACTAATAAATAAAAGTAAATTTAGAAGGCATTAAAACTAGATAGTACAATAGATGTTTTATACAAAGGAAATTTTAAATATCTTTCACACTTCCTCCTAAATTTTTTCAACGATTTTAGAACATTAAGGATCATTGTTTGATATTCAGTATTTTCACGAAGTAAAGAGTGAATTTAGTTATGAAGGGTAGATTTTCCCTGCTGAGTATAATTCTTTTTCTTATACGTTATAAATCATTATTTATGACTATCTATGCAACAGTCAGTTTCAAATAAAAATTGCACCTTTTACGAATGACACTGTTTTTTTTTTGTGTTTTGCAAAACTGTGAAGTGATAAAATGGAGGCCTTGAATAATTGGTTCCCTGATAGTGGTTTATTGAGAACAAAGTGGTTTTGAGTCCTAATAAAACAAAATTTATAAATTTCTGTTACCCATTTTGAAAAATATAATTAAATATAAGTGTTTCAGATACCATTTGACTATAAATTTGGGTACACTTGCGACTTTACACTCACACTTGCATTTAGGGAGGCGATAAAAGCCTTAATGTGCTTTTTGTCTTAAAATAACAACAAAATATGTGTATATATATATATATATATATATATATATATATATATATTTTGATAGAGAATGCATTGAAATAATTGAAAATGGTCCATAAGTCATGTGTTTTTATTCATATTTAAAAAAATACAATAGAATCCAAGCTTATTTGGATCTTACAGTTACCCTTCCTACACAAGGGAAATTTTTCTATTCATATATTATTGTACAGGAAAGAAAAAACTATACACAAGGCATAACCCAAAAGTTCTAAGTTTAGCTGACATCACTTTTTATACTAAATGGTTTTGAAAAATGGCTTTTCTTTTTATTGCCTAAAAGCTTATTTAATTACCAATTAATGAATGTAAATCTATAAAATGCAACTGTTTTAAATTATGTGCAATACATACAGTTTAATAGACTGCCTGTTATATGCAAAGTCTTTACTAATAAGGTTTGTACTAACAAGCTTCAACTGTAATTCTGTAATTTCAATACAAGAGATTAAAATTGATGGTGATTGTGACGAAAATATCAGCTTTTTCAGTACTGATGTAGCACCAATGAAAATATGAGCTGGAAATGATTTTTGAAGAAATGTAGAGAAAAGTAAGAAATGTTTAATCCTATGACCACCACCAGTCAATTTAATGAACTTTCAAACTCTGTTCGAATATTGCTATGAGCCAATTGGATCAGCTTGGAAACGTATTCTGAACATCACCACGGGCCTCAATAATTAGTAATTTTTTTTAAGGCATAAGTACATTGAGGCTATTATCGCCTCCCTAATGTAAGTGTGAGTGTAAAGTGTTAAAGTTATAAGTGTAAATGTGTGTTAAGACTCGGGTACCGTGAGGGACGTCTAAACCCTCTCAATAGGAGTAGCTAGTCGGCACCCCCTGTGGGGACAGGGCAAAATAATCGGCTCTGTAGATTCACTCAAGTACATGACTGATATATTAACACTGACAATACATTTAATAAGTATTCAATCCAATGATAATTTATCCTAGCTATTAACTAATTGTAATAATTATCAGATTCAAGTTTAAATTTCAAATCTTTATTTTTACAAATTTTTATTTATAAATATTGACAAGAAAAAATACATCATAGATAGATTTGAATTATTATAGTGTCAAATACATAATAATAAAATAGAATAATACACATTATTCTAATAGAAACGTTTAACTGAAACAATGTCAGAATTCAGAACAAAAATACAGTAATTGGTTCAAACATAGACCTAATATTTTCACATGAGTGTTAATGACCCAATGGGTAACTTGTCTGCTTACACAATTGGACAAGGGTATCACAGGCCCCACACTCTTTTGTTTTGTCAGTACAGTAGAGTATTGTAACTAACTACAGTATAAAAGCTTCCATCCAATATCCAAAAATTTGGTTATACAAAATGTTTCCACTCCCCTTTATTTTGGTTAAAAAGTGTTGTACTTTATATACTTATTATGTTTAAGTTTTTATAGTGCATACCTTTTCTTGTGGTTGAATTACAAAATTAAGATCTTTGAGAACAGGCCAGTCAACATCTGAATATCTTAAGTATACATGTTTCATTTCAATAATTCCTTTAACAGGCCAAGCTGATGGTAGGCTGGTTTTATTTTCTGAAATAATACAATTGGAAATAAATACTTCAGTTTTTAAATAATTAAATACACATTTATCTCTATAGACAAAACAGCTGGTTTATGATACTTTAAAAAAATAATTTTATAACCCTGTGATGATTTTTAATGAATTTTTTAATTACATTGGTTTTCTTTATAACAACAAAATCATATTTTACTAACTACAGTAAAATAGAAAATATAATGTATAAATTATATACTTTAAATTAATTTATAAAAAGTAATACTTAATGAAAAGTTGATTAACCATTTTGTATTTTAAACTACAGTACATAGTCTAATAATAGAAGTTATATAAAATAAATAACCTTTTATAAGATTTGGATACGTTTTGGATTACTGATGTTTAGATAATCAACCTCTAATGTAATCATTTATAATCTGTTGTTATTTTCATGACTAGGTAGGACAGAAATCTGCTCTAGCATCCTATACAGTGTCACATTAGTGTTTAGGATTGAACACACAGGATTTGCTCTCCATATAGCATAGCACATGTCAAGTAAAAAATCTAATTAGGTTACTGTATATTTCATAGAGGTTATAGGTAGTTTGGAAGGTAATATATTATGACCCAGTTTACCTTTATTATTTTCTTCTGGTGGTAAATTAGCATACTCCAAGACACGTTCAACGGATGTCATCTGATTGGCTACATCTGCAGACTGTTTCATTCCCCACTCTACTTGCACAGCTATAGCCAAAGACTGTGTAATCACTAAGCCAACATCAGAACTTCTTACACCTTTACATTAACACAAAATAATCATTTTAATAGATACTGCATTCAACTCAAATCTTCACCACAAAATCGTTTACAAAAAATAATTGTGTACATGTTGTTTTTCAGGCCAACAAGAATTACAACATATAAATGAAAATTTTGATATGTGAAAATCAAATTTGGGCCATAGAGTAAAAAAAAACTGGTTCATAGAGAAGTTCATCACCAGGCAAAATTAATTTTGACATTCTAATTTTGTGAATATAAATGGTGGCCATGTGGTTATTTAAAGTTGTAAACAATTCATAACTTTATTCTTTTCGTTTCACCCTCTTTGGGGTATGCTGAATTAATCATTTCTTGCGCGCTGTACTTTTCTTTGTTCCCAGTAGCTCTTCATTCTTTCTGATCTTCTTTTCCTCTCCTCTTCTGAAATGATAGGTTTAAGTTTTATTTTGGTTTTATCTTGGAATCTTATTCTTTCGTCTTTGGTAATTATCTTAGCAGTTTGGTCAAGCAGTGAATTTTCTGTAATTTTTAATACTATTAGGTCTTTTTCAATTTCTTTAAACCAGTTTGGTTTTGTTTTACGATTATGGAAAAAATCAAACACCTGTTTCGTCAATCTATTGGAGTTCATTCTAAGAAGATGGCCGTAAAAATTTATTCTCCTTTTTCTCATAGTATCTGACAGTTTTTCAATTTTCTTATAGAGAGCTTCATTTCTTATATATACTACCTTATTATCCTGAAATTTTGTTCCTATAATTTTTCTTAAGATTTTCCTTTCCGTTATTTCAAGCTTTTCTATCTGGCCTATGCGATTCATGGTTAATGTTTCTGCTGCGTACAGTGCCTCCGGCTTGATCACTGTTTTATAATGTTTAATTTTGGACCCCCATGAAAGGGATTTCTTATTGTATGTTTCTTTCGTCAATTGGAAGGCCAATTCAAGTTTGTTTTTCCTGGATTCCATTGCCTTGCCTTCATCTGCATTCCAACTAATCCATTCACCAAGATATTTGAACTCTTTTACAATTTCTATTTTCTGTTCTTGGATTTTAAGGTATTTATAACTTTCTTCTATTATATTTATTTTCTAAATATGATTTCACCATAACAACCAGTTTTTAAATTTAAATACATTGGCAATTTCATTTTTCAAATTTCTTTTGTAATTTTAAAATGCTAATTTATACAGACTTTAACATGAAAATCATTGATCTTTTGTTTATTTCCAAATGAAAAGTGCTAAACAGTAAGTATATAAATTAGAAAAATAAGTTTCTTTCGCATAATGTAATTGCTGAAAATAACTAAACATATATTTCAATTTCATTTTATAGTTAAGAATACACAAAATACAATGACTTTACCTTCGCTAAAGAACAGAAACACAAAAGCCACACAGGTGATATAAAGAACACATAGAGTGTCAAGGGCATAAGCGAAACCACCACTGGTCATAGCAAACAGGAACATGGCGCCAGCATGAACATTCTGGAACATTGAAAATGAAACTATGTTGAAAACAAAAATTATTCATATATAAATTCTTTAAAAAATTAAAATACATAATTTACTACAACATTATGCCAAAAACTTTGAATTCAGCTTTATAGAAATTAATATTTTGATTAGATTCAAACTAGAGGAAGGGATAATACAACTCCAGGTACTATGATCAACAGACCTATTGTTCTAATAAACCTCTTGAGTACTAGTTCAGCAGATTGATGCCCTTAGTAAGTTCAAACAATAAACTGATTAGCTCATTCTGCTGAAGATCACTTGGGTTCTGGAAACCAAAAACCCCTAGCCTCCTACCAGCAAGAGCTTCACAATCAAGGATTATGTGTCCTGCAGTTTCCTACTCTTTCCTGCACAACCTAGACATGGTTTCACCATGGTAGATACCTATCTTGTTCATGTGCACATTCAGACCACAGTATCTAGTAACTAATATTTAGGATGGGATTTCTACTGAGCACAATAACAAAAAGACTGAGAGACAATTATGTTAATAAAATAAATAATGTCCTAAATTTGAGGCATATAAAAACTTTTATTTAAAATCGTTATATTTTCATTTTCAACAAAGCCTCCCCTCAGTAAATTCAATGCAACTTATTTAATGCTTTTCTACCCAAGTACAAAAATCCTAGAACCATATCAAAGCATCATTAAAAACAGATGTTTGAAGAACCTTTTAGAAGGTAAAATTCTTACACAAATGTCTTTTCTATACATGGCAAATATATAATCTGAGGAGCTAGAAATGGAGGATAACATTACAGCTGGTTATAAACCAAAAATACAGCCAGCATAATCTTGTTGCTGATCTCCTGTTTATAACAGTAATATACATAAGTAATCATGGTAATTTCCACCTACAGGAAAATAATGCTTAATTGTAGTTTTTTTATGTAAAATGATCATCACTTATAACCATATTTCCACTTTTTATGGTGCCTTCATTGAAAGATGTGGATGGTCTTCCACTTTGCTCATCACCAATATCTAAACTACCTTTGAAGAGTTTTTCAACATTGCACATGATGAGGGAGAGCCTCTCAGAGTTGTAAACATGTCAACGAATTTTTCTAAAGCAATCCATTTATTTACAAAATATTTTATCACTGCTACAACTATAATGTAGGACCACAGAGATAAGGTTTTATCATATTTAATCAACAGTCATTCCTTCTATTCTGTTTATCAGTTTGGTGTTTGGAGATCCACATATACATTGTAATGATACCAACATTTTAATTATACAATAGGTGTAATTACACCTATTGATCTCAAAGTAGTATATCATAAATCACCAAACTTGAACTCACCTTAAATAAAGTAAACACACATAGCCTATTTTCCTTCAGAGTCCATATTAACTTAAGTATCTTTATAATGTTATTGCAAGCATTAATTAGACTAAAAAAAGAAGAAGAAGAAACTCAACAAAAAATAAGCCATTGTGAATTCTGTCATTCTTGTCAAAACATGTCAAAGAAAAGTTTAACATTTTCAAGAAAGAAATAATTAAGCATTAATAAGGAAATAATAATGCATCAGTCAAACAAATTAACAAACCAACTTGAGACTACAGTACAACATCCATTTTATTTATGATTCAACTAAATTCACTTTAGAGAAAGTAATAAACAACATATCTAGTAACATAATTATAAGCTTCAAAAACTTGGTGAGTGGAACTTTTTAATACCAAATTCAAAATTCCACCAGTGGCTTTAATCATCAGACTTGCGAACACAATGAATCAAAAAAACTTATAAACCTTTACTATAATTAGTGAAAATTTATTGAATTTATTGAGACCAACCTAATGTACACTAGTCTAAATTTAAATTTATCATTTTATTTTGTTAAATCATCATAAATCACCTCAGTTCTTTCATTTGCACATCACTCATCTAGTTATAGAGTAAATTGAAATACCGCATAATCTTTAGAATGTAGTTATACAATTCCATAAAAAGTTTATTTTTAATAATGTAAAGTGATTCTGTATTAAAATTAGCCAAGACACAAATAACTTGAACATTGCACCCAAGATTTGTTGTTATAAAATAAAATAAATAAATAAATAATTTTTGTAAATCACACATATATATAGTATGATTTATTTATAACATATTTACTTCAAAATATAAATTAGGGCGATTAATGTCCTCTTCTCTCTCTCTCTCTCTCTCTCTCTCTCTCTCTCTCTCTCACACACACACACACACACACACACACACACACACACACACACACACACACACACACACACACACACACACACACACACACACACACACACACACACACACACACACACACACACACACACACACACACACACACACACACACACACACACACACACACACACACACACACACACACACACACACACACACACACAGATATACAAACTTCTAAGTGCAATATAGTTTGTGTTTTTGCTTCATATTATTGGATACAGTTTAGATTATTATTTAAAACAAGACACAATCCAGATATTGATTATGACATTAGCATATATATTTAAATTATGTTTTGTCAGCTTGTGCAGGTCTGTTAAGTTTTACCTGATGTGCATCAAATTCCGCTTGAAGTAATTCTTGGGCTCCTTGAGCTCTAATTGTTGTGAGACCTTGAAGAGTTGCATTTAAATGTGAAAAGACAGGACTTCGAGCTGGAACATAAAATACATTTATTAAACAAGTTATCATAAAATATAAGTCATGAATAAATATAATAAATGTTTATCATAACATTTGGTTTAGAAATAAATGTCTAGTATTTATGTCTAAAGACTCTTCCTAAAAAAATTAAATGACCATCTTTGAACTTACCGATTCCTTCCAATCTTTTCAAATTCTTTGATGTCCTAATATAAATATTTCTAAACAAGAAGCAGAAGAGTGACATCATTGCGATTGGAATTATGAACCATGTCTTAACAGCTACAGCCACCAAGAGTCCACCAAGAGCAGATACAAAAATCTGAAATAAATGACATTGATATATTTTAGAATAACAGGAATATAGTAAAACTAACTTTAGTTTTACAATCCTTCACACAAATTGTTTAAATAATCCATTAATGTGTCGCTTTTAACAGATTTTAAGTTTCAAGTCCCCTGTTTATGTAATTATTAAAATAATATTATTAAAATAATATTGACCTTAACTGTCTATATATTTTAAGGGCTACAATGGGTCCTAAGTTTTATTTTCTAGGCAGACATCGACAAAAAAGACTTTTGCAATTATAACTTTCTTTACTATTAAAAACCTTTACCAGTTTCTTTACCAGTTTAGAAATTAAAGAACTTTCTATTACTTATTATTACTTTTAATATTATTATATTTTGTATGTTTTTTTAGAGAAGATGATAACTGGTGAAGGTAATGGGGTACCAAGTTTTTTTAGTAACTTAATTTCCCCACATATATTTTATATAAAAAAGATAAAAAAGGCTTCTAATAATTCATTGTATGAAACAATTCAGAATTATACATTTTAATTAAAACAAAACTTGTGTTTATTACCAAGATAAACTAAATCTATACTATTCGTAGTTTCAAAGTATTACTGTGCAAAATTAGTCTGTCTATGATAAATGATGTGGACTGTATAAAAAACAAATATAATTTATAATTTTGTCAATTTGATATCAATTGGATTTTTAACTATGCACAAATTAAATTCAGTAACAGAGTGCATCAATAAACAAATTAAAATATCATTAAATCCCACAAATAGATCTACAAATTGAGACCATAGAATAAAATAATGTTCAAATCTAATCTAGTAACAATTACATGTCAATAAATGTACATCAATAGAATTGCATACAAATCATTGCATAATCTTTTAACACATCCAAGGTAATAATAGTAGGCCTACAAGACACTATCTACATTCAACAATGAACACATTAAATCCAACAAGAGAGCCAATTCAATGTAGTAAATAAAATTCACAAATATTTCTTGAAACTAGGACGATGCATCTGACAAACAGCAAAGTGGAGGCAAAAAAATCATGTATTTTTTTATACATTTTAAACATTTAGATTTTTACAACAGGACAAATCAGTATGCAATCCTTGCATATTAAAAAAATATTAAAACTGTGTTAAAAACTACTCAAGATCTAAAGATATTTGGATTGACTGAAATGAATGTTTGTTTTGTGCATAAAAGTTTAAAAAAGCGAATTTTGTAAAAAAATCAAAGTATGTGTGCAACTTCTCATATGAATATTTGACATGAATTCTATATGTAGGAGTTTCAAAAATGTACGCAAAATTGGAATAACAAAAAATTTAATTTAGTCCCATACTAGATAAAGAGATATATGATTTTTCCAAATGTCTGTACTTTAATTAATTCAGTAAATATGTTTTTTTATATTAAGTACAGTATAATTTTTATGTTGTACTTTCTACATACACTTGTAGAAACATACACGTGTATGTTGTGTGTGTGTGTGTGTGTGTGTGTGTGTTTCATGTTAGCCTGCCTAACATCAGATCAAGATTTTTGATCTGGTCTATAGGCTCACATGTTTGTGGAGACCTCTGGTATACGTACCGCTGATGTATACATACCTCATACATAACTCTGATGATTTTGATTTTTCATGATTTCGAGAAATTATATGCAAACTTTAATATGTCTATGACAAAACAATTTGTGAGCTTCCATAGAGTTCAAATAGAATCTCTGCCTTATGACATAGCCACATAATATTCAAACTTGAAGTAATAGTAATATTACTTAAGACTGTTGGTAATTGGTGGAAATCCATTAAATTAATGCAATAATAAAACATTTTTACATTTCCAGAACTATATTTTAAAGTTGTGGCAATATACAAATGTGTTATTATTTCACTAATTATATTAATATGATTAGGGTTTAATAAAAGCATAAGACTGTGGGTCCCTTCCTAAGGGTTATTCACACAACAAGGTTTTTGAAAGCTATTTAACCTCAAAATGAACATAAGAACAAACTAAAACTATAAATATTTCAAAAACGTTGTACTGATTTTTAACAAAATTGGCTTTAATTTAGCCTTTAAGGACCTAAAGAACTCTGTCCCCCAAAAAATTCTAGAGTTATCAACAAAAACCAATAAGAAGAAAATGTGTAAAACCATTCCAATAAAACGTAATAATTATCTGTTGTAATTCCACAACAAAGTAATAAGTCTAATTAAATAATTTTAAAATTAGTCGTTCTACCTGACTAGCATCTATGCATGACTTCGGTAAAACTTCATCCATTGCTCCCAAATCTTTAGAAAAACGGTTCAATATCCTTCCTAAAAAATTTTAAAAACTGATACAATCAATTAAAATTGATGTATTTTAATTACATATGAAGTTTTTAATTAACTAGTCTATTAAACGTAAAAACTAAAATATAAAAAAATATGCAACACAAAATTAAACATGTTTCAGTTACAAAAACTCCAACAATATATTTAAGGTTTGTCTGATATTTTATTAAAAATGTTTCACAAAATTTGAAATTTTTGATAACATGTTTATCAGGATTCAGAACCAATTTGAAAAATATTTAACAATTTTAAAGCCTTCATTTTATATCATGCTAAATACAAAAGGGTTCATTTTTGTGTTTTTGTTATAATATTTGAAAGTATTTGCTTGTGTATTATGTTTATAAGTTTTGTTGGCTTTTGAAGGTTCATTTCTATCACGTGAGCAAGTGAATTTAATTGATTCATAAATAAAATGGATGTTGTTGTGTAGTCTCAAGTTGGTTTGTTAATTTGTTTGACTGATGCATTATTATTTCCTTATAGATGCTTAATTATTTCTTTCTTGAAAATGAGTTACAAGCATTCATTAAACATACCTGAAGGATTGTTTTGGAAGAAAGTCAGTGTAGTGCCAACAACAGAATTATACATGATATTGTGAATAACTTTGGAACATTTAAAAGTTGCCTTGCAGAATAACCAGCCTCTCAGTATAGACAAGATCACTAGCAACGATATGAACACTGTATAGACTAAGATGTAACCTTTATTTGAAAATTTCTCAGTAGTCTCATGGTGTAACACCATCAGGTAGTGTAATTCTTCTCTTGATGTCCTAAAACAGGTTAAATATTTCTGCAAGGAATATAAAGAAAGATTATCGATAATGTTTTCACTAAAATTTTAATTTTTTCAAAGACAATTTTATTCTTTAAAATTATTATCATGTTTTTTTAGATTAATTATGATAGCACATATAAAATGTGGTGTGTGAGTGTGTGTGTGTGTGTGTGTGTGTGTGTGTGTGTGTGTGTGTGTGTGTGTGTGTGTGTGTGTGTGTGTGTGTGTGTGTGTGTGTGTGTGTGTGTGTGTGTGTGTGTGTGTGTGTGTGTGTGTGTGTGTGTGTGTGTGTGTGTGTGTGTTTGAAGGTCAGTGAAATTTAACAATACATAATTTAATAATACATGTGCTATGACTGAACAAAAATACATTATAGTATTAAAGCAAGAATAATATCCATAACAAACTTAAAATATTGCCTGTCAAAAATGTTTAAACCTGTCAAGTCAATAAAGAAACCAACTAATGCAGGGAACATATACCAGTCACAAATAACTAATGTTTTGATAAAAAAGTAAAAAAGTAAATAAAATTGAATCAAACATAATTTTTTTATAAATAAATATGATAAAGGTGTTTCATAATAAAGGGATATAATAAAGGGATTGCTGTTTAGGAAAATGTATTTTGATTTCCAGAATAGGGTAAACATACACAGTAAATTTTTTTATTGATGGTGAAATTGTTCTTTTGAGGTGAAACTGTAGAACATCTTAATTTCACACCAACTAAATAATTTTGTTGTTCAGAAATCATGCAAACAACTGATCATGCAAACAGCAGAAATGCACATATACAACTGCTATTAAATCACAATTTTAAACTATTTCTTTATTATTATTTTCAAATGCTCATCATGGAAATAATCAATCACTTTATTGCACTAGAAAAATAGGAAAATTTGGAAAAGGAAAACAGAATATTGGCTTCTCCCTATTTTTAGTAAACGGCTCAAAATAGGGAGGTGCTAGAATCAAATAAAAGAAGTGTGCACTACAAAGTTTTGCCAGTTTTAACAGATTGCTTCAAGGGCCAGTCCTCATATATGTATGAAGTTGGATTTTAACAAAAAAGGATCAATTAGTTGATATATTTGTTCTTTCAGCCTCCTAGTGGAACTAAATTGGTCAACTCCTCAACATTTTAATCAAAAGAACTATCAAATGTCTTGAATAAGTCGACTAATCTGTGATCATTCTGTGTCTGAACTACCACTAGACACATATCTTTATGATCATTGATTGATAAGAAATCTACTGTATACAATTACCCATACTTAATGTAGCAGTGATAATATGAAAAAGTTCTGTTGTCTTTAAATTTCAATACTAAATAAAAATTCTTCAACGAAAAGTTGAAAATATTATCACTGAATAGCTCAAGTATTTTTAGATTTACCATTTTTTTTAATATTACAAAATTTAATCTTATAAAAAATTAATACTAACTGACAAATCATTTTTCATAAATATCAAATTAAAGGTTTTTGAAAATACTACAAGATAATATCCATTTTTGTTCCAAAAATTTTAAAATTAATTATAATTAAGTATCTACATTCACTGCTAGTCAACAAAAAGTGTTGGTTCAAAATCATAAGTCTACAATATGGTATCTTAACATTATGCCTACTGACTTTTGTTATGTTGACATTCTTAGCAGATTAATTTAAACTGTCAGCAATATAAGGTTGAAAAATATGGTACATACTTCTCCCTAGATTATATTAAATACCAAACAGGTACTCACCAGTATGATACCCAATAATCACACAGACTTGCCATTAGTTGTACAAGTAAAAATAATGCTAATATTAATAATATTCGAGGTAAACTTGCTCCTGAACGTAGATAATGCAAAAACACAGATCCATCTATTTCTTTGGTAACTTCAGGTTCCAATTCATTTGTATCTGGTTCTGAGAAGTTAGACTTATAAGATGTACTTGACATTACACTCAACATACTTAAGGAACGTTCTGTCTGAAACAGAAAAATTAATTTTATAGTGTTTACCCTATTTTCCCCAGCACTGTAGTACTTTAGTTTCCATAGATGCTACTAATCTATACTAATATTCATGTTGTACAAAACCAAATACTCATTTTTTACTGTTTTCATAAAATACATTTAAAAGTTACCATTCAATAAAACATTAATGTTTCATGACTCTGAGTTGACAGTTGACTGTGAACAATTTTAAGCCAAACATAATGTAACATTGTGCTATACGATTTTCTTGTTTATTAATTACAGTGACATTTTTCCAGTAAGATATTTTAACATGTTTAAGTAATAAAGACCTAAAATGGAATATACAATGAAACTTGCAACGTACATTACTTTATACCAAACACTCTACTTCCTGAAATTGTAATAATATATTTACATCGACTTTTAAGTTCTTAATAATGCATCTTCTTCAAAATGGAAACAGAAGTGAAATTTATGGTCCAACAGTTAGAATTTATAAATTTCAGATAAGGCTGTATTACTTTCATAAAACCTTCCTGAATTTTTTTCCCGGCGAAAAACCTTTAAGGTTATCATTGCCGAAAAACCTATCTGAAGATGTATCTTTTACATTTTTGTGTGAAACATTATTTCACAAAACTTGTAATGCACTATTTTATTCAAAGGAAAGATAACTACTCTGGACACAAGAGTAACTGGTTTTTTTTTTAATTCAATTGTACAGCAAGGTCAGTGGAGAGTCATTGTTAGAAACATGAATTACTATGGAAATTAAGGAAAATATACTCTTTAATTACACTGTAGAAAAACTAAAATATATTTATCAGTCAGAATACATATTTCTTGGGAAATCAAAACAACTAAAAATTAACTAAATTTTGCTAAAGTAAATTCTTGTTTTTACTTTTCTTAAATCTAGCTATATAATGTTAAAAGGATCTAGTCATTGTTAATTTTTGTGTATCTCTATTATTTTTGGCTACTTCCAACCATCTTGTCAGTTATGCCAAGCGAAATGCAACTTTAAAGCCTGCACAGTTGTAAGCCCACTCATCATTACTATGCCCACTGATGAGTCATGTAGACTATACTGTTTGTACTGTGATTATATAGTGATCCAAGTTTTCTTTAAATTCCATTTTTTTTTTTTTTTTTTTTTTTGACAATAACTACTTTAATTATACGCCAAATTCAGTTTTAGTAATCTGAACAACATAATTATCTTAATACAGTTAAAACAAGAACCTTTTGGTTCATTAATATTCAAACAAAATTTTAACAATTCAGTCCTGTGCTCAGTTATAAAAAGCTTTACTTCAAAAATTACAGAAAGAGTTAGGACCTGTAACAGGAAATGTTCTCCAAAGCAAATTGAATTCATAACCAGAAAGAACTTTAAAAAATTGTTTTGTTTACATTTTTGTTGTATTTTGAAAATTTTAGTGTTTATAACCATAACCACATAGAGTATGCAGATAAATATAATAAAATATATTAACTTTTTTTTGTAGTTTGTAAATTCTAGTGTTGTAATCACAAGAACATGAAATACACATTACAGAAAGCATATTCATATTAATGTATTATATTAATATTCACCCGCATGAGGGTGCAGACGAGCTGCACCTATTGAGAGGATTTAAATGTCCCTTGTACCATAGTCTAACAGATACACTTACACTTACAACACTACACTTACGACTTTAACACTTTACACTTACACCTAGATTTAGGGAGGTGATAATAACGTAATGTGCTTTTTGCCTTAAAATAATAAAATAATAATATAGTAATATTCTTGTAGATGTTATAACTATGTATTTTCACATTTAAGGCTTAATTATGCATATTTACATTTTGAATTAGCGATTGATTCAGTGATATTCTTTCCCTTTCAACTATAAAAGGTTTATTTAGATATTCAACAAATCCAGTAATGAATGTGTTAAAAATACCTTAATACTGAACAGATTTGAAAAAGTTGGAAAATATGTAACAGATATTCTCCAATTTTTCCAAGGAAATAGATGAAACTCAGATAGGAATTATACATAGCAATCTGAGAGAGAAAAATACAATACAACAGACCCTACACTGCAGATTTACACAAGTGGTATAAGAGGAATTTTTTTGGGAGTCTGAGTTTGGATTTTCATGAAATGTTTTAAGCTGCCACCTCTTGACTACAACTCATTTTTAATGTATTATCTTCAATAATTTGTTTGATAGACAAAAAATAAAAGTATATTTAATCATTTTCTTTTAATCTTTAATTTTAATTAGTTTTATCTATCTTTCAAAAGTTAAAAAAAAAACAAGAATTTCAATTAGTGAAAAACCAGCATGAACTCAAAGAAACACGTAAAACGGTTTAATTTAAAAATGAAAGATAATTGGCATAGTTATAAAATGAACTTTATTTATATTATTATTAAATGGCTTTTCAAAAACACTATATAATTTTAAAACTGGAATGGTTTTCAAAATTTTCAAACTTTGAACTTTTTATTTTAAAAAATAAGTCTATCTTCTTCCCTCTATTTGCAAACCATTCCACCATATCTTCAGGGTTTACATCAATGTGCTGAGTTGATGCAGCAACAGTCACATCATTGGCAAATGACTTTGCACTAAACTCCCTGCTTTGGTGCACAATGGTGAAAAAAATTTTAAGAAGTGCAAACTTCTTAGAATTTTTTTACATTTTAATTTTTTTTATCACATTTCATGTATATGAAAAACTGTGTAAGTAACTAAAGCCTATTTATTAGAGGTTGGGCACAAGCCCCTTGAGCCCCCCTTACATATGCCACGTATTCACACCATCAAATAAACCCATAAATAATCATGGGGAAAACAGACATGTTATAAATTTTTTTCAAATACAATAGAATCCCACATAGCAGACCTCAGCATTACTGACTCCTCCAGATAACCAACTGTATATCCAACTATATTATGCTATACATTTATTGGTCACTACTACTCTTCGTTCTCCTGTCAAAAATAGCCAATACTGTTTGGATAATGAGCTAGTTTAAAGACAATGTACATTCAAATTGCAAAAAAAGTTATGAATACAAAAAACAATTGTAATATGTCTCGTGCATAGACAATGCCTAACAATTAGAATCAACTAAAGCAATCGGCTTCATGTTGAGTTTCTATCTATCATGAGTCAACATGATTCATTTACCCACCTCCCCTTACTGAAGTAGATAAATAATTTATTTTGTAAATATGTAAAAACAAATTTTGTGTAGTTTTTGAAACACGCTATAGCTCTACCCTGCAGGGGGTGCAGACTAATTGCACCTATTGAGCAGGATTTAGATGTCCCTCGTGGTACCCAAATCTAACACACACTTACACTTACAACACTACGCTTATGTCTTTAACACTTACATTTAGGGAGGCGATAATAGCCTCAATGTGCTTTTTGCCTTAAAATAACAAAAAAAAAGAAGCTGTAGCTCTTTACTGAAATGAAAAGAAATCTTCAGAATATATCGCTTTTGTTAAATGACATCTAATATGGGGACTGGTGGTGGGTTAATTTGTACAGTAACATATAGTGAACATTTTATTCTGTAGCTGTAGTACAAATAGTATTATGGGATTTTTTGTAACAATTTTTTTTACTACTGTAAACAAATATTTTGTTTCTCTGATTAGGTGATTTTTTTGTCACTACCAGTGTTTGGACCCATTGGTGATGGATATGAGAGGATCTATAACTGTATCTAGATAATTTCATTTCAAAGTATTCAAATAAAATAACTGACAAATGTTTTAACTTTGTAATATGTTACAAATTCTATGGAAAACTGAAATCTTTAAATAGCCAGATTTTCAAATTAATCGTAGTCAACTATAATATGAATTAATTTAAACATTTCTAAACTATAAAGTTGTTTCACGGTTTTAAGGAGTCCAATTTAATGAATTAAAACTCTAAATCTATAATTGTTTTGAAAATTCTAAAATATGTTATCACTTTTCAATTTCAATAGGATATGCATACTGCAACAATTTATCATTTATATAATTATATTATATTAGGATATCCTTGTTATCATTATAAATATTACTTTTCTTGTGTATTTTTGAAGTTTTGTTAATAGTTTTAGGAATAATGACAAATAATTTGAGTACATAAAATGATCTATATTACTTTTTCAATTTTCTTTAAAACCAAAAATTATAATTCGTTTTCTGAAACAAACAAACTTACAACTGTACTAAGTATTGTTTATGAATGATGATGTAATCAACTCACTTTTTTCTTTCTGACCTCGGGGGAAGTCAAATAAGGCAGTTTGTAGCTTTGGTCTGCTTCGGGTTTGTCACTATCCAGTCCATAACCAAGCACAGTCATAGCATAATCCACATCACTCTGCATTAAATCCTGATATGTCCCTTGCATTTGTTCACAGCCCTGCAATAATACAGCCTTCAGTTTAAAGTTATCATAATTGTGACCACCAGTTCCGAAGGGGTTAAACCTGACTTTAAAAATAATGAGTCTTTGGATAATCCAATTATTATTGTCTTGAATTATAAAAACAAAAGTAATGTTGAGTTTTGATAAAAACCATTGTATCACATGGAACTACAGTAGTTTCTAGTGAAAAAGTTTAATATTGATTAAAACAATAAAGAAATGTTAAACTATTCATTATTTATAAATCAATATTATAATTTTTAAAGCTGCCACATGAAAAATGACACATCCAGCCAAACATACATGTGATTTTGTTGTGTGACAACACTAGACTAGACGGCTACACCGACCCAAGATAAACTGAACTAAATCCACTGGGAAACTCATGTAACTTTAAACAGTTCAAACTCCTAAAGACAGCATTAGGCAGACATCGTTTCCAGAGCCATAAGGTGTTTAACTGGAACAGACATGGCCTCAATTTTTTTTTTTTTTTTTTTTTTTTTTTTTTTGAGTATGGATCCACAAGCTTTTCACAGTTTGGGAAAAGTTTATAAAAGTTAAAAGCGACTATGTAGAAAAGCGATAATCTTCTTTCATATTTTTATTCTGTTCAAATAAACTATTAAAATTAAAGTCCAGTATAAATTGGACTAACCCTAGTAATTATCCAATTGTTACAAAGCCTATAATATTTTTATATTGTTTTGTAGTATGAATAACCAAAATAATTTTGAGCATGGAAAAAGGACAAACAAATTGTAAATTCTGCAAATGTGTATATGCTACATTCTAATAATCCTTATATCATCAAATTTGTACTATATTTTTTAGTTTATGGTAATACTGATTCAGTATAAATTTTTGCTAAATCTATCAAACTTACAAGGTGTGGCAATTAAGTAACTGGACTGGTGCTACTAAACATTTTATTGATTATCAATTACATTACAAAGTTTATCCTCTTCAATATACTCTCCTTCCTGATCCTTACAATACTCCATATGAATTTCAAATTATTCATAGCAGTGCTGTAAGTCTGCTTCTGGCCGCTTGCCAAAAGCCTTCATTGCTTTTGTTTACAATGCTTCCACACTGTGATATCTTATCCCCTTAAGCTCTGTGACCTTATAAAATAAAAATAAAATCACAAGGGGCCACGTCAGGTGAGTACAGTGGGTGGTCTAACACTGTGATTCCATATTTCACAAAGTATGCCTTCACAAGGCAGATTATGGTCAGGCATATTTTCTTGATGAAGCATCCAGAAATTGCTCTTCCACAAATCGGGTCTTCACCTTCTCAGTCATTCACAAAGGGTTGTCAGAACCTTGATGTAATAATGTTGATTGACTGTCTGACCTTCAGGGATACAGTGAATGTATACAATTCCATGCTGGGCAATTGCTACAGCAAGACTGAACAACATACAACAATGCTCATCAACCTCAGGGTGATGGAAGCATCAACAGGCACAGACATGTTCAAACCTGTCACAGCATGCTCATTGTTTGCAGCACCAGACTGGTTATTTAATTATTATACTTCATAAACTATAATTAATTATAGCTTATATATTTAGCCCATATTAATGTTAAAAAAACACAATTATCACTATTTACAAGTATAGTGATAGAAAATTATAAATATGCTAAATTAATTGAATCCTTGTCTCATTTGATATTGATGAACTGATATCCTTAAGTAATACAACAAAGTGCACACATCTGTCTCAAGTAAGTTAAATTTTGAACAAATTTTGACAAGTATAATCACTTTTGGGATAGCTTACACTAATTTTTTAAGAAAATTAAATAACAAAAATAACAAATAGCTAAAAAGCTAAGTAAGTAATATAAATAGTACTTACTTACATGCAGTGTGTTTTGATATAGTTAATAGGTCAATAAAAACCTTATCTATTATTATTATTAAAATTTCACCCAACGAAAATTTTAAGTAAACATAGCCTTTTGATAATTAGGGTATCATTAGGGTATTTGGAAGGAAGAGAAAACTTATTTCAAAAATAAATCTAAAAGCGATCAGTTTGAAATAATAATCACAAATTTATGAGTCATTGTAGTATATACATTTCAATATAGATTATACTTTTAATAGCAATTTTTACAGGGCATTACAATACCTTGTTGAAAACGATATTTGATCTAAACATGTAATCTTCTTGTACTTTTTGTATTTCATTTTTCTTACTGGATACAAACATGTTAGTTGATTTAGTTACGCTTGAAAAGCCTACACAGTTATCCGTGATTAAAGACTACATTTGGTAAATACAATATTGCTTTTTGAAGTGTTTGTCCCTGCGACTTGTTTATAGTGACAGAAAACACAGTTTTAATAGGTAACTGTTGTCTAGTTAATTGAAAAGGCATGCTTGTGGATCAGATGGTGTTAAGTTTATCCATGGTATTACTACAGTTTTCCTAGTGTCAATCAACTGAACATTAATTGTGAATTCATTGAGCTTAGTTATGATCATAAAAAAATATCAGTAGGGCCACATAACCCCTACTGACATTAAAAGTTTAATGACTTTTAAGTAAATATTGAAATTGTTCTAGGCATGTTATGCAAAAATATGGCATTTTTAATGGGATTGTCTATTAGTGATTAATAAGTTAGCTTCGTAAAATATACAAAATATTGTCTGATTTGTGATGCTGCGCTTGCACATCCATGATGCTATTAAGCTTATGATAGTTAAAAGTGTCTTTTATGTTAAAATTTTCCACAAACGGTAAGTATAAATGGAAAATAGTTTTGCAATGTCAGAAACAAGTTAAAAAATATTTCTTAAGATACCTAATTTATGCCTGTATGAATAGTAGTGCTGAGAAAAAGAGATGATGACTCGAGAAATAATATATATGATTATAGGTATAGGCGATAATTATATCTTTATCACTAATTTAAAGATATTTACTTACTTTTTTATAATGATTACTTACATTACTTAATAAAATTAAATGATCAACTCTGCTCAGATATTGTAGCTGGTGAGTCACTAGGATGCAAGTCTTATTCCTTAAAATACCTGAAGAATATAAAAATTACTAATTAGATATATTTGAATTAAGACTATCCCTAGCAAGACAAAGACCATGTGCAACACTTTGTAAGACCTATTTCCAACAGCAGTAGTGTTTTTTAAATAATTATTGACCAACTAAAACTTTGTTTTTATTTTAAAATCTGAAACATTGTTTTTAGTTATGCATTTTCACATACAGTTGAATTTGGTTATAATGGCCTTCGATGTCCTTATTATTATAAACATTATTTGTAAAAGTCTGGGTTTCCTTGCAGGGGAGTGTGTGGTACCCTAGTCTAAAACACACTTACACTTGCAACATTACACTTACGACTTTAACACTTGACTCTCACACTTACATTTAGGGAGGCAATAATAGCCTCAATGTGCTTTTCGCCTTAAAATAAAAAAAGTTAAAAGTCTGGGAAAACTTATCTTTATCATAAAAAAACTTCTGTAAATATTGTACTACTTGGTTATAGCATAACAAATTTTTTATATACATTTTAACCTAGTCTTAATTGTACAGTATAGTAGAAAGTCTTAAGTGAATATAAACTAAGGCTAAAGGCTTCATTCTGTATGTGGTATTTTTGTGGAATACACAAAATTTTAGGAACAATATGTGAAAATATCTCTCTGAAGATCAGGGAAATATTGATGGATGACCACTTTTTTTATAGTATGTTGTTTCTTGACTTGATCAATAAGTACAGCCATTAGTAACAGTTCTTGATTGGATAACTTTTTTTTTGTATCTTACTGCTGTACCAATGACTGTACTCTGAAGATGTGAACACCCTGACCATGAAGGGATGTTGAACATGAGTGTTCTTTAACACTAGTGTAAAATAACCCCTACGGTAATATTTTTGTATGAACTAGTATACATTACCTTTAATGCAGTTTTGAAACAGTAGTTTGCCAATGTGCGCATCAACTGCTGACAATGGATCATCAAGAAGGTAGATGTCTGCTTCTTTATAAACAGCTCTAACAAATAAGATAAAATTGTAACATTATGTCAAGAATTGTGTACAGTACTATTTTCCATTTTACTAGCTTTGTTAATTTTGTATTAGTTGAAACAGTTCAGGTTATGTCCATTAACAAAACTTATTGCTATACTACAAAACAACTTATAAGTTTTGATACTGGAGGTAATTCAAGCTGTTTCAACAAATATAAAACTGACAAATTTAGGATAGAAAAAAACTGTATTCAACACAATGATGATATTCCTAACAGAAATAAAGAAGGTTATTTTAATAATATGTGAAGAGGTTTAGACACAAGTAAAAATATTATTGACAATGATTTTGTATTCATCAGATTTTATACAGACATTTTTAATATTAGCCTGCAGTTAGTTTAGGTTTTTAGTATTATAAACATTCTGTATAAAAGAAAGGTTACTTAGAATTTCAGTTGGAGAACTGAGCTGTAAAACAAAGACTCGGATATGCAGAGGATGTGCATGGCCTACTTCCATCACTCAATACAATACCAGTGTTTATATCAACTGTTGCTTGATCCACTGGTATGCTTAATTTTCCAAAGAACAACATATTTAGTGGTGGTAATTTCTAAAATTTACAAAACAGAGTTTGTAAAAATTTAGTTTATAATTATTATTGAGGCACAGCAAAATAATATTATGTAGACTTTGTAAAATTATGCACATTAATCAGTTGGCAACAATGCTAGTAATGAGCATGAAGTGCAGAACACTGACCTCTCTTCCTTCCCCTTTATTCGATTTCCTTACATTCTCTAACCATTTTACATCTTAGTTACATAAACGTAACCCTTCATTGAATTTTCTTTAACTTGTCAATAAAGAAAAGAATGGTAAAGAAGGTTAATTTAACTTTTGTATTTAAATTGACTAAATGAATAATGGAAATGAAATTTTTTTGAAGTAGGAATATAATAAAGTAGTTATGTATTATAACACATGGTATCATTGTTATACCTCCATTAGGAGGTATTTCATATATATATATATATATATATATATATATATATATATATATATATATATATATATATGTGTGTACATACATATTGTATATATATATATATATATATATATATATATATATATATATATATATATACACACACACACACACACACACACACACACACACACACACACACACACACACACACACACACACACACACACACACACACACACACACACACACACACACACACACACACACACACACACACACACACACACACACACACACACACACACACACACACACACACACACACACACACACACACACACACACACACACACACACACACACACACACACACACACACACACACACACACACACACACACACACACACACACACACACACACACACACACACACACACACACACACACACACACACACACACACACACACACACACACACACACACACACACACACACACACACACACACACACACACACACACACACACACACACACACACACACACACACACACACACACACACACACACACACACACACACACACACACACACACACACACACACACACACACACACACACACACACACACACACACACACACACACACACACACACACACACACACACACACACACACACACACACACACACACACACACACACACACACACACACACACACACACACACACACACACACACACACACACACACACACACACACACACACACACACACACACACACACACACACACACACACACACACACACACACACACACACACACACACACACACACACACACACACACACACACACACACACACACACACACACACACACACACACACACACACACACACACACACACACACACACACACACACACACACACACACACACACACACACACACACACACACACACACACACACACACACACACACACACACACACACACACACACACACACACACACACACACACACACACACACACACACACACACACACACACACACACACACACACACACACACACACACACACACACACACACACACACACACACACACACACACACACACACACACACACACACACACACACACACACACACACACACACACACACACACACACACACACACACACACACACACACACACACACACACACACACACACACACACACACACACACACACACACACACACACACACACACACACACACACACACACACACACACACACACACACACACACACACACACACACACACACACACACACACACACACACACACACACACACACACACACACAATTTGGTTTTGGTAGCATAGTACCAGTAACAATGTCTGCTCTATACCCTCACAATACATTTTTTGCACCCCTATTTCTTAATAAAAATTACTCCTTTCTAATACTCCTATTGTAATACTGTTAAACTAGAAACATTAAATGTTTATTTATTAAAAAAAATCCCCCATAATCTGCCTGCGCGCTTAAAACTCACCTTGGTGTAGCAGGAATTTATTTACACCACTGCTTTATGCTTTCTTATTACATAAAGTATATAAGAAGTACTGTGTGATGATTTTGATGGATTTGTCCATTTTCGGGTTACCTGAGGCCAAAAAAGTAGTTTTTACTTGGATGTCTATATGTCTAGATTTCTGTGCACATCGCTGGAGACTAAACTAATTGTCTAATTTTGCACTTAGGTATTGTTTGTCTCCAAAGGCTGAGTTGCCAAAGGATTAATAATAACTATCGTTACAATGGAAAACATATGCATGAATGGTGGCCAGTTAAGGTTTTCTTTGTAAATACGTTAACCAATTTTTAATTAAAAATATTTTTGGAGTAGTTTTAAGGGTTAAACAAAATTCAAAAATTTGATTTTCTCAAAATCAGTTGTAACAATTTTGATCATATTTTTTACAAATATAATACATAACAGGTATCCAAGCAAATGGTTATATATTCTCAAATTAATATTCTGATTGGGGGAATTATTAAAAAAACTGAAAAATTGGTATAATTTCTCAAAATTGGTTATCAGTACTTGCTCTAATATTAGTCATGTAAAAAAAAATCATAATTCAAATCTAAATACGACATACTAATTAATATAAATTTACAGTTTTGGAATATATTGAAAAAGTAAAGAAACTTGACCACTGTCAAGTATCGATTTTTAATTTACATTCAAAATGTAAATATATCTTATTTTAAATTCGTTACACTAACTTGAGTTAAAAATCTTCATATATAACTGAATCAATTAGTGAACATACTGATTTGGAAAGCAAAAACCATTAGTTTGAGAGTAAATGGAAATAAAACACCAAATAAAATCAAAGCTATTTTTATACAAGGGAAATGTTTAAACTAGTTAAAATGGATCAGTAGTAAAACTATTACGTTAAAATGGATCAGAACACTTTTCCAGCCTATGCCCAAAAACATAATTATTCAGGAGACACTTTTTAAAAATGGAAAGTTTGGTATGGACCAAATTCAGTACAATAGACTTATGATATTTTTTCATTTAAGAAAAATATCTAATTAATTTTTTGTCTTGACTCACAGTACTCCTGCTGCAGGTAATTTAAACTATGTAGAATTTCATTCAACAAAAACAAATAAAAAAATCAAATGGTAAAATTTGGACTTAGTAATAAAATTTCAATGAATTTAATTCAAGTAATTGGGAATAAAAATAGCAAATAACAATAAAGAGGAAAATGATGTAAGGAAAAGGTGATTAGCACAGACGCTAAGTAGATGATGTGGATGCTGACGAAAAGCTATTACTGAAGCTAGTGAAAACAAATTTAAAAAAAAAATAATTAAAATTGATGCAATTTTTTTGTGTTCTTACTAGGCCCAGGCACAGAGATCGGACACAAACATTTTTTTTCACAACATGAGCATTCCCTTTTATATGTTGGCAGACCAAAGTGCATTGAGACGCATTCTTGGTGAAGCCAAAAATCAACTTAACTATGGAGATAAGAAAGGCTTTCTATGTACAGAAAGAAAATAAGAACAAAAAACAAAGTACAAGCTGAAATAAACATATTGTAAACAATCTTGAGGGTATACAGAAAACTAAAATGGTTCTCATGAAAAATGTATTTAGAAAGAGAATCTGACAATATCAGGATCGAATATTTACAAAATAATAAACAAGGTAGAGATAAAGAATGATAAAAATATTAAAACACATACAAGTGTGTATTAACATCAGTAACATAATGTAAGGATTGTTTATTGACTTTACCTTGCTAAGTTGATGCGTGCCTTCTGCCCTCCTGACAAAGATGCTCCTCTCTCCCCTACAATTGTCCTATCACCTCTTGAAAAATGTTCAAAATCTTTATCTAAAGAACAAGCTGTAGTTACCTAAATAAAATTTTAAAAAATATTACAAACTAGAGCAAAAAAACTATTATTGATACTGATAATTGCATTTAGACCTATTAATTGAATAACCTTAAAAGAACTCAAATTTATTTGAGTATTTATTTCATAATCTAATTTTTTTAAAATTATTTCATGATTTCACCAATAAATTTTTATTATTTGTGTTCAAAAGTAAAATAATAATTTTATTTTTTTAATACTTTTCTTAGTTATTAAGTATAAATACACTATATTTATTTATTTTCCTTTTTGAAAATAGGAAGTTTAAATATAATTTCTACTTCATTTAGAATTTACTTTTGAGAAAATGATCAAAAGAAGACCAGTTTTTTTATCATTTTCTTGCAAAACAGTCATAATAATTATACAAAATATAAGTATATACATTTAATAATGCCCTTATAACTTCTTAACTTGATGATGGGATTTTAACTTAAAAATCTTCCTTAAAATTAGATGCAACAATTTGTTAAAACTTTTAATAATGAAGAAAGCTCAAATTACTTTAAAATTCAAACTTCTCAAAAAGGTATTCCTACTCTTATAATATAAGTACGATACTGTATAACATTTTCATGTGAATTACTGTTGGTTGAAGCTCCCACCATAACTTTGTTACAAAGAAAAAGACACTGCCATCCCAGATAATCTTAAACTACCTGTCTTAAACTAATGAATGATAATGATAATGTACTGCCACTTAAACAAATTATATCAAGATTAACGAGGGATGCTAGATAGTTTTGGTTTTAGTTCATTATTTTTTTAAGTATCTCATTCACTGTTTTTGTAACAATTTTTTTATACTCTCTCTGTGTTTTTAAGTTATTTTACTGTATTTAAATACAGGATCCGCCAATGAAATGAGATGGTTGTAGGTGGCTTTGAGACAAAGTTGGCAGGTAGTTGAGACAAGTTGGATGGTTACTGATGCATCACCATCTGCACAATCTACCATTAAGTTACAATGGATCATTGGATGGGTGAACAACGTGGTGAAAGTGTATTATCAAAATGGCCAAAGTTTTGTGCAAACTCGATGTGCTTTCCAACGTCATTTTAACATACCGCATAACCAGCCTGTTCACTCAGATAATGCAATTCAAACATGGATAAACAATCTCGAGCAAAGAGGTTCAACATCTAAAAAAAGAGACAAAAGTGAAAAAACTATTCGAACACCTGAAAACATCGCAGCTATAGTTAGAAATCCAAGCCGATCAGCCAAACAACATGCCCTTTGAATTGAAATAAGAGTACCTAAAAACAAAAGTGTTTCAATCAGATCCACCCAAAACCATTCAATCTCTCAAACAACGAATTTTTGATGAAATTGCAGCAATACTTGTCAACATGCTGTGAGAGGTCATGCAAAACTTCCAAGCCAGGCTCCAGGAATGCCTTAACTGCAATGGAGGACGTAATGTTCAGAAAATAATATTTTTTTGTATTGTACCCATAATGGTTATTCTTGTACTTTTAATTATTTATTAATAAAATATTAAAATATTTTTTTTCAAGAAATTTATTTAATCATCCCATTTCATTGGCGGACCCTGTACATAGAAATATACAGGGAAATATATAGTTCCCTGTATTAATGGAAATATAGTTTGGTACCAGCTATAATTGTAAGAAAATGCAACTTTTCCCAATAGTGTTTTCTACTCTCCCTTTTAAAAACATACATCACTAAAGTCCCTTGAAATTGGTTGAAAATTTGTTTTCCATAGGTCGCAGAACAGGTAGAAAACTAAAGAGTTTAAAAGTTGTAATGTGTATTAAATAAATGTACTCACTGCTTTGTATCTATTGCGATTGTATGATTGGCCAAACAGTATATTTTGTCTCACAGTTCCAGCAAACACCCATGGCTCTTGACCGGCATAGGATACAGAACCATTGACTTCAATAGAGCCAGAGCGTAGAGGTAACTCTCCAAGAATCACATGCAGCAGCGAACTCTGTAGGCCAGCCATCAAATTAAGATCGGTTGTTGAGTCTACAACATGGTAGAGCTTACAAGAAACTATCCACAAATTTGGTATTAGAAAAACACCAATTTAGTGTACATTGTTTCTTGATTGGTTTTTTCCTTGTGCTACATACATAAAAGTATTAATACAGTAAAGTCAAAACAATCTGAAGTAGAAAGCATCTGACAATTTTCCCAAATTACTTGGATATGGTTAAAACATAAAACATGACTTACTGGAGTAAAATGGATAAGCCAGGAGCCTGATATAATCAAAGATACTTTTCCTCTTACAGGAAAAATATATTTAAAGTGATAATTATTTTGGTTTTTATTTAGCATTAACTATACACATTAACGTATGATATATTTTAATGTTAATTTATAATTATATACTACTTACATTGTAGCAGTATTTTATCCCAGATTTAAAAGTGTTACAATTGTTAGGATTAAAAAAATTGTTAATGTTTAGTTATTAGTTTTAAATATTATAATGAGGTCACAGCCAAAGAATAAACAATATTGACAAAGACATAGGAACATTACGAAACTGCTGACATACTGCCTGTTGCAATAAGCAACAAGGTATGTAGAACAGCAGTTCAAATAAAAGCTTGGGGAAGAAGTAGGGTGGGGACAGTTGATACCGAGGGGACCGGAACATTGGTAGATTCTGGGGTACAGTCAATTCTGTGGAGACCTGAAGGGCTGTACATTGGGACGAACTGCAGGAGAGCATTCCAGCCAGGCGGTGCTGAGAAGTGGCGAATCGGCAGTAAAAGTAATTAGAAAAAATTTGCATACACTTCTTCACCTTTTCTCAATTTGGTTCAAATACATTAGGATATATTTTGGGGGAACATTATGAAGAATAAGACAGTAGTGTTCATTCTTGGGGTTGTCATTAACCGTAGTTGTAGCCGTTACAAGATAAATGTAATGTAATACATTTAAATATATTAAAGGTTTTTTTTCTTGAACCACCGATAGTTAATTCTTTGAAGGACCTGAGTCATAGAAATCCCGAACCATTAACAGTTTGTTTTTGTGAGTTCTTGCAAAGTAATTTAATTCTAAACCACCGATGCTCCTCGGAATCTACCGATGTTCCGGTCCCCTCGGAATCGAATGTCCCCGCCCTACTTCTTTCCCAAGCTTTTATTTGAACTGCTGTTCTACATACCTTGTTGCTTATTGCAACAGGCAGTATGTCAGCAGTTTCATAATTTTCCTATGTCTTTGTCAATAGTATTCATTCTTTGGCTGTGATCTCATTATAATACCCTACGCATGAGCGTCACAACTTTTCGGTGGTTGCATATGCCGATGATTTGGCGTCAATTGCATCTGGTGCTGCTGAGATGCAGGATATGTTCGACGCCATCGGTGATGTCGCGTCTTGGGCTGGTCTGTAGTTTAAAGCTAGTAAGTGTGCCAGTCTGGACGTTGACTGCCGCGTTCGTCGGGGAGTGGCGCCAACTGTATTTAATATTCATGGACTACCAATGACGGCCCTGTGAGAAGGAGAAGAATACTGCCACCTGGGTGTCCCTACTGGCTACAAAATCTGCCAGACCCCGGTGGACGGTATTAACTGTATGATTGAGGATCTACTGTATAACAGTAGATCGGAGTCTGCTTGCGCCTTGGCAAAAAATCAAGACGGTGTGCATGTTCATCTTGCCTCACGTTGATTTCATCCTAAGGGGTGCTAGGGTTGAGAAGGGTCCACTCTCCAGACTGGATAAAGAGGTTAGGCGGCTGGCCAAGTCATGGCTTTATCTGCCACATAGAGCTAGCGCCGAGGTTGTCTACTTCCACCCTTCAGAGGGTGGAGCAGGTCTTCTCCCTTTGTCACATCAGGTGGACGTTGCGTCGGTGGTGCATGCCTTCCGACTGGTCACCTGTCGGGATCCAGTCATTAAAGACTTGGCGCGTAAGATCTTGCACGGTGTAGTTCGCACTCAAATGGGGCGTGATCCCACCGAAGAGGAGGTTGCCGGATACCTCTCAGGGAGACTCGATGGGATGTACGGCAGAGATGGTGGTGATATAGCTTCGGTCTGGACCATCGCTAGAAATGCAGCCTGTAGTCTGCATCAGCGGGTCGGGGTCTTGTGGCGTTGGAGCTCGGTGTTGAGGGAATATCAAGTGGTTGTCCCTGCACCTGATGCTCCTCTGGACCATGTCATGGTCCCGGAGAGCGCCCGCCAGATTCTTATGCAGTGACTGAGAGTGGCTATATGGTCAGGATACCGCAGACGACTGCTGGGGAAGGCGGACCAAGGGAAGACAGCTGAGGTGTGGACCCAGAGCGATGTCTCAAATCATTTCTTGTGTTCTGGATTGTACACGCGGTTTGCCGACTGGCGGTTCGTTTTCAAAGCCCGCTTAGGTACCGTGCCGCTTAACGGATGCAAACGATTTGGACAAGGAGACAGGCGTTGTAGGTGATGCGGTTATGCATCTGAGACATTGCTGCATGTGCTGAACCACTGTCTCAAACAGAGTGCTGCCTTGCAGGGTCGCCATAACGCAGTTTTGGGGCGCCTATCTAAGGCTGTGCCCCGACCGGCCGGTGAGGTGCGCATGAATAGCACTTTTCCAGAAACGACTAGCGATCTGAGACCGGATCTGGTGGTGGTGAACGATGTGGAGAAGCGAATTTCAATAGTCGATATCGCTATTCCATTTGAGAACTGCTACCAGTCTCTGGCTGAGGCGCGACGGTCCAAAGAGGACAAATACGCCCAGCTGGCCGAGGAGCTCCGCATGAAGGGTTACGAAGTAACCCTAGATGCCCTAGTTGTTGGAGCACTCGGGTCATGGGACAAAAAGAACGAGGCGGTTATCCGGCGGCTGAGGATATCGCCTCGTTATACGATGTTTATGCGACGGCTTATGGTGTCAGACACCATTCGCTGGTCGTGTGACATATACGTGACCCACGTCAGTGGTCATCAGCAATGGTAGTCTGCTGGGTAAATCATTAAGTTTTTTTTCTTTCTTTCTTCCATTTTTTTAAATTCTTGAGTATTTTTTTAATTTTTTTTTTTTTATTGGGTTGGTTGGGGCATGCACTGACTATTATTTGTTTACTTCTTTGTATAATTTTATTATTTTCCTAACATTGTTATATTTTATTGTATTTATATTTTTGTGAATGTGTTAGGGAGGTCAGTGCAGGTTTTTTTTTTAAATATAAATTTTACACCTTTTTTTATATTTGATAATTAGATTTTAAGTACTTTGGCTAGACCAGAATGTGCTAATTTTAAGTTTTCTTTTGTATCTTGTTATCCACCTTTAGTGCCATTTTATATAAGTGAACTTTATTTTGTGTTATTTTAACCAGCAGATGAACTATTTGATCTATTGTACCTGATATGACTTTTTTTTTTAGTTCTAAAGACTATGTTATATTCCTGCTGTTATAAACTATTTCTCTGTTATTACTGTATTTTTGTAAAATATTATTTGGAATAAATTTAAAACTAATAAGTAAAAATTAACAATTTTTTTAATCCTAACACTATCCTCACTTATTAAAGTTAGTTAAAAGTGAAGCATTTATATGATTGGTCAATATTAATTAGTGGATAGGGGTAAGGCAATAAAATATTATATTTTACAACTTTTCACAAGATTGTATTTTTAATTTTTTTTTTATTTGTTAAGATGGCACCAATGACCTTCAAAAGATAATATCTTTACAAAATTTGTATAAAAATAATTAAGTAAAATTTCTAATTGTTTTCTGTAAGTGTAGTTTGGGAAATTGTACTTTTTGATTGTAAATTTTTTTATGTGCACTTGTATATTTTAATAATTTGTAATTACACATTTCACTTAATTCATAATAATAAAATAACTTTCTTTACCTTTCCTGCTCCTACAGGTCCAATGACACCAACAAGCTGGCCAGGTGCAATCTGCAGAGACAGATTAACTAATGACATTTCAGTTGCAGTAGGCATCCAGCTGGCACTCACATTCTTAGCAATGATGTGAAAGAATTGGTTTCCTTCATCAACATCTGTGTTGTTACTTTCTTCTTCTGTAGTGAGTGTTGTTTTAGGATTTTTTATTAATTGTTGATTAACTCTGTCAACTATTTTATCACTTAACTCCTCCATTTCCTCTGCTTGTAACTCACTAACATTAGCATTATCTTTAAACAGATTTGTACTGTCATCTTCAGTAGTACATTGTACTTTAACTTTCTCATCCTCTTTGCTTGCTTTTGTAATACTTTCAAGATTTTTCCTGTCATTATCAGCCTGAAATTTAATTGTTTTTTTGACATCTCGTTTTTGCAACTGGATAACCATCTCACAATCTTTATCTTTATCAGGTTGTTCACTTGCCTTAATGTTTAGGTGATTATTTTCAATGTCATTTTTTACTTCTGATATCTGTTTATTGTCTCCTGTGAATAGTACATTTTCTTTTAATTGTTGTTCTTTTATTTGTTCCACTTCTACATCAAACTTTTCAAATGCTTCATTAACTATTCCAATATCATCTTTTAATTTCAAAATATCACTTTTGCCTTCTGTGTCTGCTACATTGACATCTTCATCTTTTTCAGTCTTTTTAACAAAATTAATGCTTTTTGAAACAGGAGTAGATTCATCTCTAAGAAGAAACGCCTGTAAAAAAATTATGTTTCTATTTAAGTGAGTTTCGTCTTAAAAAAAATGTAAAGTCTTAGTAATAACAACAAAACAGTGAAAACATATAATTAAGACAACTGATAAAAGAGTACTAAAAATAATAATAAATAAATAATAATAAAAATAATAATATATAATAATATATATATATATATATATATATATATATATATAAAGAAACTTCAATTAATAGACACTCCTGATACAGGACACTTCTAGTGGGAGAACATTCCGGAGAACATGAGTCCGGAATGTAACGACATACGAGTCGCGTGTGTTGCTTGGCCAAGCCGAATTTCATGATGAATATTTTAAACGTGTAATTGTGCTCAGTGTTTGTGATGTATGTTTTGATGTTTTGTTTGACTTTGTGACGACCTTGACAGGAGGATTTAACATTTTGTATAACGGCGTGAAGATGAAACTATAGAGTTTCAAAACCGCGGTAGCCTTTATAAGGTGAGTTGATAGACCACTGACGAGAAGAATAGGTCATAATCCTAATAATTTAAATATTTAATTTAATTTTAATGTTATAGTTCCATCTAAATACTTTTTTTGAAAAAAGTAACTGTAGTTATTTTAGTTAACAAGTTTAAAATTCAATTACTGCAATAAAGTCAAAATATGTAACTGATAGATAACATTAACTATAAAAATAATTATTTTACAAACATTTCTTTCTATACTATTTTAAATTTTTTTTGTAAGCAGTTTCAAATTTACATAAATTGTTTTTATTCAGTTGCAATGTTTTGTTTTACTTATGATACATAAAATCAAAGAATAAAGCATTTCAGTTACAATAAAATATTACAAGGCAGTAATATTTTTTTTTTTTTTTTTTTTTTTGGTGTTTAACGCCCGACTATTGTGCACACTTGGGCTAATGCAGACGGTAACAGCAGTAGGTAACAAATGATAATAGAAGTGTTATAAAACTTTTAATAGTTTTGATGTTAGAATATAACTACAACCAAAATTGTATTGCAAATATAAACTTAATTTACCTGAAGCCTTTTGACAGATACAGACCATTCTGCAATTTCGGTAAACCCACGAACAAACATTCCTGACATTGTATGTGTGAGAGAAGTATAATATGCTGCCATCACAAACACCTTTAATACAATAAAGAGCATTTATCATAAGCAGTTTCTATGATCACATAATAAAAACCAATTCTAATAATCTGTAATATTTTATTTTTCTGATGCTATAAAAGTTATTTAATATTATAATCAAAGTTTTATGACAATCTTTTCTTCATCAATAATAGCTGATACATTTTAGTTTTTTAATCATATAATTTAATTTTCAAAGTAAAATATTTAAAGTTATTGATAAAACACACATTATTCTTTATTTATTTATTTTTTTTTTTTTTTTTTGTATTTTTCTGTCTAGGTACTTTTGTTTGATTATGACATACTACATAATCACTTATATATTAAACTTGGTCATTCCCCCTTTGTATCCTCTTTCATTTAATTCCTTTTGTTTTTACATCCTCCATGCTTGATTGAGTCATATTTGACTTGGTCTCTCATAAATTTCTTCTTGTTCATAATCTTTATCTCCAATTCTCAGTTTCTCAGTTACTTCCAGTTTCTCAGTTAGTATAATTTCTAATGAGTTCGTTCACATGACCATTTATAATATTTATTATGGTTACTTTTTATAGAAGCAAAATTCTAATTCCTCACACTTCCTTTTTATTTATTTCTATTCCATTCCTCTGTGGTGGCTTACCCTGATAACACTGGATGGTGATTGCTAGGAACTGTCTTCTTTGCTAGAATGTACACTTATGTCATCTTCATGATATATCCTTTGGGGATGTCAAAATGTTTGATCAAAAGTTGGGCAGAATTCAGGCTAGCAGTTTGACACAGGAAAAATAAAAGCACAATTTGGCTTGCAGAAACTGATGTCTACCGTCCACAGATGGACTGAAGATTTTAATACAGAGTTTAATCTATGATGAGAATCGAGTAAGATTTGAAGAGTAACAATTGCTCCTCAGCTGAGAACAGTAAACTCTACCAAATTTGTACAGTCTTGAATATATTTTGTATGTTTGTGTGCCTTAAGTCTTATATTTAAAAAATATTAAAGGTATTAACTATTTGTTTGTTTTTTTGTTTTTGTTTTTTATGCTTTGCAATTTGTAATTTACTCTGTTATTTGATATAATAAGATTATTAAGTTTCAACAGAATCTATCATAACCATAAAATTTCAAACAAATATTGAGATCTCCTTTGTTATTTCTCAATTCCATTTAATATCACTAATTAAATTACTAAATCTTTCATTAGCCTGTATCCTGCAAGTGATTTATTTCTGTCTACTTTGTCAGGATCAAATTTATCTTCGAAATACATGAAATCATGACTTCAAATTGTGTTTTACACAAAAATTCAAATGAAAATCTAACACTTCAATATGTGTTTTTTATGACATGTACACATTGTATCTGTGAAGGTCTGTAAGGGCTATTTAACTATACTGATAACACAAAATTATTGTTTTTCTTGAAGATTCATTGCCTGGTTTTCCCTGAACAGAGCTAATAAAATATCTTAATCCTAAAATCGATCAATTAATTGATCCATAATTAATAAATCCTTAAAATCAATTAAATATTTGATAGACATATTTTAGTTAAATGTAAAAAGAACCTTGTGAACCTAACTTTACTTATGTTAAGCCTGAATAAATTTTAAAAAAATATGTAAATAATTATAAATCTGACCTTATCAGCTGCAAGATGACCACCAGTCACTATGACAGACAACAACGTACAAAATAATGCTACCCTAGTTGTTGAAAGTACAAAAGTCATGTAGAGGGCTCGAAGGCATGAAGTTTTGCGCACAGTATTGATCTCCATTCTGAGAAAGAAATTTAAGATACATGTTAATATCATAATAAGAAATTTATTATTAGTTAAAGTTCATATCTTAGTTCATCTATATAGTTACTATCTGTTCATCTATTATAACTTGTACAGTTATTAGTACAGTTAATATCTTAGTTCCATCTGATAACAATAAATATTTTTATGATAATGTGATACCAAATGCTTATTCTCATAGCATAAATACTACAGTGTTATACATTGTTCATCATCAGATCTTCTAAGTATTTAGTTTAAAATATACAAGGCTCTGTAAATTGTAGACACCACATGGAATACAGATTAGGTAGATGGACACCTAATTCTATTAAAGGTGTTGAGAAGTTTAAGAGCATTTTAAATTAGGCATTAGACAAAATATTGGAACTGAAACTGTTGAAAGAAATAACTAAATCAATCTAGCAGCACGAATTATAATTTATAAAAAATTAAGATTCACATGAAATATTGTAGGCACTAAAATAAACAGTACTGAAATTCAGATAGCTGTGGTTATATTTTCCATCAACTGATTATATCGATACATTTACTTAAGTTTTCATATTTAAGTTTTAGTTTCAGTTTATTTTATACTGAAATGGTATTAATACAAAGTAAACTACCTAACTGAATGAGTAAAGCAAGTTCAAGTAGGTTTCAGATTTAATTTATAACCCAATCAACACTGTCTGTTTATGCACCTTTCTCTCTGGTTTTCTAAGTTTGAATACATTGCCGATTGTCTCTAAATTTGTTAAATTTTTCACAAACTGCATACAGTTTTTTCACTAATAATATTGTTATAAATCTTTTAAATTTTTTAAAATATCTTTTAACTGTATGACTTCTGCAGATCAAGAGGCTAATTGAACTTAAAACAAAATACAAAAAACTTTAAACAGTTTGTAAAAATTTCACTGCTTAACATTTCTGCATTGGTTATAAAACTTCAAAGCTCAACAAAAAACTCATTGTTAGACATTTTATTTATTAAAAATACTTACGTTCTAGCCTTTTCTATTAAACGAGCAAAAGGTTTTTCCCATGCATAGAGTTTTATTACACGAATGCCTGAAATTATTTCATCCATAAGTCTTACTCGTTCATCTGTTCTCCGAGCAATCTGAAGTCTGTAAAATGAATTCATCGCACCTGACCAAGCTGGAATTAAACATCATTTTCTTAAACCATTAAGCTTAAATGACTTTATTGTTGGCCTCAACATAATCTTTTTGAAAATACAAACAGTTATTTTCAGAATATTTATAAAGAAAAAATATAAATAAAATAAGAAATTAGTAAGAATAACAAAGTTTATTATTAATATTTTCTAAACCTAATGAATATTTTGTTTATATGTAAGAGAACATGTGATCCTCAATACTCAACCAGGATACTCTTCAATAGGTTCCGGGGCAGAAGGTGTTGATGGTAATGAGGAGGCAGATTGACTGGCTGGATTGGGATTTGTATCTGTGTTTATCAGACCTGAGCCAGCTTTAGGGATTTCTCTCTTGTTAGTTGGGTCTGCTATTAATAGATGGATCATTAACCAAAACAAGGTAAAATGGAATAATATTCATGGATATTCCCATAGTAAGTGCCTCTTAAGCAATGTTTTTTTTTGAAGGGCTTAAGAGGCAGGAGACATTTTGAGTACAGTACAGCTCAGGAAGATCATGGGGCTCATTACAGGGCACTGTGGTCTGAGGGTGCACATGAACAGGATAGGTATGTACCACGGAGAAACCATGTGTAGGTTGTGAAAGAAGGAGGAGGAAATTGCAAGACACAATTCATAATTGTGAAGCATTTCCTAACAGGAGGCTAGTTGTTTTTGGTTTCCAGGACCCTTGGATCTTCAGCAGAATGAGCTAGCCAGTGGTTTGTTGAAACTTATTATGGGCATCAATCTGCTGAACTAATATTAAAGAAGTTTAGTTGCACAATAGGTCAGTTGATTACTGTGCCTGGGGGTTGTACCATCCCTTTCTCTAGGTTTTAATCTATTTAATCTAATCTATGTAAGTAAATTGGCTTGTAGCTTATTATAATACTATAACAACTTATTATTATAATAAAGTGTAATATTAGTTGCCAGTGAGCTGTACTCTGTGGTAAGTCAATTTAATAAATTGAAGTTGTTTATAGATAACAATGTTTGTTAAGATAATTTAAAAAAATCAACTTTATACTGAATTTGAGCTTTTTAGCAGTTATAGTTGTCAAGATAAGAACATTTCAAAACTGTCTTTGTGTTGTTAATGGAAAAAAATATCTGTTCCCGCTTTTCAGCTAAGAGCTATATTCATACAAAATTTCAGTTTTTTAGCTTTTATTGTGGCAGAGATTTTTCCACGATGTTTTCAAAGTATTTTTATTTTGAAACCTCCAATAAAAAATGTTGGACAAAAATATATTTGTGCACCGTTTTGAGCTAAGCCTTACCTGCATACCAAACTTTACCTTTCCAGCTGTTATGGTCACCAAGGTATTTTTGTACAGGCCATCTGACAAGGGACAGAGGAATTGATTATTAAATAATATGACAAAATTATGCTTATCTACAAGTATTAACTAATTTTACTATTTTACCTTGAAACGGAATGATCACTATAACTATTGCTATTCCAATAAATGCTACTGGTCCTGCTTTGTAATAAAGCAAAACTGCAATGATAACTGATAATATAGGTGCTGACCAAATACTATGACCAAACACTGCGAGTGGTTCACATCGTGAAACATCATTAGAGATTAAGTTGACAACCTGCCCAGGCGAGACTGCACTGAAAGCACAGCGACTCAAACGTAGGCACTGTAACCAAACAGTAAAAAATATATCATATCTGTCCAATAAAGGAATAGTAGAGCTGCCATAATAAATCATATACAGAATCTTAATTTTAAGTTTAATTCAAGTTAAATAATAACTATTTCTATTTTAGTAGATGTCATTGAACTTTTTTCCATATATCAAACTGACAGCTTTATTCTGCAAGATGCAAAGAATGTATGACACCTTGCAATTACAAATAATAGCACTTTTAGGACTTAAAATTGTATTTATTCCTCGGGGTACCTTTAAATAACTTATTTAAAAAGAACAGTTTTAATTAAATCGTCCAGTTCTACTTCCCTGTTTACTCCTACAAAAATTTGGTTTGAAAACTTATTAGTTTACTAAAGACTTATCAGTTCTTTTAGGTTCTCAAATTTTAGTCAAATGTGAAAACTTATGACTAAAGATATATACCAGATCTGAAATAAAAGAAATTTACAATTATACATTCAGGAAAAAACTTAAAACCTCAATAACGATAAAGGTCTTAAGATTTTAAGATACATTTTTTTTCAGGTCACCTAAGTCCCAAAAATTACACTTGACATGAATCTCTGTCCATTCTAAAATTTCTACTGTGTTACCTTTTTTTACACACCTACTAATCCTCTCTTATGAACTGATCTGTCAACTACCTGTGCATTTTGACTGCAGAATTTGGCATGTAGTTATAATTTGTCTACATATCAGGACTTTCAATAATTTTTTAAAACAGAATAATTTGCATGCCTGTTTTGGTGACCAAAAATTAAAAGACTAAAAACTCTGTTTTTTATATAGTTGTCCGGTTTTTTGTTTTTTTTTTTAAATTACAGTATTGAAAGGAAAGGTAGCAAAATTTAAGGATATACATTTGGTCGGTAAACAGTACTGAACATTCTATTTTTCAAAATGTTTCTTAATGATGGAATATTTATGTTGTTATTACAATTTATTTGCCATCATTTGTATATATAAAACAATACACAAAGTTTTGAGAGTTTGAATTAACTATCGTTCTTAAGTGCCCAATTTAAAACCTAAGCATGCATCAAGAACATAAACCTAGATGCCTAGGCCTATGTTAATATATTTAAAAACTAAGAAAAACACGTCTAGTGAAAAAACTGAATGAAAGATAAAATGAAATAAAACTCTTCATATTTTGTGTATAATTAATACACTTCATCAGAAGAAAGATAAAAGGGTTTACAAGTGAGTTGAAAATTTTTAACTTGTTATTACACCAACTTCCTCTTTTCTTTTGATGAAGTATACGAAGTATAATAGAAAAAACAAAATGTTATATTATGGTGGATCATGAAACAAAATGTTAAGGACAAGTGTAGGTCCCTTTACAAAAATGTTTGGAAAAAGCTGCACTAGACAGTTATATTTTTTAAATTAAAACTAAATTAAAATTAAATTTAAAAGTATAATTACTTTAAATGATTATTAAAATTATTTTGCTTATACTGTGTGCAAAGTCTTGATATAAATGAGTTATTACAAACAAAAAAAAAAACATAGAGAAATCTTTATGAAAACAAAGTAGCATGATTATTTCATGCTTAAACAAAGTAATTAATGTCATGTTAAACAATTTCATGTTCATTTGAAATAGTTGACTTAATGTTTCATTAAAAAAATAATTATAAATAATCACAATTTCTTTCTAACAATTAATTTATCACATAATTACTATAATTTTACTTGCTAATTTATTACTGTTACATTGTTTTTCCTATTTCTTATCAAAATTTACTGATCTTCTTTACAGAAACAAAATGATATCTTCTTATCAATTTTGTAATTATATTTCAATGTGTAAATCATTCACTAAACTTTTTATTCATTTATATGAACTAAAGACAGGAACGCTAGTCTTGTGGCATACCAAACATTTCAGTCTGTAATTTTAATCTTGCTTTGCTCAGACTATTAACGTGACTGACAATGCTCGTATATTTTCCACAATCATACAATTCAGAAGTGTGTCAGAATTCATATATTATCGACAAAAGTAAAGTGTTCATTGTTTCAGTCAGACAGGTTTATTGCTGCTCTGCATTGCAGGGCACTACAAGTTAATGATGATATTTGTTTATTTGCAATGTTTAATTTGTTAACTTTAATTCATTTTTAATTAAATAAATTATAATTAGTACTGTTAATTAAATATCATAGTTTTATTACATTGTTATTTAATCTCAACTGTTGTGTTTCATATTTATTTAGTATTTTGTAGTTTTGATGTTGATAGTTTGAAAGTAGTTGAAATTGAGCAAATACTCCAAGATAACTAAACTGATAACTAAACTGGTTTTTCGACTGTAAAAAAAATTTTTAAATATGTATCCTTACGACTCAACAGGAAGCTGCATTTTATAACCGAAATAGTTTTCTTTTCATTTTTATTTGCTTTACCTTTCTGTAGACAAGTGAACAACAAGCAGTTTTCATTTTGGTACCAATGTAAGTGCCACTGCTGATGTGGTGTTGAGTCAACAAAGAACTGATTGCAGAACATATTGAAATCCCTGCTGCAGAAATGAGAGCTTCTTGTCTTGACACAGTACTAGAAGGCATAAAGTGGGAGACCAGACAGCCAAGGAAGTATGGTCGTGCTAATCTGTACGAGAATATTAAGATGAAGTTAAAATACAACAAAAATATATTCTTCTGACCTAGGTAAATATCCAAGTTGTTTGATCACAAACAATTATTATAAATATAACACCAGTTTTTCACAAAACATTGCATTCATATCTCGGCATTTCATTTCTAGATTTCAAAATCTAGACACACAAAATGTTGCATTATAATTCTTTAAACCTACGAAAAAAACAACTGTATGGATTAAAACTTCACTTCACTTATTATTTTTCAACCATTATATTTGTCCAGTTATTGAAATATTACTTAATTTAAAATAAAGAAAAATTCAACCACTATGTAATTAGTTGTTATTTCTTAGACACATTAATAGTTATTTTATAGTTAGATGCATTAATAGTTAGCGCAATAGTTATTTTAATGAAGTAATATTTCATTATTACCATGTGTAGAATTATTCACACATGAACTTTCCATCAGTAGAACTTATCCATCAGTAGAACTTTCTACTGAATAATACTACAAATTTTAAAGATCATAAACAGTTACAAAAATGCTTTTGATGATTATGTTTGTGATTGTAGTGGATAGTTTTGAGTGCCTGAGTAGTCTTAAAAGATTTTTGAGTGAAATAATGAGTGTCCTTTATTCTTTTCCAAATTTTTTTAGATGAGTAAATATGAGTATTTATTTTTATATATTACCTCCTATTATTATTCACAAGCAACTTAAATGTTTTAAAAAGTTCTCTTACACATCAGCTTTACCAAAAGCCATATTTATGATGGTATAGTTTCATAAGGTTCCAGCCATCTTAGGCATGTCTCTTGGAAAAATAAAAGTGTTAGAGCAAGACAATGAGCCATATGAATAAAACCAAAGGAAATACTTCAAGTAAAAGTTAGAAGTAAAAGGTATTCTTTCAAATAAAATGTAGAAGCAAAAGCATTTCCTTCATTCCATATGAATAATAATTACTTTTTGCTTACAAACAAATCTTTCAGTCGGAAGTAAAACGATCAAAAAAGGATTTACTTTTACGAGGGTAGTCTGATAAGTACTTAGCCCTACTGCCCGATGGTGCCACTATTGCAAGAGAAATTTACTAATGTTTAGTACATTATTGTAGACGGTTACTGTCAAAATTTCAGCCGAATCGGACTCGTAGTTTTGTTTTGACCGTGTATGGAAGCGGGCATGTCTGCAGATTTTAGAGAAATGGAAAAAGAGCAATATCGGTCAGTTATTCGATTCTTGTTTTTGAAAAGGAAATCACACAGTGAAATCAAAGAGCACTTGGATGTTGTGTATGGTGACTCTTCTCCTTCCATAGCGACCGTCAAAAATTGGTTTAACGAGTTTTAATGTGGTCGAATGTCGGTTTTCAATGAGCCACGTCCAGGTGCCCTGAAAACGGCTACTATGGAGGATAACATGACAAAAATCCACGATCTCGTTTTAGCAGACTGCCGAATGAAATTGCGAGAGATATCTGAGACAGTAGGCATCTCAAAAGACCATGTGGGTCAATTCCTGCATGAAATTTTGGGCATGAGAAAGCTGTCAGCACGATGGGCGCCACGTTTGCTCACTGCGGACAACAACCACAACCATGAGACCACTTCAGAGAAGTGTTTGATGCTGTTTAAGCGCAATCTGAAGGAGTTTCTGTGTTGTTTCGTGACCATCGACGAAACATGGATCCACTGGTACACACCAGAGACCAAGGAACAGTCAAAACAGTGGACTTCACCTGGCGAACATGTTCCGAAGAAGAGAAGACTGTCCGTAATGGCCACCATTTTCTGACATTCACAAGATGTGATCTACATCGACTACCTGAAGAAGGGTAAAACGGTCACAGGGCTGTACTATGCCAAATTATTGAGTTGATTCAACGACAAATTGTAGAAAAAACAGCCACATTTGAAGAAGAAAAAAGTGCTCTACCACCATGACAATACACCAGCTCACACCTCCGCCTTTGTCACAGCCAAATTGATCAAATTGGGCTATGAACTACTTCCCCATCCACTGTATTCTCCAGGTTTGGCCCCATGCAACTTCTTTTTGTTTCCAAACATGAAAAAGTCACTCGCCGGGAAGTCAAATGAGGAGGTCATTTCCGCCACGGAGGCCTACTTTGCTTACCTCTAGAAAACATATTTTTCAGACGGGTTAAAGAAGTTAAAGCATCGCTGGGTCATGTGTATCGAGCTAAAGTAGACTATGTTGAGAAATAAATCGCCACTTATCCAAAAAATTTTTCTTTTGTAGGCTGTATTTATCGAACAACCCTCGTACTCTAAAGTAAAAGGTTTTAATTGATATTTTCATTCATATCAATTGAAGGATATTCTTCAGATTTTGTGAATTAAAGCTTTTGCTTCTTTTTATTCATAAGGCTCAATATATATTCAATGGTTTCATCTTCTCTTTTATAGGTGATCTGTAATATCAAGTTGGCAAAGTTAAGTACTACGAAATATGATTGAGTTCCATTTATGCATGGGACAAAAATGGTGGCTATTGCTCAAGGATTTCCATAGTGAGTGCTCTGTTTGTTGGCTTAGACTGAATATTGAGCAGGTAGTGATAGCCATTGGTTGTAGTGTCTTAGTGTTTGAGCCAAAGTTTTCTGAACTTCCTTTTTTCAAATTCCATATAGCCCGCCTGTAATTTCTTCATTGATTAGTGGGATATAAACTGAAATTGACAAGCATAATTTGCTATTTTGCTTGCCTTTTCTTTTTCCTAACCACTACAGTAACCATTGGTATCCACATATTTACATCTTAGTCAGAAAGTTTTTTTTTTATTTTGTACAACTTGTGTTTGAGAGATACAAACTGGGTGAACAAATTAAATAGTAACTGGTGTCCCATATGGGAGATTATTTTCAAGCAATCATAAAGTACCCAAATCTCTAGTTAAAACATCCCTTTTATGCATCTTTAAAAAAAAATCTGTAATGTAAATGATACTGTGCTGAATAAATGAAGGGTATGGAAGGATATAAAGAGTTTGACTATGTATTGCTCAAATTCCTAGTCCAATCACTGAATGAAAATTCTTACACGAAGTTATATTGAATAAAAATTAAAGAAATCCAACTTTAGTTACTTTATATAACATTCATTATTTTACTTAAATTTAATCACATTAAATGCATTAATCACATTTTTGTAAACACATTTACTAATTATTTGTTTTAGGCAACTTTGTTATAAATGAACTTGTTATAATTTTTTTGCTTTTTAACATCTAAATATACATCATAATACAGTACAATTTAATTTATAGAACAATTATTTAAAACAAATTGTAAAAAAATTTGTTAAAAAAATGCTCTATAAATTACATTATGATGTATTTTAGACTTGTTAAAAAAATGAAAAGATTATAACAAGTTCATTTATAACAAAGTTGTCTGACAAATAATTAGCACAATTATAAAAATGTGATTAATGCAAATTTAAGTAAACTAATAAATATAATGATGTTCATTATATATATATATATATATATATATATATATATATATATATATATATATATATATACATAATATAAAATTTATTAACAATATAAATAATTACTTTGTGTCTTTAGTGCAACATTCAATAATAATATTTAATTATTATTATTCACAATATATTTATTTGCACAGTGATTAACAGAACAAGCACCTCTTCTAACTCTATAACCAATATAAATTTTTAACATGTTTTTGGGATAATACTTTTACTTCAGTAAAGTGTACAAAATTGTACTTCTTTGTTCAAATTTGTTTGTGAATATAGTGCTTTTTACATCTAATTTTAGTCATCCACCTTTTATTTAGAAAATATCTTATAATTGTCAGTTAGAAGGATAATTCATTTACGTGAAAATGTTTTATTTCTAACAGACTCTTTCTGTCTGTGAAGTGATTTGCACTTAAGTTATCCCTCCTCTTGTACGAAAGAGGATTACTGCATGTATATGAGAGATTGAATGCTTCTTGTTATTTATCCAAATATTTGAACAAACTATGCTAAATAAATAACTAAAATATGTATTGAAACAGTAATCACAAAAAAATGTGAGTTAATGGAAATTTGAGTATAAAAATCACTGTGCTTCAGATCAAAGCCTGATGGTGTCAAACTAAGATAAAACATGTATTATTGGGTTTGGAACATAAAGAGCCTATAGTACTTAAGTACACTTAACTATAACAGCAGCTGTGATTTGATGATGTATGGCATTACATAAATTACAAAGTAATATAACTGGTCATGGATGTCAATACTCATTTATGCAAAGAAAAATAAATTTTAGGTATTATTTTATTTGTCAAATTTTAATTAAATACTTAAGATGTTAACAGGTCAGTTTCATCTAACATTTGCAAACCATAGAAAGTACATTTAGAAAAAAATGTTTTCGTTATTTAAACCCAAGTTTAAAACTACATGTGCCGATTCTTACCTGATATTTTTTCTAATTGGTAAGCACATAGCATAGAATCTTTGTATTATTATTGTATGAATAAGCTTTGTATTCATTTGACAATAATTACACATTCATTAAAACAAATAATTTAAAAAGTATTTACCAAATGCAAAAAAAATATGTTTTTGTTGGGTCCCTGTTTTGTTTGAAAGGAAGCCATAAAGTTCTCTTAATATAATTTTAATTTTTTTCAAATTATCAAACAATAGCTTCATAAATAAGTAAAAAACAATTACTCATAAATGTCATATATTATGCACTTTCAATAATATGCGAGGAATGTCTACAAATTATTTGATCTTTGGCTGGGAGAAATATTTCTATATGACGAAATTAGAAAACTAATCTCCTTCAAAGAAGGCCCCTTGCACTCCATACACTTTAGTCCACTGACCGTACCACTTCAAAAACAAGTCTGGCATACTTAATTGGAATGTTGTTTATCTCCACCATTGCATACCATTGCGATGACTGTTCTTTTATATGCAAGTCATACTCGTATGTGTGTGGTCCTCCAGTAATTATGGTGTTCAGAAACTCAGAATCAGTGTTGGTAGTATCCAGCAGATCCAGTACAATGTCAAGATGGAGTTCTTTCTGTTCTGCCAACAACAGCTTCAGAACAAATTTTGCAGCCTCTCTGTGCATGTTCAAATCATCACACAAGATTGCATGTGCAGATCTTTACTGATTTCAACCTCTTTAGCAATCTCTCATATAGTCAAACAATGATCTCCCAGTATCAGATTTTCCACCCTCTCAACAACAATATTCCTGGCGGTTTATGGCCTCCAAAAATGCTGTTCATTCTCCATTGATTTACAGCCATTTTTAAATCAGCTGAACTACTCCTTAATTTGTGTTATCCCCCATTAAAACACCTGTTTAGCTAGCAATGATAATGTCCGATTAAGGCTAACTACTTGGTATCGAAAAACATTCAGATTGAACCTTCAACAATTCATTCAGGCCTTTAGTAATATTACCTTGAATGCTTTGGTGTTAAAAGTCCTTAATTAAATAATTATTTGTTACTGATTAATTTAACACACTTACTGGATACCTATCTCATTTATTCCGTGTAGTATACCAAGGAATGTATATTCTCTTCCAAAAGTCCTTAAGATAGCCCTCATAAGACTGGGGGCATTCTTTTTTTCTCTTGATCTTTTCAATTCATTTTCCCAGTGCCTAAAATTAAAATGTATTAATTAATTATACATACACATTTGCGTACACCAAATAACAATATTTATTATACACTGGTTATACATATTTAATTCAGAACCTTTTTTGTACAGTTACTTTTGTAAAAGAAAATGAGGCTTACATACTTTGTTTTTGGTATTAAGGAAGAAATAAACATTTTATTATCAATTAACAATGGCCTGGACATCTGAGTTGTATCAATTATATGCAGTCTGACTTGGCATTAATTATTTTAAGTTTGCTGTAATGAACTATTAGTGGAAATAATTTTTTTTTATTATTAATAAAAAATAATATTGATTATTTAAAAATTAAAACTTGTTTTTATGGATATCACGTGGCATTATTTCAAACAAAATCTAGTTCTGGCAGCAATGGCATAAAAGGTGGAGCTGTATTCTAAACATACGTTTTTCCTCAAATTTTACACAAACATTTTTTATTTTCTTTGTATACTATAAAAGCATAGAGAAAGATGGAAACTGCCAGTTAAGGCTTAGTTTAACGTTGTCAAAAATTTTATCTGTATGTCAATTTTGTTTATTGATAAAAACTGGCAGCTTTTCCATATTACTTACAAACACAACATATGCAAATGTTTAGGAAATGTCTTAAAATATGAAGATTCTTACTTTAACAATATATGATGTTATAGCAATTACATTTTGAAAAATTGGCCTGAGAAGTCCACCCATCAACGAAGTGTTAAGAATTAATGAAGTAATATATTACATAAAGTTCTGAATATTTTACTTAAAAGTTTTCTTAAAACATTAGCTCAAAAACCCCGCTAACAAAAACCTAGTTACCATTATAACAATAAATTATTCTGTTGGAAGTTTAAAAAAATATATTAACATTTTAATCTACAGATTTTTTTACATAGGCTAAAATGTAATATTTTTTACTTTTGAACATAATGCATACATTAAGCCTATAAACATTTTTAATGAAAATAATATTTTCACAGTACATAGTAAAAAAAGCAGCAAAACTCTTGGTCATATTTGCAACTCATAAAGAATTCACCTGTTCTTTACAGTGAAAGTAATACCAGCTTCTCCCTGAATGGCATGTACTATACTGATGAAGTACTGTATCTTAACCGCTTGGGTGTTTGACTAATCTGATATACTGGTACATTAACAAGTCTCATAAGAAGTTGGCTACTGTAATATTAACATTTTTTACTATTTACCGCTTGATATTACATAAATATTTTTGTAAAAATCTGTCAAAGCTAAAGAATGATGGGATTAAATTTATATAAATCAGATATCTGACAAACAGATGGGGGTAGGGACTAAATAGGGTTAATATTGAAAAAATTATGAATGGAATTATATTCAAGTAAAAATAATTAATTATATTTTAAATAAAATATATCCTACAATGTTACAGAAATTTGAGTGGCACATTAAATACATACTTTTCTAGCCTGTCACCAAGAAGTTCTGATCTGTCTTCTGTAAGAGGACTGCAAATATCTTCTATATTTAATAACTTCTGGTAACCATCCAAAACTACTCTGTATGTCCATCTATAACATTCATAGAAATAATTTCACAGTAACTTATAACAATTTTAAAATAAGTATGTCTTAAGTTTTTAATATACAGTGCAACTTTGATAAATCATCACTCTTTTAACCACCAGTTTCTGTTAATCGTTAATCCATTATTAAAAGTTAATTAAAGTAATTAAATATTATTGCACTGTAAATTTATGTATACAGTACAATACTTCTCTGTATTGTACTGTATAAAGTACAATACAGTACTTTTATCTTAGAGAAAAAAATAGTAAAAAAAAAGTAACGAATAAATAAAATTGTAAACAATAGTTACAGCATAATACTGCTCCCAGTGCTCATATTACGTACAGTTTGCAGTAGAAAATAATTTTCACTTTATTGCTGAGTGGTGCTGGCACCAAAATGGTGCACATTCTTGTTTTATTGATGAATCAGATATTTTACCGGTGTGGCTAAAGAACTGTAACAGCTAAACCACTGCTCACTAAGCAACAAATAATGTAAAAAACACCATCAATAGCTTATGTATATGATAGCATATATCACTTTGGCATATTGTATATTAACCCTAATGAACATGCTTAAATATTATGTGCTGGAAGTAGTATTTTTACAGCACACAATAAGAAAAAGGTACCCAAAGTTGTGGTCATATTTGTAACTAACAAATAATTCACCTGTCTCATCAGCTTCTACCGAATCGTCTACCATTTACCTCCAATAAAGTACTCTTCTACTTTACCAGTAATTGGTGTATTGTTATTTCTTGCTCAGTAAGTAATGGTTTAGTTGCTTCAGTTTTTCAGCATATAATTAAGACATTTGATTAGAACACTACAAGTCTAGCTTCCGATATTAATGATTGTTGCACTTATACTTTATTGCTGAATGTCAGCTCATAAACTTGCCTTTTTCTAAAATCATATGCAAAGGAGAGGAGGAATACTTTTTAAAGATTTTCAAAATCTACCTATTCTAACTAAGTGTCACAATATCGGTCTCGAACCTGACCGTTAATCAGAGTTTCACTGTACTGGTACATCAATTGCCTTAAAGGGCAAACTTCCATTACCACTCACAGAAATACAAAGAATAAATGGAAAATATTATTTCATTATCAATACAAAATTATTAACATTTTTAAAAATTATCTCTGATCATATTGGATAAATATTTATTGTAGCACATTGCAGAGCTCATTTTAATTTATTTTATCTAGGCAACACTAAGTTGTTCAGATTGTTGCTTGGTTCCCCCAAATCCCCGTGAACTTATGCCTCCTTGCAACAACAGTGTTTGTATCCAAACAGTAATATCCCAACAGTGTTTGTATCCCAATGGTAATATTGCAGTATTATCCCATTCTCAGGCAATTTATTGTAAAAAAGTCAGGTAATATGACCGTCAGTCACATTACATTTACATTTAAAAAAATAATATGTTTTACCACACAATGAGCTAAGATTTTATTCAGTTGTTGAAGCTTAAAGAATATTCTGAAATCTAAAAAACGTGTAAAAGACGTTAATAGTTTTTAAATTATATTTTCTTTTTCCACTGATTTTTCCTTAGCAATATCCCCATTGGGTGACACTAGCTCAGCACTAGGCGGCAATGGTATCAACTATTTTGTACATTTTATATTCTGGCATCCACAGTTTGATAAACCACTATGTGTGACTGGTGATGAAAAAATAATAAAAGTACTTGCAATAAAATATTTAATTTTGTACTTCAAAACCAGTGTCTCTGCCATAAACGTATGCATTCTTTGAAGTCAGCTGTAGTAAACTTCTTGCAATTCCTCTTAAATTTTCGCCATGCTATCAACTTGATATCGCTTCAGCTTTGGAAGCACAAAAAAGTGGAACAATTATGGCACATGGAGTACTTGTCATTTCATCTTTTTTTAGAGCAAAATCTTAGTGAAATGCTGATATCGTTGTGTAGATGGGTGTGTTGTTATGGTACTTTCCAGTTTTTTCTACACAACATAATGACACACTATAAATTTTTCTTAGTCACTTGAAAACCCTGGGTAGTAGAAACTATTGATAGATAAAGAAACTGAATAGATGGGATAAATTTAGACAATCCCATTAATGTATAAAAAATATCAACATTAACCTCACATTGCTGCACGATCCTGATAGGCTTCAGTCTTGAAGAGGTTGGTATTTTCCACTGTGATAATTTATACTTTGTTTGAAGATCATATTCATACCTATCTTTCATCACCTCTAATGGTCTTGGACAAGAAGTTTATATCCTCTGCAATTGTCCGTTAGAGTTTAATTCACTCTTTAACAAATCAGCAGTTGTTAAAATTTTTCTTTTACATAACAAATGGAAAAGTCACACTTAGTAACTTGAATTACACCTGCATACAGGTCAGAGTTATAGTGAACTGTCTACTATCCTACCGAATGAGCTACAACATTTATTATTTAGTACAACATTTAGTACTGGACAAATTTTAGTCCAATTTTGATTTAAATTTGAAAAAAATTGATTTTGTTAATAACTTAAACAAGTTTGTTACCCAGCAAAATCTGTACATTTTTTACAAATAAAGTCATTTAAAAAATAACCTTTCAAGTTACACTTTTTAAGATCTAATTTTACCAAAAATTATAAGAATAGGTTTAGTTTAAATTTAAAATCCCTATACTCTTTTAAATATTTCCAGTAATCACCTTTTTTAAATAGATATAATGATTTTGTTAGGTAGTGAACTCATCAAAATCATTACCTTGCAATGTGCAATTTCAGAGATGCAACAGACTGACCAATAACTTAACATCCTTGGATGTGCCAGTTCAAAAGTAAAAAGTATTAACATATACCTGGCCAGTAAAACGTATTAGACTTGAGCAGGTTTGAATTGTGCATTGGTTTTTCTGTGTAACTTGTTCTCATAATGTCACATGTCTGTGGTTGAGTGGGAGCTGAGAGGGACAGGTGAATTCTTTGTGAGTTGAATACATGAAATAAATAGCTTTTTCCTTATATACCATGTGTGTGTGTGTGTGTGTGTGTGTGTGTGTGTGTGTCTAGTTGAAAATATTATTTTTATGAAATGTATACACTAAACGTTAAATTTGTTCAAAAGTAACAAAAATTACATTTTTTCATGCAAAAAAGCATGTGGTATTAAAACATTAAATGCTATTATTATTCAGAAAATTTGCTTCCATCATATCATTGAGACTATGAAGTGCTATGATTAATAGTGAATTTCAATTGGGAAATGAGCTAGTGGAACTATCATCTCAGTAAGACCAAAAATTTAGAACCATGAAGTAAATGCAAATCATGACTCCAAGAAGACATAATCACAAGTGTTGACAGAACAATTCTATAATTTCACATTTTTTTATACAGCTCATTAATATGATCCTCCTCATAAAATTGCTATTTAGGGTAAGATTACAAAAGTTTAACAAACGATACAGCCCCCTACAAAATGCTTCCAACAGTTTACAGTCCAACAAGGCTAGAACACTGTTTATTTGAAACAGGCCTTAAAGTGTTTTTCTTTAGTTTTTAATATTTAGTTTTAGAACATTATTTAGTTTTACTTTAACTTACTCTCACAATAATTTCATGAAAATATTTACAGGTAATGTTTACTTGAACAAAGGTTTAGTTTTGCTGTTAAAAAGCCATATGCTTTTTACTGGAAGTATCATCAGCATATTGAATCAGCTATTATCATTAAGATAAAGCATTAAATTATTTGTGTACACTATAAATATCACTGGGGCCTAAAACAGATCCCTGTGAGACGCAATATTTCAGACAAAATAGATTAGAATATACATTTTTAATCTGAACCACTTATTTCTGTGTTATGTAAGATTGAAGCCATTGTAAATGGCAAGCTTCTGATTCCAAACACGTTTATCTTGTTGAACATTAATTGAAAATCAACAAAGTCAATAGCCTTTGAAAGGTCAAAGAAAACACACAATTCTTGTTCTTTTTCATTTAAAGCTGATAAAATTAATAATTATTTTCACTGCATCTTCTGCTGATCAATTCTTTTTTTAAAACCATATGTGTTTTTGATGAGTTTCCATTGGAAAAATTAGCTGTTGGAGCAGCCATCATGGTAAGACCCGAGACCTTGAAATGAACACCAATCCTCTTTGAGTGATATATATATATATATATATATATATATATATATATATACAGAGTGTCCCAGGTTTACGTATTTGATCCTCCATTACTTTCTCATTCCTTCATAGACCCTTTTGAAACTGTATACTTTTTAAAGAAGATACTAGAAATAAATAGTATATAAGAATTGCATCTGGCTGATGTTTGTGGAAACAAAATGGCAGCCAAAATAAATAAATTCTATGCCTCTTAAAAATCTCACTGTACTGCAATATTAATAAATCAGATTGTTGAACAGCTGCTTATTCTTTAATAAACAGATTTTAAACAGCAGTTCCTTCCTTCAGAAATGAAGGAAATGTGTTATCGAAGAGGAATTACTTCGGATACCTCGAGTTATTTTCAAGAGCGTATGATTTATTTCTTCAGCATTGTTATCAGTGAATATATATATATACATAGTGTGTGTGTGTGCGCGCGCATGTGTGTGTGTTTTAGCAGTGTGCAATTTTCATGTTTGTAACTTTGGTTCAATTTGATTCAAAATTTGGCACAAAAATTGATTAAGGTAATGCTTGGATAAGTTCATTAACCAGAAAAATCCATTCAACAGTTTTAAAATGGTGGCCATTTAAAATCTTTAAAGATTCAGAACGTTTTGCCTTAAATTTTTTAGAAAATCCAAGTTCACCATCCTAATCAACGTTAAAAGCTGCATAAATTAGCATGCAGCTTATGCTAATTATGATTTTACAATTGTGCTAATTGTGATTTCAAATTGTGACTTTACAAAAATCCATTGAAATTAAAATTTTTTTTCCATAATTTCAATAAAGGGAAGACAAAGAAAAATACTTTTGGAAATATGCTTCTAGCATGTCAACTAGACAGCTGTGTGCCGTGGTTATTTAAATTATACCAATTTTACTGAAGTACGTGTTTAAGGATGGATTTTTTTTAAAATATTGCTTATGACAGGAAGCAAATAAATAGGCCAATATTTTTTTAAAATTTTGTTCTTGCTACTATTCTTAAAAACACAACTTTACCCAATTTAAACTGTTCTGGATACTATGTAATGAAGTATTTTTTAATTAGTACCATCTTTAAAAACCACTCTTGCTTAACTCTTGGAAATGTTCCATGATCCTTTACAGCTACTACATAAGCCTCACACACAGAAAAAGCAAGGAAGAAGTCACAGTGATGAAGAAAAGCAATCCAAATTTATTTCAGCTAAATAGCAGTTTCTAAGTGTTGTAGAAAATTCAAAAGCAAAAATATTAATCTATTAAACCAGCAATGTTTTTAAGCATACAAACTAGCTGAAACCCATTTTGTGTTTCTTAACAAATTGGATACATCTACTAATGAAGAGGTAGTGGCAGTAACTCAAAATTTAATATGTAGAAACGTGTATGAGATAATGATGTAGATAATCAATCAATTTGAGAAATGAACTGATTCAGTAGAAGGTTTTTTACCACGATAAGGAGAGTGATGAAATCATAATTATTTCAGGAGAGGTAGCTGTATACATTTCTTTTAGATACTTTTTAGTATCTTATTTCTTAACTTGTTCAATAACTAATATATTCATGACTTGAAGAACTAATATAAAAACTAGTAATTTATTATTACTGAAAATTATTGAACATCTTATTAGTCTGGTTAATTGAGTTCTTGCCTCACTGCAAGATAGCCTGAGGTCATCGTAATTTTCAAAGCATTAAACAAAGTGATGGTACTGACCCATGAAGCAAATTAATTTCGCTTAAGAAGCTGTGAATTCTGTTTCTGAATGCTGATAATATTTTGACAGGTACTACGAAGTGTGGCAATTAAATAACCGGATGGGTGCTACAAAACATTTTATTGATCACCAAAACTTACACTACAAAGTGTATCCCCTTTCAATGCAGTCTCCTTGCTTAGCCCTACAACACTTGATACAAACTTTCCATTATTCAAAGCACAGCTAAAGTCCACTTTTGTCAGCTTGTTGAGAATCTCCAAGGCTTTTGATTTCACCACTTCTGCACTGTGAAATATTGTTCCCTTATGCTCCAATTTGATCTTAGAAAATTTTAAAAAATTACAGGGGCCAGGTGGGGCAAGTATGGTGGGTGTTTCAACACGGTGATGCTGTATTTTGCAAAGAATACATTTTGCAAAAAATATATTTCATCTTCACAGACAAGGAGAAATGGACAGACATATTGTCTTGGTGAAGTATTCAAGAATTACTCTTCCACAAATCGGGTCTTCATCTTCTCATTCATTCATGAAGGACTGTCAGATGCTCGACATAAAAATGTTGATTAACTGTCTGACCTTCGGTGACCCAGTGAACATCAACAATTCCACACTTGCCAAAAAAATAAAACCAATCATCATGGCCTTGATTTTGATTTCTTCATTTTGCTTTTTTCTGCCATTGTGAGGTGGGGCTCTTTCAATGCATCGATTGGCCCTTTGTTTCAGAATCAAATTAAAAAACCACAATTCATTACAAGTAATCACTTTGGCCAATAATTCTACATCATTATCAATATTTTGTTTAAAGGATCAGGACAAAGTTCATTCTTGTTTCCTTATGCTCTGGAGTGAGAAGTTTTAGCACCATTTTTGCACAAACTTTCTGCATGTTCAGTGAGACATGTACAATCTGATGGACATTTTCTTTGTTAATTCCTGAGATTTCAGCAAGAGCTTAGACCCTCAGATGGTGATTTTCATGAATTAATTTACCATTTTTCTGGATGTTACCACATGTTGAGGGTCGTCCAAATGAAGACCACCTTTGATCATTTCATATCCCTCCTTAAACCTTTTAAACTACTTAAAAAACGTGTGTGCACGATAAACATTCACTTCCGTATACTTCTTTTTTTTAACACAATATGAGCTTCTGTAGCAGTTTTTCTTTGCTTCACAAGAAACATGAGGTTAACTCGGTGCTACATCTGAATACTTTGCATTCATGCTCATCAAACTCAGGATTGGGGGCTTCAACAGGTACAGTCATGTGCAAACCTGCTGCTGCGTGCTCACTGTTTGCCAGTCATAGCACCTGTCTGGTTACTTTTTTGCCACACTTCTTATAGTGTGAACCACATCTGACAAAAATTCATCTGGCAGGACTAGGTCACTATATAAAAAGATCATGGAAAGACGAATGTTACAAGGGAAGTTGAGGTTCTCCATAGACTTACCTCCAAGGAGTAAGTAAAAAATAATGAGAGGAAAATGGAATAGAAATAATAAAAGTATTCAGTAATATTACTGTACAATGTCTATAATTTCCATGAGAATATTTTGACTATAAGTACATTAAAATGCTTCTCAGTATTTTTGAAATGTAAAATGTATTTGCTGTAAGGATAAAAATAAAAACTATATTTTGTTTTAAACACTTCAATGTTGTTAGACACATAAAATATCACCATTTGCAAATCACCACTACTGCAAGTGTGTCATAAGTACTCTCTAAGCTATACCACATAAATACCAGAAAAAAGTAAGTTTAATAAAAATATGAAATTGTTATCATTTATCTACAAAACTACAAAAATATAAAATAAAAAATGTTTTTGGTACTATATTTTACTTTTAACAACATAAAAATAAATGTTATATTTTTTTAAATTTAAACTATAACTGAAAATTACCATACTACTAAGTAAACTATAACTTTTTATAATTTTTTTTTTAAGTGAAGTGAGTCTGTGAGTAGGTTGGTCTTATTACATTTATCTGATTATCATGAAATTTGGATGTACAATTCTCTTGATTCTAAATTAAATACAACCAAAATTATCAAACATGGTAAGAATCAGTTCTTGGCCTACTATACTTCCAGTAAAACAGTGAAAACACACACTTCACAGTGCTATTACAGACACTATTTTGTGCTTTTGTTATGGTACCTCATAATAGAAAAACAGTTATGATAAGTTCTTAAAGTAGTAACTTGAACTTAGTAAAAAATCACTTTTTAAAATGTGATTTCTAATGTAAGTTACAACAAACCTATTTTGAAATAAGTGTAGTAACAAAAATCCTTTTTTTAAATGTGATTAAAACTATTACATTCACTATTCATTAATAAATAGCATTCACAAGAGTGTAGTACAAAAGAATATTTCAACAATCGCACAACTACAATTTTCTTCATAGGTTAAGAAAAGGCTTAAAGACCTTGTGTTATTTCCCAGTCAACAGTTAAAGACCATCAGTCCAAAACAAGTGTGATTCCCTTAGTCTTGGCTATGCCACTATTTTTTTCCTCATCCAAAATGATCAGTATTTCAGTGAAGCTTTATTTTTTATATGAGAGTTTAATTTTGAATATGCACTTTGTTTAATTTTAAATAATATATTGATATTTAATTGCTATTTTATTTTGTGAAATAACAATATTATTTTGTTATATTATACTATAATATAATTATAGTACAGTTTTAGAAAAGCAAATTCATAATTTTATTTTACGAAGGCTACAATTTATAGAAAAAATATGTGAAAAAAGTATTGAGAAAAATTGTGAACAATTTTATAAAACTTATGAATTACATTATAATATACGCTTTAGCCCAATTAAAAAAAATACATTCACTTATAAAAAAAATTATGTTTGAAGTGACAAACAATTTCAGCAGCTGCTAATCAAAGAGTTATTACAAAAATTCAACTAACTTCCGACTTTTCCATTATAACTCTTAATTTAAAAATAATGTAAATTAATAGATATTAATGAATGAAACTATTTTGTTACAAATTGTATTATAACAACTAAAACTATTCCAAATTTTTAAACAATTAAGAATTAAAAAAGCAACAATTTATTTTGAAAATACTTACAAGAAAAATAAAGATGAAATCCAACTAGCAGACTCTTTAGGATTTGGCGGTGGGTTCCTTCTCGTGTTATCCATAGTAAATGACTGAGGCAGCGCACTGATTCAATCAAAAGATTACAGAGTATATTAGCCATTAACTGTTGTCTTTGACAATATCACATAATTCAATAATAATTAGCCTACATTAATTAACAAAAGCAAGCTGTAGAATGAATTACTTTATGTGTTTTTTCATAAAAACCTTAATAATTTATTTACAGTATAGAAAATTTAAATGTTTACAATTTATATGTAATTGTAAAAGTAAATATTATTTCAAACACAGTACACAAATATTGGTGTTTATATATATTACAAGAAGTGAACAAGTACTGATTTATGTTACAAAATATTATGACAAAAATTATTTGAAAAAATTTTAACTTTCAAAATAAAATACAGAAATATTATAAAAGCAAAACATAACATAAATTACATAAAAAAAATATATATATTTTAGACGCATTTTATTGATGTAGTATATTTACTTGAATTAGTTTCTTGTATTTATTTTTTTCAATTTGTTTTCTCTAAACACCTTATAGTGTAACTTGATGATTAATAATTTTATTTCTACTTTTAAAATAAACTCTGCTTAACTTGTTATTGGTTAAAAGGTTATTAATGTACTAAACAAAAAGCATGAATTAAAATAAATTATTATGAAAATATAAAACATAAACTCAATCTAAAATTTACATTATATGTTCTGTATGATTTTTTCTTTTAGTTTTAATTTCGGAATTTTAGAGGAGATAATAAACTATGTTTTTAGTTTGAATTCCAAAATGTTTTAGTTCGAACAATTAATTTAAGTTTAAAATGTATCCACTTTAATTATGTTTTTTATTTGTTTTCTCTATCAGTAATTAAGTGATCTAATTATAACTTGAACTTTAATATTTAAACATTAATTTGCGTGAGATAAAAAACACTTTATAGTTTTAAACAGAACATATTTTGGATTATATCAAAAAAAGCTTATAAAATTGTTTCTAAAATATTTTTGTTATCTGAAGTAGTTAGTATATTACAATGTAGGAATGATATTAGTTTGTAATAATTAAGATTCATTACGTTAGATAAATTTGAAAATTGTTAAAAATCACTAGAAAAATGTTGATAATTTATTTTTTATATTATGATAATATTTATAAAATTTATATGAATGAGTAAATCTTCTACTCAATTACATAATTTTCCGATAGCCTAATTTTTCAAATTTCCTTTTATAATGAACTTGGTTTGGGACAAGTGACTGTCAAAAGTCAGCTGGTAAGTTTCAAAATGGTAGTAATTCACAGTTTAGTAGATTTTTGTTATTAACTTTTTTTTAAATTTCTAATAGGTTTATTAATTGTTGCATTTATAATTTTTTTAAAGTAGGTATTAAAAAAATATATATCTTTTTTAATTTTGTGATATGAAATTCAGTATATAGATAGTTTATGCTATTGTTAAAAAAAATGTAAAATGGCTTTATAACTGGGATAAAATGCTTGCAGAAAGTATTAGTTAGTAAAGCTTTTACACACTTTTTACTTGATAATATAATGAAAGAAATTCCTTAATGCAATTTGAAGTACAACAAATTTGAAGTGAAAAATTAAAACTGTTAACCGACCTGGAAATGACCTCAGATTTCTTATGATAGAAGTAATGTGATGCTATTTTCATTTAACAGAGTCTTGACTGATTTTCAGGCATACAATAATGCATTATTTGAAATTTTGCATTACAATGTAAATACCAAAAACATGTAGGAGACATACCTACTAAGTTTAGAATTAACAAGTATTAATAAGTTAGAATTGGAAATTATTTGTCAAAATTTAACTTATTTTATCAGTCCTAATTTAATTTAAACAACATCTTCAAATATTCTGGTAGAAATAATCACCACTCCACTTGGCAAAAAATAATTTGTCATTTAATTTTGTTAAATTTTATGATCTCTTCTAAAATTTATTTTTATTAACAATTTAGTTTTATTAATTTGAGTTATTATGAGCCATTTTTATTTTATTAATTTATTAAGGCTAACTGTACTTGTAATTGCATTAATTATTCATTTTCTGGTAAGTTTCAGTAATAATTTTTTAATCAGTTACAAACCAATGCATAATCTAAGGATTTTCGCAAACACATTATGAAGTTTTGGATCACAATATTACCCATTAACTTATAATTTATTATGAACAAAAGACATATAAATATTTATACATAGAACAGTTTTCACCATATAATACCTTTTAATATTCAAATTTTAAACTGAAATTATTTATTAAATTTGTACAAAATACACAATTTTGCAAGTAATGTATTGTAATTTGAATAATAAAGAAATATTGAATATTTTTCATATAAATATACAAATGAGAATTAAATTTGTTCAGTTTTTTATCGAAAGTTCACTAAGATACATTTTTTAAGAAATTGTGAAAAAATGAAAGATATACTATGAATGAATTAGCAGAAAAAAAGCTGAGGTGTCCGAGTGGTTAAGGAGTTGGACTTGAAATCCAATGGGTTCTACCCGCGCAGGTTCGAATCCTGTCCTCAGCGCATAACTTTTTTATTGTATAAATATTTTTTAAACTGATTTTATTTTACAAAATTATGACTTCTTAATGCAAAAAATTATGTCTTCTTGAATTTTATATTTTCTTTTTAATTTAAAAATCTTAAGAATAAAGCTTCCATAAAAAAATACATTGCCAATAAATGAGTATATTGTTTCCATGGTTTTTTAAAATACAAGATGAGTTTTGTTAGTTAATATTTTTTTTAAATAGGCTTACATAATCCCAAGAGTTAGGATTATGAAAACAAATGTTAATTTGGAATATTACTGAAAAAACTTGCATTTTTATATACTGCAGTAATATATTTTTTAAATACTTTTTTAATTGGAGAAGAAAAGACTAAATAAATTTAGAACTTATAAATTACATACAAATTTACTGTTCAAAAAAATTAAGCCTGATTTTGACAACAGTAGGTTACACTTATTAGCAAATACGAGGTGTGGCTAGAAAATAATCGGACTGAATTTTTAAAACATTTTATTTAACATTGTACACATTGAAAATCTTATCATATTCAATATACACCCCTCCTCAATCCCTACACAACAAAAAAAAAGTCACATGGAGCAAGATCAGGCGAGTAGGATGTATGCTCCAACACAAGAATTCCATGCTTTGCTAAAAACGACTTGATCGACAGTGCTTTAAGCACCAGTGCATTGTCTTGATGAAGGATCCATAGACAATTTTTCTACATGTCAGGTCTTTTTCTTCATACACATTCATGAATAATGGTCAAAACCTCTTTGCAGTTAGTTTGGTTAATAGTTTAACCTTCAGGTACCCATTCAATTTAACGATTCCTCGGATGTCAAGAAAACACATGATCATGACTTTGAATTTCTCAACCATACTTTTTTTGCCTTGGTGAGCTAGGGCTTTTGCAATCCATGGATTGGCACTTGGTTTCAGGGTCGTATGTGATAAACCATGATTCATCACATATTATTACCTTCTCTAAAAAGGTATGGTCAGTTTCAATGTTTTTCTGAATGTCAGCACATATGGTCATTCGAGCTTCCTTTTGATCAGCAGTGAGGTTTGTTGGTACCAACTTTGAACACACTTTGTTCATGTTGAAATTGTCATGTAAAATTGGCCAGTTTCTTTGTCAATGTTCGTTAACTCACTTTCTTTCTTATATTCAAATGACGATTTTCTCGAATAATCTTATCTGACTTTTTCAATGTTTTCATCAGTTCTTGGCCGTTCATGGCCGATCAAGAATCATCTGTAATGTACTCTCTCCCCTCTGTAAATCGTTTAACCCACTCAAAAACTTCATTTTGTGATAAACACTTGTCACCACACACTTTTTACAACAAATTTAATATTCCTGTGGTGGATTTCCGAGTTTCATTTGAGAAATTTCAAATTAACAAGTTGCTCCTCACTAGAACTAGGCATTTTTCCGAAGCATGGCAAATACATGGTACTGTTCAAATGACTGCAGTTAGTGAACTAGTTATTACGCAAACATCAAAATCTCGGAGTAGGTAGACAGAGCATTCAAGTTCAACGTCCTATCATTGTGAACCACGTGGAATAAATATTACAGGTGTAAGAAAATCAGTCTGGTTATTTTCTATCCACACGTCATATCCATTGTAAGTATCTAAGATGGAGCACCCATCTTGGTAAGACCCAGATGTAGGGCCTTTGAAATGAGCACTGATCTTTAGATCATTTTTGAGGGTTTGTTAAAATTATTGTATACATTATAGCACTCTCAAGTTTGCAATTTTGGTCTGATTTTAACTGAAACAAAATTCTATTAATAGGTTGTAGAAGTTCATTACTCAGCAAAATTCATTAAATAATTTCAAAATGGCAGCCATTTCAAATCTCTCAAAATTCATAACTTCTTTTTATAAATTATTTTTGGAAATCTGATTTCACAACCTTAATCAGCGCTGAAAACTCCACAAATTAATAAATATACTGAATAAATTTGAATTTTCAAAATCCATTAAAATAAAAAAATTGAATTTGATGGTGAACAAGATTAATTTTTGTATTTTTAGAGAAGTTGGGAAGTTTAAAGTGCTAATTTATACAGATTTTGATGTTTACTGTTATAATATTTAGAATATAATTATATGGAAGTATATAATAAAACCTATTTGTAATAATTATTATTACTATTATAAAATGCAACTAGAAATAAATTTCATAAATGTCCAATAATGAAAATGAGAAAAGTGAACAATCTAAATCTCTGACGAAGAAAGAAAAGCAAGATCACAACGAATGAAGCAATACTGGGAAGGCACAGAACATTAAAAAGTGATTGATTTAGTGTACTCCAAAGTTGGGTGAAACAAATAAAGAGAAGAAAATGAGAAACTTTTGCTTGCAAAAATTACCATTTTGTGGCTTTTGTGCTTCCATCTCAACCCTATTTAGTTCAAATTTACATGGGACCTTTATTACTTTTAAACCTTGCAGTTTTTATAAATTTCATAACCAATAATTACAATACAATGGACTTTTCTTCTTTTCAAAATTAGTCCCAATCCTTTTTGTTTATCCCAAATAAAATTGTTTGTTTGTTTAGACATATTTATGTAGAAACTGTTTACTATTATGAACTGCAAAAAATGTGAATTTAATAAAAATTGGATAAACAAAAAATATGTGCATTTGTAGCATTGAATATAGATGAACAATGGACAGATACAAAATCAAAAATGTTCCCTGAATATAAAACACATTTTTATACAAAATTCTAACTTTGACAACATTTTCTTCTATTTTAGAAATAATGAAGAAGTTTCCAGGTACTTAGTATTTATACATACTGAGGAGGAATGTGATGAAAAAAGCAGTTTTTTTCAAATACTAATTTTTATTTTAAATTACAAAAAAAATTGAGAAAGTTTTAAAACTTATAAGAAAATTGTTTTATTAGTATGTTTAAACAGTTGTTTAAATTATTGATTTTATTATGCAGAATCTGATAAGTTAAAGTGAATCTAAACAAGAAATTTTAATTAATCCCGTGCAAGGTCATACAGTATATTGTTAGATGCAGATAAAATAATGCATGAGTTACAATTAATTGTGTAATTATAGTGTTACAGCTACAATTTTATTACTAAGGAAATTATTCTAAGTTGCAGTATTTTGAAATTTATAAAACAGTGTTTTGTATTTTACATTCTACATATTATAAATGAATGTTCCTTTTTAAATTTTCAAAAGTTCATTTTTAAATGGTTTTTGTTTTTTAAGTTGTTTATTTAAACTTAAAAACTGCTATAGTCAGGCAACTGTAATCATTTTTTGTGCAATTTGAAAAGAATTAAACAAATATTTGTTTAGGCTTTACATAGTACCGCCACAATACATTCTAAATTATTATGATGAAATATCGTTTCACATTTTATTTGCACAAAGGATAATTACTGTGCAAAAACACTACACGAAATTTCTCACATTACTTTCTTTAAAAATACAGTTCAAAAATGATTGACAAAAAAATAGAACTAAGTTCTTAAGATCACTTCACCAAATTTTTCAAGGAGCCAGCATGTTAAGATTAAAATCAACTTTAAAGCTTCTGATAAATAAAACCAAAAATTTTTTTTTAAATTTTCATCATATTTTTGTCTTGATAGCTTCCAAATCAAACTTTTTAAGGAAATAAACGCTAATGTTTTTGCACCAGATCTTTAGATTGATTCTTTAACATCATCACACGTAGTAAAGTTAGAAGTAAAAAAAAGAAAACTGAGATATATTTGTAGTGAACAATATTTGTAGTGAACCATTTGGAAAAATTAGCTATTGGAACAACATCTTGGTTAGATGCAGAAACCCGACCTTGAAATGAGCACCGATTTTGACCTCACTTTTTGAGGGACCATTAAATTTTTTTAAATATTTGTAATAATAACAATTTTTCCATTTGTATTCCTTTATTGCAACTTGTTCAATTGTACTGTATTCCTTACATTTTAAATCAAGTAGCCGCCTCGGTGGATAGCTTACTACGCTTTCAACCCAAGGACCCGGGTTCGATTCCCAGCCAGGGCTTGGCATTTTCATACGCTATAAATCATCCCATCGTCTGCATTAGCCCAAGTGTGCACAATAGTCTGACGTTAAACACACAAAAAAAAAAAAAAAAAAAAAAAAATTAAATCAAGTACACTGCATTTGTTAATAGTGTTATACACCTAAAAATTTATGATTAGTGCAGTATATAAATTTTAATGTTTATATCATATTAAGTACTTCTTCTTCTAAAATGTGATTTAATGTACATTGTATATGTAAATTGCAGGTGATATTGATGTTAACATAGTATGGTGTTAATAAATATATATTTAACCATCTTAAAAATAGTTTTTTTTATACTTCCACATTATCTGACATTTTGGCATATCTGACATCATCCTCCCTGTTTATGTCATTAATGAGACTCTATACACATGCGCGTGCGCGTGCGCACACAAACACACACACACACACGGAAGTAATTGTCCATGTCGCGTTGTAGGTATTATCAATTTCATTAATCACCAAAGAACATATTTACTCTGGCAATTGAATAAATCTATCCACAATGCATTCTGGATACTTTGCATTCAGGTCTTCAATATCCAAATAAAATGCCCACATTGCGAAGTGGATATTTTATTACTTCTTCAATGCGTTGTGAGTAAAAATTTCAGCCACTTTCTGAATTTAGCTTATAAGTGTAACACACAGATGTGTGCGCACACACGCACGCACACACACACACACACACACACACACACATATATATATATATATATATATATATATATATATATATATATATATATATATATATCTGTTAGATCGTTCACGTTCACAATTTTGGTCAAACACAAAAATTGATTTTGTAATACCATGAAGAAATTTGTTAACTAGCAAAATTTATTCAAGAGTTTAAAAATAGCAGTAATCTCAAATCTTTAAAAATCCATAATTTAATTTTCTTAATTTTTTGCGAATCTGATTTCACCATCGTAATCAGCAATAAAAATTGAGTAAATTAGCGTTTGAATTTGTCAAAATTCATTAAAATTACAAAAAATTTTTTATTGCAATCAGGGTTCTTTTTCGTATTTTTCACGTAATTTGAATGTTTAAAATGCTAATATATGCAGATTTTAATGCTGATTATGATGTGAAATCAGAAAAACAAAAAGGGTAAGATAATGAAAAATACTTAAGAAACTCGCCTCTGTCTCATCAGTTTCTTGTTTCTATACCCAGCTACGTGCCCCAATTATTTCATATTTGGCAAAGAATTATAAAAGAATTCTATTTTTTTCTACAGATTTAACTTACAATATTGCTTGGTACTGTATATAATATTAACTACTGATTAGAATGTGTTATCAATAATGAAGAGATTAATACAAATTATAATACAAGAAGAAGTTATTAAACAAATATTATTTTAAATCACTTTCATAATAATACTATTGTTATTGATAATTTTTTGAAACAAATTTATTTTGAAAATTCTTTTCTTTTATTTTCTAAATTAGTTAAAATATTTTTCACAAATGCAAACAAAATCTTGCAGTGTGATAACGAAAATTTCAAAAAAACTAACAACATATAGAAGAAGTTAAACAATATAAAAATTGATTTTCAAAATAACATGAACAAATTGGCAGTGCATACAATGAAAATTTTTGCGAACTGGTTGCAGTAAATTAATATTTACTTGACCGGTTACTTAACTGGTTAGTATTTTAGTTACAGACTTTAGTAGTAAATAGTCACCAGTTAGCTATTCTAAGCCAAATAACCTGCACACTATTTTTCTTCTTACAAGTGAAGTACATAAGTGAGTGACAACAGATCCGAGAAAGAAACATGAACAAATTTAAATCATTTTCCTTTTCGGGGTGGGATTAAAAAAATTAAAAGATATGTTTTATCAGCTAACACATATTCAAAATAATACATAATAAAAAGATATAACAACTAATACATATCCATGTATATATAGGGAGAGAATATGAAAGAACAGTTTTTTGCCTTTTAGTTAGGTATATCTAATTATTACAACTATAGAGAATTAAAGAGAAAGAACGTTGGACATGAAATTAAAAGTAATTCAGACACACATACCTCTTTCTTAGCTTATAGAACAAACAATCCTAACACAAGTAACCCTTAAATGTAAATACTCTCTAAAGTTCAACGTCCCTTAAGCTGTCCAGTCTTGGTCAATTATGAGAAAAGCAGGTAATGGACTTCAACTACTTATAAGTTATCATACCAAAACAACTCTATTTAACAATATCATCATTTTGAAAAATATACACAAATAAAATGTCCCTGTTCAAATGGCTGTTTTTTTATTTACTCAAACATTGGGCAGGCCCTTAATGGTGGAAGAAATGTTGAACTGATATTTATTTTCCAGTAAATATTTTTGCATTGGTAAGTGCTGCTCCCACTTGAGTATTTAATTAACTAGAATTAAAAAAATAATAAGTAAAGTAATATTCAAGATTTCTTTGGAGCTGTGTACACTTGACTGAAAAGAAAGGGCACTATTTCAAATGATGACAAAAAAAGCAAATGTACAAGGGCTAATCCAGAAAGTCGGTTACGTTTTGCTCTGTAGACGCTAGGGGCGGGGATATCGTGGCCATCTTAGTGTCAGAGCATTCGTCTGTTCAGTGGCTATCCAACCGTGCTAATGAGAGGTTACCGTTGCTGCTTGTTCCCATACAATACTAGTTTGAAATGTGTGCTGCTATTGAAAATCCCGTGACCTGTGAAGTGCAGTCGGTGATACGGTTTTTGTTGGCTAAGAACAATAAACCAATTGCGATTTATCGCCAACTCTGTGAAGTTTATGCACTGAAGGTGGAGTGCATCAATGGTGCATTAGGTTTAAAAATTACTGAACTAATGTTCACGACGAAGAACAAAGTGGACGGCCAAGCATTGTGACCTATGAAATTGTCTCTAAAGTCGATGAGAAAATTAAAGAAGACCGTCGGTTCACAATAACAGAGCTATCGCTTAGTTCTTCACAAATTTCAAGAAGTTTGTTGCATGAAATTGTTACACAAAAGTTAGGTTACCACAAATTTTGTGCAAGATGGGTACCGAAAATCTTGACTGAAACCCATAAAAATCAGGGTATGGCTGCTTCATTGACATTTTTAGACAGTTACTAAAAGGATGGTGACTCACTACTCAATTGAATTGTTACAGGAGACAAGACTTGGGTGAAACATGTCAACTATGAAACCAAATTGCAGTCTATGGAATTTTGGCACACAAATTCCCCCAAAAAACCAAGGAAATGCATGCAGACATTGTCTGCAAGGAAGATCATGGCGACTATTTTTTGGGACAGGAAAGGAGTCCTTCTTGCTGATTTCTTAGAACATGGCAGGACAATAAACTCTGCAAGGTATTGTGAAACCTTGGAAAATTTAAGAAGATCAATTCAAAACAAGCAAAGAGGAAAGTTGCGTTCAAAAATTCTGTTTCTGCACGACAATGCCCGACCACACACAGCCAATTAAACTCTAGAAGTCCTGGATGTTTTTAAGTGGAAGGTGTTTCTACATCCACCTTTGAGTCTGGACCTTGCTCCCAGCAATTATCACCTGTTTCCTGCAATAAAGACCTGGCTTCTGACACAGAGTTTTGATGATGATGCGGAACTGCAGGAGGGCGTGACAACCTGAATTTAGAACCTGGTGGTAAAATTCTACAACACTGGAATTTTAAAACTGGTTCACCGCTATGATAAGTGTCAAAATTTACATGGTGACTATGTAGAAAAATAGTATTTTAATGTCACTGTCAAATGTATATAATAAAAAATGTTTCTTGTACTTTGTTTTTTTTTATACCAAAACGATAGCCCTCGTATTTCCATTTCTATGCCACAAATATGATGTACATTAATGGAAATTATTTCTATTTGACAAAAAGTTTCACTTTTTTTAACAGTGACTGTAAATTGGTGTTCCTTGTTTTGCTATCATTATTGGAGTTAGATGATAATGGTGCAAATGACATTTTGTAATGGAGTGTTATTAACGTTTTTCTGAATTCTCTTCTTTAGTTTATATCTGTCCTTTTTGTCTGTTCATAAGAAACTTAACTTAAAAAGATGTCCTCCAAGATAAAATTCTATGGCTGTTAGGTCAGATGAACAAGCAGACCAATTCCTGCTGAGACAGCCAAGAAAAACTGTACACTGGCAATACATTTATTGCAATATGAGTAGTTGCTCAATTCCCTATAATAGTATTTTGGTTAATACTGTATAGTCTTCATGATTAAACTGGAAAACCCTAACCAACATGCCTCTATAACATTGAGAGTCTATCATCACCATAGACAATATATCATGTTAATACCTTCATCTTCAAAGAAATAAAGTCCAATTAATCCAAGAGATAATGATGAGCAATCAAAGTTGGTAATTTTCTTTGTTTGGAGGGGATATTATGGACATTCTTTTGGTTTTTTCGGACCAATGGCAAAAATTCTGCTTGTATGCAAAACCTCTGAGGTGAAAATGGGCCTTGTAACTTAACCATCAATTAAAAATCTATCTTTATCTTCCACAATAAGATTTAAAATTTCTTCACAAAAACACAATTTGTCAACATAACCTTGTGAGTTAAAGGCTTGTATGGATTGTAATCGAGTTCATTATATAGAATTCTCCTCACCATTCAATGTGTCAAACCTAGTTAAGTGCTATGCTGTCTGACCTACTTACAGATTTCATCCTAATGCTTTCAGCATACAATTAATATTGTCAGCAATGTGAATGTTTCTCAAATTTCCATTGGAAGAATTAGTTATTGAAGTGACTATCATGGTAAGACCCACAGACCAGAGACCTGGGACACTGATCCTAACCTCTACACTTTTTGAGGAGTTATTATTAAAATATACATACGTGTGTGTGTGTGTGTGTGTGTGTATGTGTTTTAGCACACTGGTGTTCACAATTTTTGTCTGATCTGATTCAAACTTGGTAAAAAAATCGATTATGGTAATAGCTTGGACAAGTTTGTTAACTAACAAAATTTGTTCAACAGTTTCAAATTGGTGATAATTTTAAATCATTAAATAATCATAACTTTTATCATATTTTTTTACGTCTGATTTTACCATCACAATTATTGTTAAAAACTGTATAAATTAGATTTTTAATTTTCAAAATCCATTGGAATTAAAAAATATTTTGACAGCGGTCAGGTTAATTTTCGTATTTTCAACTTAATCTGAAAGTTTAAAATTCTAATATACAAAGATTTTAATGCTGATTATGTTGGTGAAATCATAATTTCATGAAGGATAAGGTAAAGACATTTGGAAATTTGCTTCTATTACATCAATGAGACAGTTGAATACAGCAATTTTCCCCATTTCTTTATGCTTGTAGCCACTTAAAAATTAACTCAAAGTTGAGAGCTTCACAACAATGTACAGGAGCTCACTGATTTAAACAAACTTTTAAGAAGATCGCTTTTATAAAATTGTTTCATGACAAACACACCCTATTTATTCATCCAATGCTTCACCTGTACTAATTTCCAGGTGTATTGGAGCCCAAGGTTGTTTTCCTCCACCCTCAGATCATTCTCACATTTATTATTATTATTATTATGATTATTAGAAATAGTAGCGTTTCTCTGCAGCACCCACAAATTGAAAAATTTTTGTTCACTTGAATACAATTTCAATTATAGTTTTACATCACTTTTCTAACAGTATATAGTAATAAGTTTTAATTAATACTATTCAAGTTTTTATTTTTTAGTTTTTATTTAAAAAATACTTTTTAGTATGATACAGCATAAAACTAAACATTTCAATGTCAACAAAAACAACAACAATGTCAAGTAAAAGTGTGATACATAGAAAAATTTAAAAATTGTTTATATTTGGAATGATGAAAGCTCAATATAACAGACATAATTTTCTCTGCAGACAAGTTGGTGCAGAGAAAACAGTCATTGCAATATGAATTCCTGAGCTTTCAGATTAGCATATGAGCAAACAATGCATTTTTATAACAAGATAGCTGTGGCCAGACATTGAGAACTGAAAAATTCAAAACGATAATATTAAATTATATTTTGTAATATTATACACTAATTTGTACTTACTTTCCTGATGATCATGGATATCCTAATCATCATTTGATTTAATCAACATTTTGGCTTCGATTGTGTACATTTTGCATCATCAGTCTCATCCTTCTCATAACTTTCTTCATTTCACTCTTCTTTGGTCTTTCCATTGGTCTCCTAACTGCTAGTATTTTTTTCCAAACTTTCTTTAAGACTTTTCCATTTCTACCTTTTCAGAATGACATTTTTATAGTTGTTAAGTATATAATTATGTACACAGGTATATTATTAATACAGTACAAGCTCAGAAACTGAATTACCGAGAGAGTGAAATGTTACTGAAATGTTGAGTTTTACATAATGTAGGCTCTATTACAGCAATAATAAGTACTTACACAGTAAAAAGGTTACAAATTATCTTTATGTAATATGTGTACAATTCAATTCCCATTGCAACAGAGTTTAAAGAAATGTTATGTTTTCATAATTTGTAAATATATACAGCATAAAAACTCTGTAACTTCACTCAGAGGAGGTGTTGAGTTTAAAAGAGATTAGAAATATTGAGAGTTGAGTTTAAAAGGCTGTATTGTACATATGTGTGAAATAAAATACTAGGATTGTTTTTCAAATAAGCTCTGTCCACAGAATGGCAGCATTCAACATCAACGGAGAAATTGAATTTTAAGCAAGTAATTTCAGCCCAGAAAATCATGTGTGCTTCATTTTGTGATACAATGTAGCTTGTGCTTTTTTTTACCTCAAGGTAACACAATAAATTCTGCAATCTCAGAAGACGTTATATTTGTTGTGAGACCTTATATGAAACTGTGATATGCAATGCAGAAAAACAAAAGACATGGCATGCTGATTGTTTTGCTTGTTTACCTGTCAACACTTGGCTAATTGAACTCAAGATCCCATCTCATCTGGGAATAACTTGATCACTCCATAGTTCTGACCTAGCACCAAGTGACTACTACATGTTTATGGTTTTTAAAAAGCATCTGGCTGGTCAGCGCCATGAAGATGATTATGTGTTCAAATGGCCATATGCAGTGGTTATCAAATCTGAAGGTAGATTTCTATGAAGATGGAATTAAAAGCTGGTTGTATGATACAATAATTTTATAATCTTAATTTTTGTGGAACTTATGTTGCGAAGTAGATTAAGGTACAGGCTTTCCTGTAACAATGGAATTATTACAAGAAGTATATGAGGTTTGTCCAATAAATATGCAAACTGGTCGAATATGGTGGCCATTACGGAGAGTTAAGCCACGCCCACTGGCCTCACGTGTTGTCTGGGACCCAATGAGCCATCAGTCCTTGGCAGAACGTTACGCTGTGCGGATCTTGCGAGTAGAGTTATTTTTAGTTTTGCATTATTTTTTTGTTCGTCGATATGGAAATTGACCAATTCATTGAACAATGAATTAACATCAAGTTTTTGGTAAAGCTTGGTAAAAATTACCAAGAATATGCTGAAATGTTGAGAGTTGTTTATGGTGATAATGCTATGAAGAAAACAGCTATTTTCAAGTGGATTAAGCGCTTTAAAGAAGGTCGAGAAGACGCCACGGATGATGCAAGAATTGGACGACCTTCAACCTCTTGTGTGCATGAAAACATTGATCGTGTGCGGCGTCTTGTCCTTACTGATCGCCGAAAAACTGTCCGAATGATAGCTGAAGAACTAAATTTAGGAAAATCAACAGTGCACACAATCTTAACTGAGCATTTGGGCTTAAGAAAGGTTTGTGCAAAAATCGTGCCAAAACTGCTGACTCCGCATCAAAAGTTGAGAAGAGTCAAATGTGTTACTGACTGGAAAAATTCCATGGAAAATGATGTTGGATTCTTAAATAGGGTTATCACTGGTGATGAATCGTGGTTTTTCGAGTATGACCCAGAATCGAAATCGCAAAGCATGGAGTGGAAAGCAACAGGTGAAGCTCGAACAAAAAAATCAAGGAAAAGCCGATCAAAAATCAAAGTCATGCTCCTGGTTTTCTTTGATATCAAAGGTGTTGTTCATCATGAATTCCTTCCTGAGGAAAAAACGGTAAATTCTGAGTTCTACCTTAACGTTCTCAAGCGATTGAGAGATCGAGTGCGTCATGTGCGACCACATTTGACTCAAAACGATGGCTGGATTCTTCATCAAGACAATGCACCTGCACATTCGGCTTTGATTGTTCGCCAGTTTCTGGCTAAAAATTCAATCACTATCCTTGATCATCCCCCCTTATTCACCGGACCTCGCCCCCTGTGAATTTTTTCTATTCCCTAAATGCAAAAATGTGATGAGGGGACAGCATTGGGAAGATGTGGACACAATAAAACAAGAAACGACGAGGAGACTGAAAAGCCTGACTTACGAGGACTTCCAAGGGTGCTTTGAAGAGTGGAAAAGAAGATGGGATAAGTGCATAGCAGTGAATGGAGAGTATTTTGAAGGGGACAAAATCAATGTAGATGAAATTTTGTAAAATAAAGTTTTTATGACCTTAGTTCGCGTATTTATTGGACAAACCTCGTACTTTATGTTTTTTAATTTCAAAATGGTACTTACTTAAAAAACTTACCTCGTACTAACATTCCAGATTTTGTAATGAGTAACTATCACATATTTCTGAATCTGAAACAGTTCGTCAGAGGTAAGCATTTTAAGGAAGATGATAAAAAATAAAAAATAGTAGAAAATGCAAAGCTATTCTCTGGTGATATCTCTATGAGGAAAGTTTACAAAAACTAGTTATAAAACACAACCAATTTTCTAACAAACATATACACTGCAACCAGGAAAGATTTTTTTTTTTTTTTTTTTTAATGTCCGACTATTGTGCACACTTAGGCTAATGCAGACACAGGAAAGCAAAAATTGCTTATAGTACCTGAAAATAAATGAATTCAAAATAAAATAAGTGCTTAGTTTTATTTGCAAACAAACAGGTCTAACTTAAAAACAGGAATTAATTGTGGTATATTAAATATATATATTTAAAATCAACAACATTTTTAAATGGTTATGCAAAAATTAATAAGATTTGATTACAGTTTTAAACATTTCATGCTTGTTCTAACTCAAAAAAAAATTACAAAAATACTGAGTAGAACAATAATTATTTTTATAGTAAACAAAACAGGAGATCTACATAGATAAATTAATCAATGCATGCCTAACCTAACATCTAGATCCTTATTTCGAGAAGTAAATAAAAATTGCATATACTGTACATGGTGAGTCAAAAAGGACTTTACAACTTCGACAGCATATACAAATTTATTAAGATAACTTACAGAATCGATAGCGGTATCATTTTGTAACAAAAAACATTTCTAGTATAATTTGCGTACTACTGTAGTACCAAATTCAGTCACCGCTTGTGTTAGTGTAGTGCATTGTTAAAATGGTTACTTTCACTGGTGTGGAGCATGTGTTCATGAAACAAACTTTGAAATAGCGGTTCACCATAGATTTCGCACCAAACACAAAGATCCTCCAAGCACGTCTACTATTTACAGTTGACACTGTTATTTACTACAACTAATTACAGTCTCACAAGAACTTAGTTGTTCTGTTTGTCATATGAAATCACCAGGTTGCCCACACACTGCTGAGGCTGTTGTTGAACATATTAGGGAAAGCTCTACCTATAGTCCAAAAAATCAATGTGACATTCATCTAGTGATAGTGGCATTTTACAAAAGACAGTATGGCAAGTGCTTCACAGATGTTTATACTTGAAACCATACATATTTTTAAGGGTACAACAATTTACTGATTTAAATAAGGTCACCCATGGAGAATTTTGTGTGTAAGTGTTGCACTGAATAGAAGAAGACAAGACACTACTGAACACAATGATCTTCAGCAATACCCTTCAGGCGGTTCAGACTAGGTGCACCTATTGTGAGGATTTAGACGTCCCTCACAGTACCACAGTCTAACACACACTTACACTTAAAACTACACTTACGACTTTAACACTTTACACTCACACTTACATTTAGGGAGGTGATAATAGCCTCAATGTGCTTTTCCCCTTAAAATAACAACAACAACAATCTTCAGCAATAAATCTACATTTTATATTAGTGGCAAATGAACACTCACAAAAGCAGAATCTAGGGCAGTGAAGATTTATGTGAAACACTTGAACAGCCCAAAACTGAATGTGTTTTGTGGCATTAGTAAATTTAAAATGTACAGCCTTTTTTCTTTCTTGGAGAAAACTGTCAATGGTATCGTGTGTCTCAATTTGTTCACCACTTCATTTTCTCACAAAAGTTCAGGATTTCTTAGATATTTGCTTCCCAGGTTGATGGATTGGCCATACAGGGCCAATTACACATCGTTCCCCCAGCTTGACACCTATGCATTTCTTCCTTTGAAGTTTCACTAAAGATCAAATATATGTTCTGCCCTTACCAAACAATTTTGCAAACCTTGAAAAATCAAATTTATGCTGCTGTTGCCCAATTTTCTGGAACGAGTGTGGAAAGGAATTTATTTTTGATGCAATGTTTGCCACATCATCAATGGCAGTCAAATCAAACCAAAATGACACTTTGATGTTAATCTACAAAATGACACCTCTATTGATTCTGTAAGTTATCTAAATAAATTTATATATGCTTTCAAAGTTGTAAAGTTCTTTTTGACTCACTCTGTATATTTATATGTGTTCGTCTTAATGCTGTTTTTATATGTATTTATATGTGTTTGTGTCACAACTTTTTGGTTCAGTTTGATTCCAATTTGGAACAAAAATCACTTATGGCAATTGCTTGGACAAATTTGTTACCCAGCAAAACAGTAACTCTTAACAATTTCAGATAGTGGAAATTTCAAATCTTAAAAAAATCATAACTTTTCTTTTATCCTTCTTTGAAAACATAATTTTACCTAGAAATAAATATTTAAATCTGCATAAACTATCATTTTAAACTTTCTATGTAATTATAGATGCTAAATTTACATAAATTTTAATATTAATTATGAGAATGAAATATGATAAAAAAATATAAATAAAAAAAATACTGTTACTTTTTGGAAAGTCCTTACAACACATCAGCTGTGATTATTTACATATTTTTATTAAATATTAGACTAAAATGTGTTTATAGCTTGCAATCATATCCTGCTAATTTATAGAATATACATAACATATTTTAAACATTAATTTTTTATGGTTGTGGTTGAATTTTTCCTTGCATTCCTTGTTCTACTGCCAAGTGACCTATACCATTGTGTAGACAAATTGGCGTCTGTGTGACTTTGATTACTTCAGTTACATTCTTATCACTTTGCGCTATTTTGCATGCGTATGTGTGTGTGTGGGGGGGGTGTAACATTTTACCATACATTTAACATTGAGTAATGCTAAGGAATTACCTCGCCCAATTTGTAAAAGCTAAACACAGTCAATTAATTTGAACTTAAAATTCATGAAAACGATGCTACGCTATTTCATGTTACATACTACAAAAACAAAGTCATAGTGTATGCATTTGTAGTACTTGGGTTAGCAATGGTAAGGGCTTTTTACATTAAGAATTTTTTCATTAAAATTTTTACATTAGCAAAGTTTTCTTTTACAGCCATCATGCTGAAACATTAGTTTGATTTAAATAACTGTAAAAGGCAAATTTAAAATGTTTTCAGTTATACCTAAACTTATTTGAGATTCAATGTTATTTTTAAATTGTTAAAAATTTAGTTTTTCTGTTCTAAGTACCAATGTCATACTTGGTGCTAGCATACAAAATTTCAACATTATAGCATTAATGGTCACGTGTTGATTGATGATATTTAGGCTAAAGATAAAATAAATTTCTCTTTAAGAAATTTTGGTATTTGTGGAATTGTATAAGTAACAACAAGGAGATGTTATCTCTTATATTGTTATCTGGTTACAATATCTGCTTTTTAATTGTTCCCCTCACATTTTTGTGATAAGAATCTATTCAGTGCTTGTGTAATATCATTCAAACAGATAACTTGTAAGCGATAATAGTTTAAATCCCAATCTTCATTATTACAGAGCAAACACTTAAAAATCAGAATTAATTATTAATTGTTAGGATAAAATATTCTACATATAATGTTATACTTATTCAATGTCAGAATAAAACTACCAAGCAAAAAATGGCGCAAAAACATTACAAAATTTCCCACATTTGTTTCTTTAAAAAAAAAATAAAATCAAACAAATTTCTTAAAATAGCATCAGATTTCACGCAAATTTTGGTCACACATGAAGATTCAAAATAAAATCACTGTACACAATTTCAAAATTTTTGGTTCCAAAAAAATTGAAAAAGTAAAACAAATTTCACCATAGCCAGGTTTTTTTATTTACTCCTGAACTGAAAATTTCTGTTATTTCAAATCTGCTACCAACTTATGAATCTTAATATCTGACCAAAATTTTAAAACAATCTTATAAATTTTGTGAAACTAGGCTAACTTTTCAATTGGAATTGAACAAGACTTACAGATTTAGCTACCTATATTTTTAACAGTTTGAAGCTACAGCTGTTTTTTGTTTATCTAGAGGTATGTCATCAAGCATTTAGACAATAATTTTTCCCTTATTGCTTCACCCCATTGACTTTAAAATTTGACATTTTAAATCTTATGGAGGTAATTTTATTTGATTAGGTGATTATTTAATCATTATTCAACAGGTTCATCTCAGAATGCAGCACATACAATAGTTTTATTCCCGTGAGTTTACATTTTTGTTTAAGCAAATTTCCTGCAGGGAAGATCCTTATCTATATACTTGAGTGATTCACGACAGTGCTTATAAAATTTTCCGTCAATTTAACTGGTAGCCTTAATACTTACAAAAAATGTCACTACACCAGCTTTATTAGAAATTGTATGCTTTTTCTCCACAAATCTGTCAAAATTATGATAGGTTTTACCATTCAGCCAGTATTACAGCAAATAACCAGCAACGTTGAGTCAGACCCTGTCACTTGAAATAGAAGAGAATTGCGAAAAACTTACAAATATGTCTGTCAGGCTTTATACCTTCGTACCAAATTTCAAAACAATCAGCCAATGTGCTTGATTAAAACATTGTATGCGTCAGAGGCCGCTATTTTGAAATGGAAGTAAATAGGAAAAAATGTGACTTTATACATCGTTTGGGCTTTATACAAGATATATTCATACTAAATTTCAAAACAATCAGTTAATGCATTTGGCCAAAACTGAATACATTCATCATTGTATATCAGAGCCGCCATCTTGAAACAAGTAAATGGAAAATATCTTACACATCATCGTACGGGCTTTATACAAGGTGCCTTAATGCAAAATTTCAAAACAATTGGTTAATATTTTTGGCTAACTGTGTAAACTCATTATTGTAAATAAGAGGCCAACATCTTGAAATGGAAATGATGAGAAAAAATCTTACACACATGTCGTTCAGGCTTTATACAAGGCACTTCTGTACAAATTTTAAAACAATCGGTCTGTGCGTCTTGCTAAAACTGTGTAACAAATAAACAAATACACAAACCAAATGCCAAATGGTCAAATTGAAACAGAGAGCTCTAATGTGAACTTGGTCAATTAAAAAAACTGATGAAGCCCAATACAAGTCAATCCAGCCATTACATCTGACCCATTTGCTTAACTTTTTTTAATGCAAAATTTAAATATAAGTACCCTCAGATATACCATAAATTTTGTATTTATGCCCAGATATATCATAAGGCATTTAGACTACAGTTTTTTCCTTTGGGCTTCACTCTGTTAGCTTTCAAAGTTTGTGTATTACCCTTACATAGAAGATTGTATAGTAAATATTGTATAGTAAAGATTGTATAGTAAATTTAATTAATTAAACATACATTAATTATCCAAGAGAGTTTATCAGGTTCACCTCAGAATATAGCACATACAATTGTTTCATACTTGAGTTTTCACGTTTATGTTCACACAGATTTTACTTAAATGTGAAAAACTTTGTGTGATAATTTTGCACTGTTTATTTTACTCTTAAATTTGTTCCCTGTCTTAAATTTAACGCAGTGATTTAATATGTAAAATTTATTACACATTAAAAGAATTTTACGAAATAATATAAATTTATGTTTTACTTTATCACTATATAAAGTATAAAGAAAGTTTGTTGATTTTTAAAAAAATATTTGATAGATCAATTCATTTTCAAACCGTGGGGTTCATGTTGTTTTTACTTGGATGCCAATCTATGTATTTATGTTTCTGCACATCATGGGGACAGAACTAATTGACCAATTTGTATTAAATTTGGCTGATATAGACTGTCTACATATCTTTTTTTAAATTATGTTCAGTCTTTATTGTTATTTGTTAAATAAAATTTTGAAGCACTTCCTTGGTCAAAACACTGCTAAAAAGCAAACAGCCCCATTGGTTTAACAATTTTCATTTGTAAGTATACAAACAAAATGTACATTCAAAAAATAAGATTCAAGCTGTTAAAAAAAAGAAAAATCAGCCTAATTTTTAAAACTGGTTAATCAATTTTTTTTTAATTTTTGGTTATATATAAGAAGATTCCAGTCTCAAGTCAATGAAGTAAATTTCAAATGAAATAAATTTACTGTTTTTTAGTATATTGAAAAACAAACCACAATTCATTTTGTTATTATTTACTCATAAGTCATAAATTTCTTTCATTTTATATTTGGCGTACTTATTCACATACATGACTAAAATTTGAGAAAAATCTGATGAAACAACATTTTAAAAATTATGTTGGATCTTTGGGAAAATAACGAGGTATTTCCAGAAAGTAAGTTTTTTTGGTAATAAAAACCAAACTAGTACAGATACAAAAAAAAACTATTTATTGCAAAAAAATCTACACACCCGAAACTATTTTTCTACATAGTTCCCACCATTTGGTAGGCACTAGTCGTAGCGCAGCACAAGTTCTTGTATGTCTTCTTTATAAAACAATATTGTCAACCTTGTGGTAATATGTTTTTTAAGCTCATTATCGATGCTGAAGTTTATACCACAAAGGAACAATTTTATGTGGAAAAAGCATACTAAGTATTGAGACATGGACAGAGCCTACACGCATATCATCAGCATTACGTCACCAAACCTGGGCAACCAATTGGTGTGATGAGAGAGAAAAAGTCTGTAGAAGCTTGGAGAGGTGCTTATAGGACATCTTTGAGTACAGACATATCTCTTTGGCTCCTGCACAGAGTTCAAAGTTTGTGACTAAATAAAAAGTGAAATATCAGTAAATAATAGTGCAATATAGAAGACTTACAAATTTCGATGAATTATACTAGTGACCAGCAGCAATTTGTGCATAATAATTGAGCAATTCTGGGTGAGACAAAACCATACTGTTTGTCCAACCATACTGAAAAATAACAATTGTCTTCAGAAATAATTATAGAGAATGGACTTATTTCACTTAGCATTGCTTGATAATTAGACAATAACAAAGAGTTTGATTGCTTTAAGTTGATTTTTGCCAATAAAAAGTTAATATTGCCTTGCTGCAAATGCAATATTATGTAAGAGTGAGTTTGAAAATTTTAATATTTTTAAAATTCTGGTAAATCATAAGTAAATATTTATTAAATTTTGACAAAATAATAAACAAACCACCAAAATTTTAAATTGTTAAAGCCTACCATTAAATCACTTTTTTTTAATCTCAGTGGTAACATTTGCCTTTCATTCTATGATTGAAATAATTTTCTAAATCAATCTTGAATGAGGTCTGCATAATCCATTCTGCCCCGAGAATAGATTAAAGAAAATTAATACATAGATCTGATTATTACAAACTGTTTTATATAAATATGATACGCTATAATATTTGATTGTTAAAATTTGTTCAGTAATATAGGAAGTGCTAATGGCTTAAAGATAGTTTAATAATTTTCGATTGTGAATATCAATTCAGTTATATATTGATGAACCATAAAAATAATAAATCAAATTATTTTTATAATATGTGAATTGGATTCCTAAAATAAGAATAATAATTAATTTAAATATAATAATTTTCTTATCATTTCATAATTTGTATTTTTATACATTTTAATGTATGTGTGTGTGTCATATATATATATATATATATATATATATATATATATATATATATATATATATATATATATATATATATAATAGCTCACCTCAAGACTGAAAGATACATAGCCACTGACATTTCCTGAAAACATTTTGTCTACAGTGATGAACAACTTGAGAGTAAGGCTGAAGTTTCAAATGTCATGATGATGGACTTTTCCAACAGATGTTAGAAGAACATTGGATAGCTTGCCCACCTAGCTGACTGAATTCAGCCATTGAGGTGTTGCTATGAGAAATATAGGTTCTTCCACTCTGCCGAACCTAGAATGCAAGTACAACAAAAAAAAAAGTGAAAAATAACAATTGTCTTCAGAAATAATTCTAGAGAATGGATTTATTTCACTTAGCATTGCTTGATAATTAGACAATAACAAGGAGTTTGATTGCTTTAAGTTTGAAATTTTTGCTGATAAAAAGTTAATATTGCCTTGCTGCAAATGCAATATTATGTAAATGTCTACTAGTTAGAATATATTGACTTTGTTTTAGTCTGTTTTGGTTAACACTGATTCAATTGAAGCTAGAATAGGCACCCAGGCTAACGGTCGACTGGACAACGGTCTAATTCATGGAATGAAAAATGATCCACATAACAGATAAAGGGCTCAACGGTAAATATGCAGTGTAGGTAATTTTCGATTATTCTCACTAAAACGCTTGGGCATGTAATAAAGCATTTTAATAAAAAAAATACCGAAAAAGAGGACAACATACATATTTACAGGAGAAATAATGTTTAGGAAAAAACTTTTTTGTCAGAAGCAACACATGAAACATATTAAAATTCTGTTACCGAAAAAAAATTTACTAACCTAAAATCATCTCCATTTATAAGCAATAATAAAAATGAAATGATATGACTAATAGACTGATAAGAATAAACATTATTATTATTATAAACAAACTCAAAAACAAACGCAACGGTCACTGCCTGGATGATCTGATTCATAGATGACTCACTTTTGTACACACCACATACGGGAGTGTAGAATCTTTAGTATGATCTCCTATCTTATCTATGTTTTCTTTCCTATAATAATATAATAATATTGTATAATTACAGTATATAAAAATTTCTGCATTATAATGCACTCCGTATGTGCAGTGGTATATATAAATTTCAGCATTCGGATGCACTCCCGTATGTGCAGTAAGTGGAGACCTTTTTTTATAATTCAAACTGTGTAGCTGGTTACAACACAAAGTACTGCATTTAATATCAACTCTTGCGAAAAAGTATCGTCCACAATTACAATAGACGCTGAAGATCGTCAATGACATAATCTGCTTGTTCTATCTGTGTTCAACGATTACTTGATAATTGAATTTGCAATCTGTTGTTCTATAATCTGTGTTCTATTCTTTGCCGCTGGCCGCTGCACTTGAGCGCTTGTGCTTTCAAGTCTCCATAGGCAACGATAAATGTTTTGATTTAGGTTTTGAACTTAAACTTTAAAATAAGACATTTTAAAACAAGAGTTAACTACTTTCTAGGTGCAATAAAACAAAAGTTGAGATGGCGGTAAGCACTTTTATTTAATAAATAATGAACACTTTTTAGTTTATGTTTTTTCGCTTATAAAATTTTACTACGTAATTATTGTAGGTTAGGCCATGCTCTTAAATGCATATAATTATTTTATTAATTTATCAAATATTTTTTTACTAACATATTTTTTAATGTATGTATTTCGGTAAAGGTATTTCTGATTTTCAAAACTTGTACAAAAATAATGATTTTAATAATTTTTTGGTGTTATAATATGCTATATTATTATTTCATGAGATTTTAACCCGCGGAAAATAAAATTACGATTTTTAACCATTTATTATGAAACTATATTTTTACAAAGCAATGGACTCAATTACTCTGCTGCAATAAAACTTGTTACAAAGACTATTATTTTGTATGGAACAATTGAGTCAAGTTAGATCTGAAGAGCCTTTTTTTAAATAAAAGTTAATATTGTTTTCATTATTAATAACACACATTTCATTAATTGTTTTCACAATGAAAAACACATTTCCTAAAATCGAGTTAATCACCCAACATCTGAGTCGAGTTAGATTCTGAAGTAAACATCCAACAACCAAGTCGAGTTAGTTATTAAGTTCTGTTTTTTCGAAAAAAAAATAAATATATATATTTTATTATGAATAACACATTTAATTAATCTTTTTTGCAATAAAAAAGTGATGTTTATCTCTTTTATTTTCATTTTTTTGTAATTTCCTATTGTTTTCGCACTTTTATTTTTTGGATTATTTATATTGAACATGTAATAAAGTGTTTTGTTTCAAAAAATTTCAAAATTGACAGAAGTCCTGAAAACTAAGTTTTGCCTTTGTATCTGCACTTTAGGGAGGTAATTGTGGAGAAAAGTGTGACCACCATTATTCAAGAACTTTTTAATTTTTTTTTTATTTTTGAATATTGTAGTAAAAAATTTTTGTAGGGACTTAAAAATTGTCGCAATAAAGATTTATTGAAAATTGCTTGTTATATGGAATAATATAAGGTTTCAAAAATTACTTTCTTTGTGTGACTACACATTTAATTTTTTTAAAAGAATTTTACACAATTTGTTTAAAAATAAGGTAAAACTGAACTTTCAGGTCTCAAGGTATTTTCGGTCAGTTTAATACTGAAACACTTTATTATTATCCCAATAGTAACAGTAGTACTCCAAAATATAAAAGTGCGGAAATAACAGGAATTTGAAAAAAAATGAAAATAAAAGTGACAAACATAAGTTCCAAATGACTAGTGTGAAGAAGTACGTAACATGTTTTTCATTTCAAAAACGATTATTTAAATGCGTGTTTTAATACTAAAAAGAATACAAACTTTCTTTTTTTTTAAAAACTAAAGACATAACTCGACTCGGTTGTTGGGTATAATGTAACCATTTTTTTTTTAAATCTTTAAAAACCTAATTCAACATATTAGAAGGATAGTTTGTTTACTTTAGTATCAGTTGCAAAATGAAATGATGGTGATGCAATGGGCTGCTTTAATTGCATTTATTATTGTAATTTAATAATTTCTGTAATCTGTTATTGTATTATGCATTTATTGTAATCTGGTATTGTAATTTATCATGTAAGATTCAACCAGAGCTAGGCCTCTATACTGGACATGATGGTTATAATTAATAATTAATGTATGTAATTTAATGTAGGCTGTATTATAGTGAAATATATAAAATTAATTTTTAAATAGTAGTTGTAAACACTTTCTTTCTTTTGACAGTCTTTAGCAGCAGCTAAAGTACAAGAAGTTCGAGAGATTACAAGAATTGAAAGAATTGGAGCACATTCACATATCAGAGGATTAGGACTTGATGACAGTCTTGAACCCAGAAATGTAAATATATAATATAAATCTTATTAGTTAAAATTATTGTATTTTACTGTGCACATAACCATACAGAAGTTAATATTTAAAAATGAAGTTTAAATAGTTAAATTTGTGATGATGACTTCAAGGTATCATAGTTTTCCTATGTAGTTTTTTCCATATGCATTTGTGCTAACTGAATTATTCATAAAGTATTTGTCTTATAACAATAAAATATTTAAATAAATAAAATGATAACAAATATGTCAACAAACCAGGATAATAAATTCATTTTATGAGTTCACTTAAAAATTTATTTCAGACATACACACTTACTTACTTATGAAACAATTTTTAATAGGAGAAAATATAATTGTAATAGCCCCATGTAAACCTTTATACCTACAAGCAGTTATGGATTTGTTAGGCCACCTTAAGCCGCCTCGGTGGTCTAGTGGATAGCGTACTAGGCTTTCACCCCGAGGATCCGGGTTCGATTCCCGGCGAGGGCTTGGCATTTTTCATACGCTATAAATCATCCCACTGTCTGCATTAGCCCAAGTGTGCACAATAGTCGGACGTTAAACACCAAAAAAAAAAAACAAAAAAAAAAAAAAATGTTAGGCCACCAAATGTAAAGTGGAGTGGTCTACGCATTCAAAATCAAACATATTGTTTTTCATATCAGCCACTGAAGCAAACCTGAGACCTGCGGTGTCACTTGAGCCTCTCAATTCCTTTTCGCTTTCAGTTCAACTAAACATTAAAAACAATTGTTTCGGTTGTAAATGTATAGTCCACTCCACATGTGGCAAGTGGTTTACACTCAGCCTTAGTTTGACTGAATGCATTGACATTAATTACTGTTTTCACTGCAGGTGTCACAGGGCATGGTAGGACAGTTGACTGCTAGAAGAGCTGCAGGAGTGGTACTAAATATGGTGAAGGAAGGGAAGATAGCTGGACGGACAGTGCTGCTTGCAGGGCAACCTGGGACTGGTAATATTTTTTTTCAAACTTAGCCTGCAAGTATAAAATATCTATGGAACACCCATTTTTCTAGACAAATCCTGCTTGACCTCAGCATTTAGCCTTGACAAAAGAATGTGATAATAAACATAACCTCATTGGAGTTTATGTAACGAAGAAACAATATTGTCCAAAATATACGTGTAAAGGAGGTAATATTTATAGGCTATTTTGACAAATAACTCAGCTGTTTGATTAACAGATATCTATTTGTCTTTCAATTTATTTTACCTAAACAACGTTATTATTTTTTTATACAAAGTAAGGAATGATCATTTACAGAAAAAATGAAAAATTTATTAGTGTTATATACTTACATATTTACATTATTTTTCTATTAATTTTATTCCAAAACTTTTAATTTCATAAAACAAGTTTCTGCAAACCTTCCATATAAAATTGCACAGCCTTGTATTTCAGTCAGTCTTGGATTTACAATTTACATGCGACAAGCATGTGTAAAGTTATTAGTATTTTAATAAAGATTTTATGGCTAAAGTTCGGTTTAAACAGACCTCATCTCATTATTATAACATAGCCATTGGACCACATATTTAAGTAATTAGGATTATGACCTATTCTTCCCATCAGTGGTCTGTCTACTTACCTCGTAATGGCTACCATAAACTCTATCGTTTCATCTTCAGGCCATTATACAAAATGTTAAATCCCTCTGTCGAGGTCGTCACAAAGTCAAACAAAACATACATCACAAACACTGAGCACAAGTACACGATGAAATTCGGCTTGGCCAAGCTACACACGTGACTTATTCATCGTTACATTCCGGACTGCGGAGTCGCCATCATTAGTAGCGCGCCCGTCATTGTTATCAGTTACAGTGCGTCTGTTGGTTTATGTTACTTATTCAAATCACTTAACCTTAGAGCCATGTTATATATTAAATTTGATTTAAATGAAAGTTTTTCATTAAGGATATTGTGGGGGTCTGTTTTTTTGCTCTTGTAAATCTCAAATTCTTCAATTGCATCCATATAACTGCTTTTATGACATAAATGTAATATTTCCATGTTGGTATGGATGTCTTCGAATTTATGGTTTTTGTCCATAAGATATTCTGCGAAAGCCGAGTTTGTTGATAATGCACTTCTGGGTATGGGTTCTTTAAACCTTTTCTTAAAAGAGCGAGATGTCTGACCGATATAGAAGCATTGGCAATCACTACATATCATTTTATATATGCCAGTTTTTTCAAAGTTATCTCCACTAGTATTTGCAACTGGCTTCTTTAATAATGTTAATAACTTATTAGTTGTTCTGAAAGAGACATTTATATTTTCTTTGGCTAATTCTTTTTTTTTAAGGTGTGGCTTAAATTGAACCATATTCCGTAGAGATGTACTTTTTTTATCAGGAACAAATTTTTAATTTTTGTTTTTGTTTGGCAATAAGCCTATCAACAATTGAGCTTTTATATCCGTTAAAAACAGCTATGTACTTAATGATGTTCACTTTATTTCCATAGCTTCCTTTGTCCATGGGAAGTGAAATTAACCTGTTTACCAAACTATTGTAAGCAATTTTAAACTATTTTTATATTGTATGGATGGTGGGATGAAGAATGTATTGTTTGGCTGGTTGTGGTAGGTTTCCTATAAACACTTTATTTGAAACTATTGTTTACTTTTGAAATGGATAGGTCAAGAAAATTTAATATATTATCAGTTTCTTCTTCCAGTTTGAAATCAAGGTTCGGATATATTGATTTAAGAAATTTATTGAAATTTTTTAATTGTCTACTATTGCCTTCGAAAAGTACAATTATATCATCCACATACCTGTAATAAAAAACAACTTTTTCTCTATTGTAGTTCCTATCTGACCATAAAAATTCATTTTCAATATGGTTTAGAAACAATTCTGCCAAAATTCTGGAAAGGGGTGAGCCCATGGCTAAACCTTCATTTTAAATATAAAATTTATCATTGAACTTAAAATAATTTTGCTTTAGAATAGTTTTAGTCAACGAAATTAAATTATTTATTGCATTCGTTATGAGCAAAGAATGCATGGTGAGGTTATCTTTTAATATAACCATGGTTTCATTGATGGGTACGCTGGTATACAAATTGGCTATGTCAAATGAGGCTAACTTATGGTTGTTTTTTATTTTTGTTTTTAGTTTGTTAATTCTTTCAACCAGATCCAAGCTGTTCTTCAGGCTTAAATTACTTTCAAAAATTATTTCGTTTCTAATTATTTTATCAATCTTTTTTGTGATAATGTATGCTGCTGCGGATGGTTTGAAATTATCAAAGGCTGAACGGGCATATTTGGTTTATGTATTTTGGCAGTGGAATATATATATATATATATATATATATATATATATATATATATATATATATATATATATATTCCACTTGTTTGATTGACTGTAGTTTGTTTTGTTGATGAAGGATTATTATACTAAAAATAGCTGTGCTAAAAATTTCTGTAATTTGTATAAAAATTCAAAACTGGAAAGACTGAAGTTCATTTTGACAAAGATCCTTGAATCGAAAATTGGTTTTTTGTCATCTATATATATATATGTTTATCTATCCCATTGCATACTAGAGACTAAACAAATGTACCTATTTCAATGAAAAAATTTACCTATTTCAATGAAATTTAGCACAAAGGTAGCTAAGATTATATCTTAAGCCTGTTTCTTAAGACTATTTTGTCCCACCAATCCTTAAAAAATTATAAAACTTTTTTTAAAAATCAACTTTACTTAATGATATGTATAACAATTTTCTCCACAGATGAAATCCATAAGTATAAAACGTATGAATACTGTATTTCAAAAAATATGTTTCAGAAGCTATTACTAGGGATTCCAAATTTGTAATTTAAACTAATTACTGTTCAAAAGTAAATCATAAATTTATGTTATATTCGGTACATTGACTTCTTATAAGTTTTTATCATAAAATAACCAAAATTTGATTAGATTTTTTTTAGTCTGGTCCAATAACTTTTGAACCAAATGTTTAAGAAAATGCAACACACTGTTTTGTTTAGATACTTTATTTAATGTTTAGTTGGAACCTCTATAAAATAATGTAATTAATTTAATGCAAGATTATGTTTTAATGTGTTATTTGTTGAACCATTTAATTTCCATAATGTTGCAAGTAGTTAGGCCTACATAACAATTAGTTTGTACAGCAGTATTTTATGTTCATTGTTTTGTTAATTTTAATGTTTTACATTAATAAATATGTTTTTTTTACAGGCAAAACAGCTATAGCTATGGCCTTGGCTCAAGCTCTAGGACCAGATACCCCTTTCACTAGTATGGCTGGAAGTGAAATTTATAGTTTAGAAATGAGCAAAACTGAAGCATTACTACAAGCTATTCGCAAATCCATTGGAGTTCGAATTAAGTAAGTTTAACAATTTAATATTTTTAAATTTATGATTTTTTATGTAAATTAAATAACTTAAAGTAATATAAAAAAATAATTCAGTTGAACATACTTACAGTAGCCTCAGATGAAGCATAATTTTTTCGTAAGTCTGACCTAGTCTCTATTTTTAACTTAGGAAAAAAAATCCTGGTTGTAGTAACACTAAATATTGTAGCCAGCGCTCGTAGTTTACTTGTTAGAATATTGAACAGTCGGCTAGGTTCAATCTCAGACCTATATATAGGTTATAATCTAGTTATTAACATTAGCATCTGACATATGTTCAGTTGATCCTCGATTTTCATTTGTCTATATGGCCTAACATAAATATATTAAATCAAAAAAATATGTATGTTAAGTGTTACCCAAAAGATAGAGGAATTTGAATTACCCATGCAAACTGTTTGTGGTATGACCTGTTGCTGGTGGTAGATTGGTTGTACAGATTTCTGTGAATTATTGTGCAAACAGCTGTGATGGTGAGAGGCAGCATTCTTGTTTAACATTATGTTTTAGTGTTATAGAATTTTTTTAAACTTGTATAAATGACAGATTTTAAGGAGCAAAGAACCTGCATCAGATTTTCTTCAGGCTTAAAAAAACTGCTGCAGAAACCCATTGCATACTTGTGGAAGCATTTGGTGACAATGCTATGAGTCAAAGTAAAACTTTTTTGTGATACAAACATTTGCCAGCGGTTTGAACACTTAGAACGACCATTGACAAGCACAACACTGGAAAACATTGTGAAAGTGCAATATGCTATTGTTGCAGATCATAAACGAACAATCCATGTTTATGCGATCATAGGAATGTCATATGGGTCCATGCAGTGCATCTTGTTAAGTCAAATTAGGTATGAGACTCACTGCTAAGCATCGACCTGAAAGATCATCACATAGCTATCTGTACTGAATTAAAAAGTTGTGGCAAGAGATGACCCAGGCTTTATCTCCAATCGTAACATATAATGAGACATGGGCTTATGGTTATGACACCCTGCAACTGGTTAAGCAGCAGACGTCACAGTGGAAGTTGCCACTTTACTGCAGCAAAAAAAAACATGTCAAATGTAAGATGAAGTTCATGTTGATTTTTTTTATGACATCAAAGCCATTATCCACAAGAAATTTATCTCCTATGGTAAAATTTTCAATGGAAAGTTTTATTGTGATCTTTTGAAACAGCTGCTTGAAAGCTTGAGGCACAAATATTCAAAACAGTGGGAGAAGAGCTGAGTTCTTCATCACGACAATGGGGCTGTGCACACATCGATAGTTCAAAATTTTTTGGCTCTAAAAACACGGTAGGGATTCCCCACACACCCTATTAACCTGACCTTGCCCCAATGCGACTTTTCCATTCCCTAAAATAAAGTTGAAATTGAAAGACCATCATTTTGGCAGAATCACAGGACATGCTTCAAACACTTTCACTTGCAAACTTCCAGGAATGGGTAGAATCATGGAAAAACGCTAGGATTCCTGTATCTGTGCCCAAGGGGACTATTTGAAGGAAATAAGAATAAAGACTGTGTTTGTATTATTTTCAAAAAAGGCAGTTGTTTAAAATTTTTTGATGTTAAATATCTTGAAAACCATTAATTAGGAAAAAATCACAAAAAAGCAGAAACATATTACTGCTAATAACATTTTATGTAGGATGTAACTTTTTGTACCAAGTTTTTGTACATTAGTTTTTACTTTGACTTATCCAAATAAAATATGAATTACAAACTTCTTCTTCTTCTTCTTCCAATGGCTTCTTTTGGTTCACACCATTTTGGAAGGAATTACAAACTTTCAGATTGTGTTTAAGAATGTCAAGGGCTGACAGAAAAGTTTGAATTATCCATGATAACAGGTTAAATTAACATTTGAATCAATTAAGTTTGACTGTACCTGTTTATTTTTTCCTTGCACAACCATGAGGAATTAATGCTTTCTTCAACATTGATCACCACTGTGTTTTTTTTGTGTATTAGTGTTGTTTTCCAATCATGCAGGCAACAGCCACACCAACTTCAATCTGCTAACATATATTTTGTGATTTTTTTGCTCAGTCAGGGTTTTTCTTCGAAAACTTTTCACATAATAATTAATTTATTAACATTGCTAAATGTCAGTGCTTCGGACATATGAGTTCTTCTTGTGCAAAGCCGGAGGTATGTGGCCAGTGTGGAAGTAAAGGCCATAGCAGTGATGGATGCACAAATGACACCAAGTGCTCGAATTGCGGGGGCGATCACCCAGCTAGATCGTTCAACTGCCCTAAATTTAAGGAAGAAAAAGCTATCCTCACAATAATGGCAAAGGATAAACTATCCTTTTCAGATGCGAAAAAGGTTTTTAAGGTTTCCCAATCTCCAGTGGAAGGCAAATCATTTGCTGCTGCTACTGCTTCATCAAGCTCTAAGCAGTCATCCTGTGCTAATTGTAACGAGCTCTAAAGCGGTTAAAGCATTGACTGATCAGATAGCTAAACTGCTAGCCCTGTTTTCCTCTGGTTCTGCTCCTGCTCCTGCTTCTGCACCAGAGAAGACTGTGTCTTCAGTTTCACATAGTCCTGATACAGTAAAAACTTTAACCGATAAAAGTCAGACTACAAAAAGGCTGTACAAAAAAATCCACTTCTGTCTAAGTCACAGGTACTTAAGCCTGTTGACAAGAAGATCCCTCCAGGCCTTGAGTATTTTTTAAAAAAGAAAGCGAATACTGCTCCTCCGTCAGTTGGGGAAAAAAAATAAAATTTCTAACATTGCAGGAAACAAACCTGTTAAAAAAATAGGAAAAAGTCTTAAAGGAGGTCCCACTGCTAAACCTCCACAAATCAAATCCAAAAAATCATCCGACTCGGACATCAGTCACAGTAGTGATTCGATGTCTGTAGAATATAATACATCAAAATTATTACCTGAAGAAAGTAAATCGAATCCTGTAATAAATTAATCCTTTATGTATAATTCAATGCCTGCAATTTGAATGAAAAATAATATCATACAATGGAATATTAATGGAGTAAGAAGCCATATTGAAGACCTAAAAGTTCTTGTGAGAGATTCGTCTCCTTTAATAATATGCCTTCAAGAAACGCACCTTCACGAATCTCACATTTTCAACTTTAGGGGTTATTCTGTTTTCAGGACGGATTTCTACACTGAAGAAAGAGCCAGGGGTGGTGTCGCCCTCCTGACTCATGACTCAATCGCATCGGTTCCTGTAAACATAGTGACTCAACTACAAGCTGTTGCCGTTCAGACTACCGCTTCCATTCAGACTTACTATCTGTAGCCTGTACCTGCCGCCGAGCTATAAGTTTCAAAATTATGAAATATATGATTTGATATCCCAGTTGCCACCGCCGGTCCTACTAGTAGGCGATTTTAACGCCCATCATACATCCTGGGGTTCGTTATCCTGCAACTCAAAGGGAATACGTATCGAGAGAATACGGTCTACTTTAAATCTGTGTCTTCTTAATGACGGTTCACCCACGCATCTGGCAGCATCCACCGGCAGATGGACAGCTGTTGATTTGTCATTCTGTAGTCCAGTTTTGGCGACAAAGTTTGAATGGTCGGTATTACCTGATCTATATGGCAGCGATCATACTCCTATTAATATTACCTTTCGTAACCTCCTGTTATGAATCAACGTTTGCCGCGTTGGATTATTAAAAAAGCGAACTGGGAAGAATTTTCAAAGACATTCGTATCACCAGAAATTGGATATCATACGTGTATCAATGCAGTAGTAGACAATTTCACAAAACAAATTTTATGTGCAGCAGAGGAAACTATCTCCAAAACCTCACCACACCCACCACGTCCACCAGTCCCTTGGTGGAACGAAGAATGTAAGGAGGCCATACGCCAACGTAGAAGAGCTCTAAGTAGATTCAACAAAAGTCCGACGAGTGAAAATCTCGAAAGGTATAAAGTTCTACGAGCCAAACCACGTAGAATTTTCAGGCAGAGTAGGAAAGATTCTTGGACTCAATATATCTCAACAATATCTAGGACAACGCCTCCATCTATTGTTTGGAAGAAACTTCGTTCTGTTTCTGGTTGTAGTGCATCCAATTTATTGATGGGACTTAAACAGACAAACGGAGAAATATTAACTGATTGTTCAGATATTGTAAATATTTTAGGGTCATCTCTTGCAAGCTTTTCTTCTTCTACCGCCTACAGCAGTGCCTTTTGTCGGTACAAAAATAGAATTGAAGCAGTCCCGTTCACCGTCGGCAAATCTGGTGAATCTCCTTTGAATAGTTTGTTTACTTTGCATGAGCTAGAATCTGCACTATCGTCTACTAGAGATTCAGCTCCTGGTCCTGACAACCTTGTTTACTCCATGATTAAAAATCTTCCAATGTCAGGTAGACTTTCCCTCCTCGAGATATACAACCGTATATATGAGGAGCATATGTTCCCTGACGCTTGGTTGGAAGCAGTAGTAATTCCTATTCTTAAGCCAGGTAAAAATAAAACTGATCCAAGTAGTTATCGTCCGATATCTCTTACCAGCGTCCTTTGCAAGCTATTAGAAAAAATGGTAAATCGTCGTCTGGTCTGGCACATAGAAACAAACAACTTGCTTTCCAAAGAACAGTGTGGTTTCAGGCAAGGACGATCTTCTATTGATCAGTTGGTAATGCTAGAGTCTGCAATACAGAATGCCTTCCTCTTGCGTCAGACTCTAGTTGCTGTATTTTTCGACCTAGAGAAGGCATACGATATGGCTTGGAGACGAGGAATACTAAACACATTAAAATCATGGGGTATACAAGGCAGGATTCTGTATTTTATCCAAAACTTCCTCAGTAATAGGTATTTCAGGGTGCGCCTTGGTAGTACGCTATCAGATCGCTTCTACTTAGAGAATGGTGTTCCACAGGGGAGTGTACTTAGTGTTACTCTCTTTGCTATTGCAATTAATAGCATAACGGCTAATGTACGGTCCCCTGTCAGATGTTCTCTCTTTGTAGACGATTTTGCTATTTACGTAAGCACCAGGAACATGGCAACAGCTGAAAGGACCCTTCAGCTGGTAATAAATAGGTTGCAGACCTGGACGAGAACTACTGGCTTTAAATTCTCCGCTGCTAAAACTCAGTGTATTGCTTTCAGTCGCCGTAGACAGATCCAGGCTCCGTCGTTATATCTTGATGGTATACAGCTTCGGACTTCTCCATCCGTTCGATTCTTGGGTCTAACACTCGACGAAAGGCTCTCGTGCAGCCCTCACGTGAGTGATTTAAAATTAAGATGTAATAAAATCCTCGATATGTTGAGGGTTCTTAGTGGATCTCGATGGGGCGCTGATAGGACTTGTATGCTCATGTTTTACCGTGCCGTAATTCGTTCACGAATTGATTATGGCAGCATTGTGTAATCATCTGCTAGACCATCGATTTTAAAGAAACTAGATCCCGTCCATAACTCAGCAATCCGCCTTGTTTCTGGTGCTTTCCGTTCAAGTCCCGTCGTGAGTATTCTCGCCGATGCAGGCGAACCATCACTCTCTCGTCGGCGACAGCAGTTACAATTAAGTTATGTATCTAATATATCATGTAAACCATGGCATCCTGCTTACAGTACAATTTTCCACAATCAGTTATTCCAGCAATATGAATCCCGACCGCACGCTACAGCCCCTGTTGGCATTAGAACAACCCGTGTTTTTGAAGACTTGCGTATTGAACTACCCCCAATGTTTGAAAGGTCCTTTTGTCTTGTCCCTCCATGGATAATCAATATGCCGACCTTTGATTTCTCTTTGTGTACATACCTGAAAGACAGCACTCCTAACATTGTGTATCAACGTGAGTTTTCTCGTCTGACTAATTCATATCCATCTGCTAATCTTATTTTCACAGATGGTTCTAAGATGAACGATAATGTTGGGTGTGCGTTTTATTCACTGGACGAAACATATAAGTATGGATTACCCTCAATTTGTAGTGTCTTTACGGCCGAACTCTTTGCCATCTTAAAGGCTTTGAACACTATTAAATTCGATAGTTTGCATTACGTAGTTTGTTCTGATTCAAAAAGTGCCCTCCAGGCAATCCGGGATATGTATTCGGTAAACCCTCTGGTTCAAGATATTCTATGCTCTGTCCATAGACTTGAACTACGAGGTGCAAGAGTATCATTTATCTGGATTCCTGGCCACTGTGGAATATTAGGAAACACTGTAGCGGATAATGCGGCAAAGGGAGCAACTTTTCTGCCGCCATACACTCAACGTGTAATCGTGTCTGACTTTCTTTGTCACGTAAAACATTTAATTCATCTACAGTGGGAAAATGAATGGGCAGCTACAAGCAGTAATAAATTGAGGGTAATCAAAAGTACAGTTCGTCCTTGGGGGTCATCAATACATGCAAGTCGCAGAGAAGAGGTGGTGATCACCCGCCTTCACATTGGTCACTCCATGTTAACGCATGGATTTCTGATGGAACGCGGGGACCCACCTGAATGCGAATTCTGTAGGGAAACCATCACAATTAAACATATACTGCTCGATTGTGATGGTTTTCAAAATGTGCGTGTTATGTGTGGTCTGAGCAATTGTTTGCAGACGATGTTGGGAGATAGTGCCTCGGCCGTTGACCGGGTTCTTGAATTCCTTCATCGTCTAAATGTTCTAAATAAAATTTAATTTATATAGTTGTTATTTCTTGTGTTATATTATTTATTTATTTTATCTATATAAATTTATTTCTGTTATGTTTTTATATACCTTTACGAATTGTTATTAAATCTTATTCATTATTAATTGTTATTTAGTTCTTAAGTATTTATTATTAATATAGTTATACCTGCTACTTAAATTTTGTTAAATTTAATTTTACAAATATAGTTTGTTGTAGTTTTATTTATTTATATATATATAAGTATATTTTGTTAATTCCTTTTTTTTATATATACTTTCATTTAGCATGACGGCGATGATAACCTTAACGGTTTTTCGCCGGGAAAAAAAAAAATGCTAAATATAAATCTACAATTAAGATTTATTTGATTTTTTAATGGATTATGTTTTTAGAATTTTGTTTATATATTAGTTGTATATCTTAAGGCAATTTTTTTTTTTTTTTTTTTTTTTTTTTTTTTTAACGTCCGACTATTGTGCACACTTGGGCTAATGCAGACGATGGGATGATTTATAGCGTATGAAAATGCCAAGCCCTCGCCGGGAATCGAACCCTGGTACTCGGGGTGAAAGCCCAGTACGATATCCACTAGGCCACCGAGGCGGCTATCTTAAGGCAAAATGAAAAACATAGTTTATCCCAAAGTTGTGCAGTCACTATATTAAGTACCAAAAAAGATTGAGCTTAATTTTAACCAGAAGACCTGTAATAAGTCTTGTTCTTTATTATTATTGTACAATGTATTTTAACTTTTTATTATAGAGAAGAAACAGAAATAATTGAAGGAGAAGTGGTAGAAGTGCAGATTGAAAGACCTGCTACAGGGGTAGGAGCGAAGATTGGTAAATTGAGTCTTAAAACCACGGAAATGGAAACTATGTATGATCTAGGAACTAAAATGGTTGAATCTTTAATCAAGGAAAAAGTAAGTTTTGCATTTATACTTTGTCTCAGCCATTCTTAAATAAAATTTCTTGTGTAATCTTTTTCCGCTAGGAATATTGTTATTTTGTTGAGTACATACATTTGCCTTTCTTACCTTCAAACATTTATATTTGTTGACATGTTTCATACACTTTCATATAATATGGCAAAAAGTTTTGTAATAGAAGTATTCTGAAACATTCTTAAATTATTTTAAAATATTTTTCTCTTCTCAGTTTTCATTAAATTTTTATTTCTTTTTTTATATATTGCGTCTCTTATACTTTCAACTTTACTGTTTCCTCTTTTTTCTATTAGTTTCCAAATCGAAATTTTAGGAATACAGGTTATGTTTAAAAAGTAACTGAAATTTTCATTTTTTGAAGTTATTTATTTATTTGTCTACACAAATGCTATCCCCTTCAAAATATTCACCATTAGATATTATAAACTTATGCCAGGACTTCTCCAATCTGCAAAACACTTCTGGAACTTGATCTTTAGATAGTGTTGAACTCTCTTAGTGCACTTTTAATCTCATCTGTGATTACAGAATCACTGCTATTTAAGGTTCTCTATTTTGAAAACATAAAATAGTCACATGGGGCCATTTTTGGTGAATATGGAAGCTAGACATCATTACAGTGGTGTTTTTAACCAAAATAGCTTCAATGTGCTTTTTGCCTTGAAATAAAAAGATTTAAAAACATGTTTTTAACCAAAAATTTATTGCAAAGTAATGAAGTGCATACAGGTGCATTTATTGTGGTGCAAAAGCTAAATAGTTTTGCCATAAATCTGGGTTTTTTTTATTGCTTTATACAAACAGCGTTGAACTTGCAGGTAGTATTCTACATTGACATTAGGGTCGTCCAGCTTTATCTTCATGATTTCACTTCATGACCTTCTTGGAAATACTTATACCACTTGTAATATTTAACATTTCTAAAACATTGCTGCACTTTATTCCATTCTTATAGCAAAATTTAATACAAATTCTTTATATTTTTTAAAGAAGTAAATAATCACAGATCACATACCAAAACACATGTAACCTTTTTGACAGCTAACAACATACTAAACATCTGGTATGGCTAACAATACACAGATGTTTTTCAGGCTTGGTTACCAATGCAATAACAAAAACATCATGTGAATAGGACTAATACAGCCTGCTAAATTATAAAATCTCTTTACTTTTTTAAACACACTTCATATATTGACCAAAACGTATGTCAGAAATTAAATCTGTGAGAAAGTAAATGTGATTTTTGTTAGAGTTAATATTTTCTTTACCAAAGTCAGAATAGCAAACATAATTCCTTAAAAACTCTAATAGATCAGTTAATTGTGATTTGAAAGCAGCTCAAAAATATATTAAGGTTCAATGTAGATGGTATTTCATTTATTATTTTTTATTTTAATATTTCTTGTAAAATTTAATTAATCCAAAATATGAATTTGTATTTTTGCAATGTGTGTTGTACAGGTACAAGCTGGAGATGTCATAACTATAGATAAAGCTACAGGTAAAATTAGCCGCCTTGGTCGTTCCTTTACTAGAGCCCGAGACTATGATGCTACAGGACCACAAACAAGGTGAAACAATTATACATTTTTTAAATTTATTGTTAAGTATTTTATTGAAGATACAATAACATCATAGTTATATTAATGTTACTATTCAGTTAAGATATAATTTCTTCCTTCTTTTTTTTTAATTATATTAGTTTAAAAACTAACATGTTTTAAAATAAATTTTAAATTAATCTCTACATATTACTACACAAATCCTTATCTCTATAGCTCTACGAGTTCATACACTCAATCACTTTCTCACAGATAAATTAAAATAAACATGCATCAACCAAAAGTTCGTCGAGCATAACATTGGTCACCCTGATATTAGAAATCGCTTAAAAACTAAAAACGTTATATTTCTATTTTCAGCATTTAAACAAAAATCTTCAATAAGGATAATTTTCAGAATTAACAAATTTAATTAAACGTATACAAGGAGGTGTTTCTAAAGAATAACCGGATTAAGGGTATCACATTCTTTGTTTTCATTTCTTCAACTTTAACATTTTTCCCTTCAATAAACTTCCTCTTACAATCCCCACACTGCTCCATGTGAATTTTCCGTTGGTAAAAGTATTGTTTAAATGAACCTTTACTAATCTGGTGGTCATCTGGTCTGATATCAACCAGATTACTGCATTTATACTATATAAAAAAAATAATCTTTCTAAACAAAAATATCTATATTTTTTCTGTTTTTTTTTAGTCAGTAAGAATTGACTGATCATTTTTTCAGTACAAACTAAAACAAAACTGTTAGTACAGTCAGCAAAACTGATGTAAGAATTATATTATATTAAGATTTTATTATTAATATTAGTCAATCCCAAATTTTGTCATTACTTAATCCTCAGTGCAAGTACCAAAGTAAATAACTAGTGGAACCAAAAATTGACACCATAGGTAACAGTATCATTATCAAACATTTATCAAGCATTTTTATTTAAGGTTTGTGCAATGTCCTGAAGGAGAGCTACAGAAAAGGAAAGAAGTTGTTCACACAGTCTCTCTCCATGAAGTTGATGTAATCAATTCCCGGACTCATGGTTTTCTGGCTTTGTTTTCAGGTTGGTGTTGGTAATTAAAATTATAATAGAACTATTAGTATGTAATATTTTATAGAGCATAACCGAAAAATAAACACTAAGTAGCTATTACTCATATAAATGAAGAAACTATTGATTAAATCCAGGGTTGACGGTTGACTCTGGAGATATGAAGGTAGAAAATCTAAAAGTAGGCATCTCAAAGTAGATTCTTATTTTCTTATTTTGATAACATTTCAAAAGAAAATCACAATATAACATTGAATTGTAGTATAGAAAGGGTCAAGAAGCTCTTTGGCTCTTCTAGATCAGTAATGATATTTAGTTCATTGTTAGTCATTGTTAGAATTTTTATCTGTGATTGGTATTTGGATATATAGAACATGTCTATAGATCTAAATTGTCTGTGAAATTTGACATTTTCGTCATAACTAAGCATTTTTAGTTAGATATATAGCATGAAATATAGTTAGTTAGATATATAGATATATAGCATTTATTGTTAACAGTGGGGAATCTGCTGGATTTTAATAAATGTGGCAATCAAATTATTTAATGTTGTTTTGAAAAAGTTTGTGAGCAGTGTTTGTATGTGTGAATTTCAGGTGATACTGGAGAAATAAAACCTGAAGTAAGGGAACAGATTAACAGTAAAGTTGCAGAATGGAGGGAAGAAGGGAAAGCTGATATTGTTCCAGGAGTTCTTTTTATAGATGAGGTTTGTATAGTATACAAAATCATTAACTTCTAATTATGAATTTTACATAGTATTTTCTGAGATTTTCTATTTTAGGTACAAATGTTTGACCAGAGTTATCGAAAGTACTGCTTTGTAAATAAGTAAATAACAGTTCTAGCTTCCATTTTATTACCACTACACTATAACACATTACAATATTTTAATAATCAGGGGTTCTCAACAGGGTCCAGGTGGACTCCTTGGGGTTTGTTGAACTTTGAAGGGGGTCGATTGAATTCAGGGGGTGTATTGGGGGTTGATGAAATCATTTTTAACCCCTTAAGATATCAGAACGTGGTGATTTACAATTAATATTTACAAATATTTCTCTGGATATAAGTAAGATAATCGAAGAACATCAACCGCAACCATCTCATTAAAATTTTATGTATTTATATGATTTATATTTTATTTAAATTTCTGCTTCTATAAACATAATTATATCTTTAATTTATATGTAATAATACAATACAAATTATTTTTTAAAAAAGTGTATTACTGAATTGCTTCTAATAAAAGCTTTATTTGCGGTAATATTTGTGTAACACATTATAAACATATGTGGGTCTACGGAATAAAAAAAATTATTTAGAGCGTTGAAGCAGAAAAAAGGTTGAGAATCCCTGCACTCTAATCAGTAATATTAAAAATGAAATAAATTATATAATATAACCTCAATCCTGAACTGTTGTCCATTAGATGTGTAGTTATTTTTACATAGATAAATAAAGTATATCATACTTCCCGTGCAAAGCATTTCAATCACTCACCAGTTGTCTAGGGCTATCCAGTGTCCATAGCACAAACCACTCATAGTGTTTCCATAAATACAATTGTCAAACATTGAAGTACTCCGAAACAAGTTAGCAAAGAAAGATGAAAGACATGATTGATAACAAATGCACTTAAATAAAATTTCTTACATTGCTGTAAATGTTTGCAGCATTGCTTGTTTTTATGAGTGTTGAATTTCTTACAGTTACCAGTTTTTCATAATAAGTAGCATACACAAGGGCATTTTAGCCTACTTTTAACACAAAATTGAACAATGTTCTTTGTATTAGGTTCACATGTTAGACCTAGAATGCTTCTCTTTCCTGAACCGAGCCTTAGAAGACGAAATGGCACCAATTGTGATAATGGCAACCAACCGAGGTATCACCAATATTCGAGGCACTAACTACAAATCTCCTCATGGTATACCCTTAGATTTGTTGGACAGAATGGTAATAATTTGTACTTCACCTTATAAAGAAGCAGAACTCAAAGAAATTTTGAAAATTAGGTAAGTAATTTGTTTGCTCGAAACATTTACATTTTATAAGATAGGGAGTAATTGTAAAGAAATCTACTCAAGAATTCTATCAAATCAGTTCCAAGTGTACCTTAGAAAGTATAAATCAAAATTGTTAATCATGTTTTTTTTTTATATAGTGGTTTATTTAATACATTTGCCACTTGATAATTCGTATGTGAAGGGACCATAAACAAAATTCAAATTATTGAGGGTGGTGAAATGTAGAGAGTTCAAAATATAGAGGTTGATTAAAAAGAAATAAAAGTTTTATAATTTTTCATAATCCCTTGGTCAAGGAGCTACAATCGCAAGGTTGTATTTGGTGGTAAAAATTCAACTTTAGCATCATTTAAACAGAGGTGGAATGATTGTGTGTGCCAAGCAATTACTGATGAACAGCAAGATGTGCTGTTTCTCTTTTTCAATGTCTTTGAGAGAAAGAAACTTGTATTTTGACACATTCATTATCCATGATTAATAAGGAACAACTCATAATAAACAATATTGCACTTGTACTGTCTGAACAATATATCACTCTGTTTAGTCTGTGTTTGTACTGAACAGTACAGTTCATTTGTGCACCAGCTCTGGTAGTACTGATATATGACATTTTGATGTCATTGCTTTTCCATTTTATAATGACAGATGAACCATATTTTATCAGTAAGTGTGTTTGAAATTTACAGGTTATACAGTCATTAATTACAGTACAGATTTATGACCCAATGTGAAAAAAACGATGTGCTTACATGTATAAACAAAAAATTTGCCTAGTTAATACAGTGTATAGAGTTAAAGGCTTGGCCAAGTACGAATTATAAGAGTGGACTTCACGCTTTCTCAGTATGAAATTAGGAAGGGACGTAAATGCATTGCTTTCATACAATTTATCAAGAGTTTTTCAAGGATCTAGGGTCTCGGTTTGAATTAAAGAGTTTTACGAATTATAAAGGTGTGAATTATTGAGTGACGAATGTATTTTTTTTATTTTCTTGTACAAAGTTTTAAGTCACTGAAAAAGAACATCAGTCCTTGTTCATGATGATTTTTATGCAGAACGTTGTTATTTTTTCAGTAGTTTCAAGCATTCACTATTGTCTTCCATTCCCATTACATGGATGTGCTAAAAAAAAATTTATTTTTGATGAAATTTATATATATATATATATATATATATATATATATATATATATATTCAGGTTTGGTTTCACTTTTCAACTATTTCAAATTTATTATTCCGTTCAAATTAAGTACTTAAGCCTTAACTATCTCTGTAAAATCAACCAAAAGACATAATATACGTCTTGAAAGGAAATCTAAACTAATGTATGAATTGTCATGGGATTTTGTATGCCTTTACAGATCAGGTGTTTTGCAATTTCTTTGTGCTAATTATTTCATTGCAGCTTCATTGTATATGGAAAGATAGCAGAAGCTTACTATCTTCTATGGTCTGTCTGAATTACCAATGTTTTGAACAATCTATGATATTCATAGATCATTTAAATATGTTTTGTTTAACATAACCTCAATTTTTTTTTCATTAACAAATTGAAATAATAATTGCTTAATTATTGCATTTATTATTGCAATTCAGCTGTGTATGAACAGACCGGCAGAAATAAAATAAACACGGGCATTCAGCTAGTTTTTCATATAAAATTAACTATTATTGTATGTTATTAAGTGTTCTAATCTACACATTAGATTAGGTTCACAATATCATAACAACGCTAATATCATTATTGTTAGTTACTTTTTTATTAATTACATGCTATTAACAGTTTTTTGTTGTTGTCTAGGTGCGAAGAAGAGGATTGTGAGATGACTGAAGATGCATTAATTGTGTTGACGAGAATTGCTCTTGAAACGTCACTCCGCTACGCCATACAGCTAATAACAACTGCTAGTCTTGTGAGTCGCAAGCGTAAAAGTACTGAGGTAACTACTGGTTTCCAATTACTTTTAGCACTTTTTCATTAGTAAATGAACTATTTAGAGCTGCTATTATAGTAAGATTCAGATGTAGCACCATGAAATAATCATGGCCTATAAAACACATTTTAAGTAATTGTTGAAAATTATACGTAATATATATTATTATTATACGATTATTAATACATACATATATATATATATATATATATATATATATATATATATATATATATATGCACACATACACACACAAAATCTTCTGTGAGTTTAGCATCCTTCATTTGGAATTTTGTTGCACCTGAGTATGTTTGGCATCCGTATACAGAAAAGAAACTACTGACCTTAATAAAATTATCAGTGGCTGTTTTTTTCTCAGTTGTGTTTATAATAAAGGTCAGTGTTCTGTGCACATTGTGTATATTTATCTTTTGTCAATTATTTTATTTAAAGCAAAAAAATATAGATAAATTATCGTTTTCATCAATCGAAGCTAACACACACAGTAATAAAAAAATGTATATTTTTATAATTCAAACTTTATTTCATAGAGTGTAGTTGTATCGTTCCCATATATAGCAGCCTGTATATTATTGAGCATGTTATTTACAATTTTATATCCAGAGATTTAGCAACTTCCCCATTCATCATCAGAATGTTATGATTGGGAATGGGATCATTTCTACATTGTGTTTAGGTTTAAATGGAAACATACAAAACACATGGAGATTAAAAAAATGTATAGTTGCACTATTTATTTGAATAATAGTACTATTTTTATTATTGTAAATACTAAATATGTATTTTCAAATATTATATTAACATTTACACATAGGTTAAAATATTTTTGTTTTATTCTACTTTAAATCCAGACAGTTTTAAAAATGTCAAAAATAGTTTCGTAGATTTAAATTAAATTAATTGTAACATTAGCAGTTTTTTATAATATACCTACAGCCCTAAATCTCTCATTTTAATGAAGTACGTGTGTTTTGAAATAGAATGACAGTCTTCTCGTGTTGGTTTCTTATGTAAAAATGAATTCAAAAGTACTTATACACATTTTCATAATCTGTTCGTTTTCAGACAATCCACATGATAATATTGTTTTATTTTCGAACAATATATTTGCACACATTTTTTTTGGAGACTTAATGAAAATACTCTAAAACACAAATGATGAAACAGCTATATTTTAGCATTTACCGTATTTCTTTTCCTAGAGGGTTGAAAACAGGGAACAAATTGTTTGCATTAGGAAAAAATATTTTTAACAGATTTTCGTGAAGCTTAAAAAAACTATAAATAACAAATATTTCAGCATTTTTGAGAACGCATACCCCAAATGAGTGAAAATGGAGTATAGCGTAGAATTGGAAAAAATATTTTTAAAATTCCAAATTTAATGATAATTAACATAAATACTGTAAAAAAAAGAAACACATATTTCAGCACTTGCAAAATTCAAACCCTGAAGTGGTGAAAAGGAGATTCAAAAGTTTAAAAATTTAGAAAAGTTATTTTTTGATCATATTTTTTTGAAAACTAAAAAAACTTAAAAGCACATATAATTAAACATATTTCAGCATTTTTCAGAATTCATTGTGTAAAATTGTGAAAGAAATGTATACAAGTTTGCAATAAGAAAAAATATTCTACAGTTCAAATAAAAAACATATATTTCATTATTAAAAAAAAGTATATGAGAAGGTACTTTTTGGTTAATGTTCTGTAATGTAATAAAATAGGTGCTTATGTAGATAAAACTTCAAAATATAGAATAACATGTAGTGTGGGTTGAAACAATTTTCTTCACTTTCAAAAAAAATATTAAATTCAGAGTACCCATTAAAATCTTATCGGGGTTATATTATGAATTTTTAGAAATTTGAATTCAAATGCAACATTTTTGAAGTCAATAAAACGTATCATATTTCGGATATGATATTTTTTCATATTCACTGTAACATATTCATGAGTTTGGTGGGCGAAGCCGTGGCGGGTAATGCTAGTTCTACCATAATTTGTAAAATCGAATGTGGCTATGTAATTAATATTATTTTATGACATGTTCAACAACATACCATGTATTAAAATTAGTAGTTCTAAGAATTGTTAAGACTTTGCAATATATTCTTATTTAACTGCTCTGATATTTTGGCAGTATTTCCGCCAATTTAACCAGTAACTGTAACACTCACGAAAAATATTACTGGATCTTTATTGGAAGTTTTGTGCTCTTTCCCCATGAAAATTGTGATAGGACGAACTGTTCAGCTAATATCACAGGAAATAAGCTACTTCACTTATCATGGTTAAATCTTGAAACAAAAATAAATTGTATATGTACTTTGTTTGGGCTTTATACAAGATACCTTCATACCAAATGCCAAACAGTCAAACTGAAACAGAGACTTCGCTTCGCTTGGTCAATAATACACAAATTACAAAAAAAATTTAAACTATTCTTGTGAAGGAATGTTGTGCTAAGTGATGCATGTCATAATATATTGGCTATCCAACACTACACTGTAACATATGTTTATTCTTTATAGATTGGTATTGAGGATGTGAAGCGAGTCTATTCGTTATTCTTGGATGAAGGCAGATCAACACAATTCCTTAAAGAATACCAGGATGAATACCTTTATGATGAGCAAGGTTCGGGAGGTACGCATTTAACAGTTTCTACATATGTAAACATATTGATACTTTTTCTAGTAGACTTTTTAATGTGATCTTATTTGATTACAGATGTTCAAGCAATGGAGGTGGCATCATAGATTTTTACTTCAATGTTGATTTTTTTTTATTTTTTGTAAACAATGAAAAAATTATCACAGATACTTCAAATTTTCTTAGTTCCTGCACATTATTCCATGATTTGTATAAAGTTATAAATAATAAGTTTTACATTGTAATTCTTTTGATAATGTTTGTTATTATTTGAAACCTATTTAAATCTTTTTTAAATTTGTTTTTTGGGCTTTATATTCTGTCATATTTTTATCCTATTATTATAGTTTTGCCTCGACTTAACAATGACCCATACTACATCATTTTTGTGATGTTAAGGCAGTTGGAAAGTAGGACGTCAAATAAATAGGCAAGTTTTCCTCTAGTTGTTTCTGTAAGTGTGTACTTAGTCTACACTCTATGAATTTCCATCACGTGTGCTTTTTTGTTACGGTATAGTACAGTATAATTTTTCTAATCAGACACCTGTCAGATTACAGCGAGGATTTGGAATACAAAGGGTCAGTAGAAAAGCATACATTGTGCAGTACTTTACTGTGTTTGAACTTTAATAATTTAATGAAAATGAAAGCAAAAATATATTACAATAGACTCTTGGTTAATGGACACTCAGTCATCAGAAATTAGAATTAATGAAAATAAAATCCATATTTGCAATGGTTGTTCGGAAGTTGAAAAGCTTGTAACTCGAAAAGTACGATGTTTAGCACACAAAATTCAAACAATTTGTTTGTAAGGAAAACAGTGAATTAAAGTTATTTCAGTAAAATTATATAAATAAATGATTTTTTTGTGGAGTATAATTTATTTAGAGTGACTGTGTTTAAAATAAAAACTACATACAGTAATCACTCGCCAATCACAGATTTTGCATATCCATGATAACTTTTTTCTTTCTGATATTCTGTACTGTAAAGTAAATTTGATAAACTGCAGTACAATTGCATGCATTTTACATTTGCATTACTCCTGTACAATTCTGGGAAGGAAGAAGAGAGACAAATGTTTTGTTTACTTAGAAATGAGTGTTAAGGATATTTTTGTTTATATGTGCCATATTTTCAACAGTTAACAAGTTGACAAAAATCTGATTTGTGTGAACAATCATATTGCAAGTAATACTACAGTACAGTTATACCTCATTATTTGTGACCTTTTACTTGAGGTAGACATATGTGTACTAACAGTTACGTAAAGTATATTCCTAAATATAAAAAAGTTACTATCAAAGATTAGGCTCGTTTCATTGGTTATGCTGGGCTTGTCTGTTAAAGAAAGCTTCTTTTTCATTTTTTTTCTGCATTTTACTCTTTGTTTGCTTTGATTTTGAAAAAACCTTGATTATCGAAAATTCTCCGTATCCGAAAAGTAGTTCCTTCCACATAAGTCTGATAATGGAGCATCTACAGTACTGTATACAGTATACCTAATTCTTCATAAACTTGAAATAACCAGTTCTGTAATTTCACATGCATTAGGAGTTCAGCAGCAGTTGGCAGTGATCAACATTTTTTTTGCTACAATATATATATATTGTAAGTACAAAAAACTGATGTAAAACCACATAATTTCAAACATGGAAGAGATAAGACATGCTCCATAAACACAAACAGCACACTTCTTATTTATACAGGCAATTTGAAATCTAGACATTAATGTTCTTGTGCCTGTAATGTGCTGATGTAATTGTAATTAATTAATTTGTAATTTTTTAATCAGTACAATTACATTAATTGTGCAGATTAGAAAAATTTGTGTGTTGACATTTCGATTTACCCATAAACAATACTCTCTCGGAACATTTATTCCTAATTTTTTGTAAACACAACCACTTCTACCCCTTTCTTTTTAACTGTAGACAGGTAGGACTTCAGTGTGCAAGATCTTTGCGCTACGAATTCACTGAATTTACTGTATACATTACCTTTGTTTTTAAAAAAAGATAGAAAAAAGTAAATGAAAAACAAATAAACCGCATGTGGTGAAGATTTTTTCCCTGTTTGTATACTGCATTACATGTGAAAATAAAATAACTTAAAACACATTAAAATTCTTACGAACATTGAAAACGTGATAATATTACGTATATGCTGATATTGTTTTACAATGAATTTTATTAATATCCGTTAGTTGTCTTTAGAACAGCAGTTCACTGTTATAGACGCATCGTTTCTAACTTATGAATAACATATTCAGACCCACTTGAACCACCTCTCGGTGAAGTTGCTGGTAGGTACCTATAACATGCTTTTCACTGTAAAGGGTGAGTTTTAAGGGTGAAGGAGTTTTTTGTTAATAATTTTCGAAAAGACTCAATAAAAGGGGTGGTTTTTAAAGATTCCAAAAAACACGTTTTTCACTACAAAGGGTGATTTATATGGTTGAAGGAGTTGGGTATTACAACTCTCTCATATCCTATAACCTTCCTGGAAACACCTGTATATTTAGCAAAAAAGTCCTATCATAATCATATAAACGGTATGGCAACACAAAGTACTAACAAACAAGCATTGATTTTTATAAAGATTTTAATTAGCGGTGTATTGAAGTTATTATTTTAAGTTGTTTTAAATTAAAATAAATTCCTGAATGTAATATTTTATTACAAAATTAACTATTCAGGACCATATTCGTTATTTTAAAATTACTTTAATGACATATAACATATAGGAATATGTATTCCTGACTTCCGATCTGCTGCGAAATTTGAGGAATAAATTTCCGACCCAATTCCTTGCATGCAATGACAGAACTGACCAGCAAGGTCATGTAACCTAACACCCTGTGACTTCCTCATTTGGGGTTATTTAAAATCATGAATATATCAAAATAATTCCTGAACAATCACACAACTAAAGGAAGATATTCACACTGTCATCACCCAAACTTAGGAGAACACATGTCTAAAGGTTATAACAAATGTCATTGATCATGTTGCAACATGCAGAGCAAGTCATGGAGGACATATGTCAGAGGTAATTTTTCATATGTAATAGCAATATATATCCTTTTATTTAAGTTGAAATATGTTTATTCAACACTTAAAAAACCAGTATTCTTATTGAATCACTATTTAGTTTAATTTGTTGCGTATTTTACTTACAAGTACTCTAAATACTTCAAATTCTATACATATCACTGGAGACCTAAATATTGATTGATTTTGATTTAATACATATAGTTCAAATCTCAGGACAATTATCAAAAATTCATTCCCTTTTTTTACTAAAAATTACCAAAAATCAAATTTGATTCAAAAATGGCCTCTGAAAATACAGTTTTCATAAAATATATCCCTTAAATGAACAAACAAAAGGTCGCTATATTTAAAAAATCCTTTAAATATGTAAATGTGCCAATTTTTAAAATAGATAAAATGACTCATATGAATCTTACTAATTTAAGCCCTTTTAAAATTATTTAATAAAATGTGAGAAAGTTTGTGAAATGTTTTTGCAAAATATACTTTGTTGTTAATAGATAAGAAGTACACTATTTGTATCTTAAGAAGACGAATAAACATCAATCTGTCTGGTACAAAACTTAGAAAACTAACCGAGTTCCAACATTTTATTTAAATACTACTAAATTATAAAAAATCCCTTTATTCAACAACTTTACTATCAACTATTTAATGTAGATAGCAAGGTAAAGAAGATAATGCAAGTAAATTCACTGACTCTATAACACTGATTACTTTGTCACTGTGCAGGTGGGATACCAAGAGTTACCCAAAATGGAAAATAATTCTGAAAATAAGTCTATTATTTCAGCTTTCGAAAATGAAGATGCTTCCAGTAAAGTACACAGAAATCTCATGGATTCATTCCATATTTTAATATCAAAATTGAAACCAAATATCTTAAAAAAAGATGAAGCTGAGAAACAGGTAATATGAAATTATATTTAGTAAAGTGCCTATTTCTGACATTATACTATTGCATATCTTTGTCAAAGATCTTTGATAAAAATTATTTCTTTACTGGTGTAATCAGGCATCTTTTATAAAACATTTCTATGATAAAAATAAAACATTTCTTTTATAAAATGTAAGAAGTTGGCATTACCTTTTATAACAATCACGCATAATAAATGCAGTGTTAATTTATATGCATTTCAAGTGTGTTAACTTAAGTTTGGATTCGAATTTTACATATAAGATGTAAAATATTTATGAAAATCAGCTCTCACAAAGAAATGTGATTGTGTAATACCTGCCTAAATAACATTTCTATTGGAATTTTTATTGGAAAATGCTCTATACAATATAATCATGGTTAAATTTAGAACTTGGCTTTTGAAATGAGTACAACTTCCGACCACTTGAGGTGAATTTGTTCTCAGTTTCTTACATTTAAAAAAAAAAATCTTATTTCACCTTCTTAGCCAAAAATTAGCATTTCAAATTCAATTGAAAATAAATGTAACAGTAGTAAAGTTTTCAATTTAACTTGAAAGTTTAAAATGTAAACAGTCGCTATTATGGTTACAGTTTTTCAAAAAAAGTACATAAATGATTCTTGGAAATTTGTATTAATCAAATCAGCAAGATGATTTGATTATTTGAATTATCTGTACAAACTGTTAAATAATAATAGTACATTGAAAAAAAATTCACAAAACTTATGAATCTATTATAATAATGTATTAACCTCTTTTCTGAGTGACCTAATATGGTGACAGGGTGAAATGGATAACAAAAAAATGTGGATATCAGATACTGTAGTACTATTACTTAAGTACTGTCAAATTAATAATAATAATAAAGGTCAAAGTGAAATGTATAGTATGATTCAATTAATCCACAAGTATTGTTAATACCTTTGCTATTTATAATACTGTAGCTTATACTATATATTATAGTTATTTTATACATATTTATTAGCAAATTTCCATTGGAAAATGAGCTATTTTACTGTTGTCATGGTAAGATCCTTGGAACTTGGACCTTAAAAGGAACTTAGGTACCTGACCTCTAAATCATTTTTTGGTTTACGTTAAATTTGTAATTTTAGTACAATATGACTAAAAAAAAAAAAAAGCCAATATGGCTTGGTGTAAAAAATTTATTTTGGTTTTAGACTGATTTTAGACAAATTCAATCAGCAAAATGTAACATTTCAAATGTTTAAAAAAATCTAACTGTTTTGTCTTATATTATTTTGAAAATCTTATTTTACTATTATAATTAGCATTAAAAATAGCAAAATTACCATTTTGAATTTTTAGATTTTGTTGGAATTAAGATATTTCATTTGATGATGGTCAGGATTCATTTTTGAATTTTCAATGTAATTTGAAAGTTTAAATTTCTAATTTGTGCAGATTTTAATGTTGTTTATGATGATAAAATCAGACTTTCAAAACGAAGATAAGATTAAAAAAAATAACTTTTGCAATTTGACTCCATCATAACAGCAAGACATATTCGTGCTACTTTATATTCACATTTGGATTATCCAAACATATATGCTAAATGATGCACTTGTTACTTCTTAACTTAATGATGTGCTTGTGATCTTACTGTGATTAACTTAGTGATCTGACTGTTTGTTAAAACCTTGTGTAAATTTTTGTTTGTAAAGTTTACATAATATTTGTTCAGAATGAAAGAGCATTGAGATAGAGACTCTTGCAATGATTTCTTTAAGCCAAGAAATGATCACAGCTTGTACTAATGAAATCAAAGTTGAAGGTGATGGTAGTTTGTTAATTTAGATTGATTACTGCTACTCTTTTTTCTATCTGCCTTTCTCTCTTTTTCTATCTCGTTGTCTTAATGTTAAAAAGAAATACTAACATTTTCTCTTTAAAGACTTGATACTTTATAGTTTACAATAATAATAATAACTATTTTGAGAACTTTTTGTATAACAGTGTTTCCATAAGTTGGAGAGTATCTAAAAATATTTTACTTTTTGCTGATTCATTCTGAGAAACACTTGGGATACTCATCATTTTGATGATGAGTAGTCAAGGGTGACACAATCTCTGGATAAAGAAAATGAGTGGGAAGAAAATAAGAAAAAACAAGATGCATAAAAACTCAAATATCTGGTTTATGAATCACAAATAATAATGGATTAAGGCCACAATAACTAATTATTATATTCTGATTTAAAATTTTATTATTCTGGAATTTAACTTTCCTGTGTATATTTCTGCTCTTGTTCTTATAATCAGGAATCAAAATTTGTTTATTTTTCAAAGATTCATCAGAGTTTTTTTACTTATTTCAAAATGTTGTAATTTTAAGGTTCTAAAAACAATGTTTCCTCAGTCTTTTTAGCCTTTACTTATTGTTTACTTTTAGGGCTTGTGTGTCTCCTGTCACGACTGTAGGATGCTATAGGCTACATGTATTATATTATTAATAACCAGTGATTTTGTTCTTAAAACTTGTTACTCAGATTTACTTGATTATAACCCACTCAGAAATAATAATGCAATACAAGTATGGTTATACTTAGACTTTGGTACATTCTTAGTTATATGATGATTTATAAATGAAATCAGTGTACCAAATTTGAAATTAAAAGAATCAAATCGAATATACTCTAACAGTAATGTTAGGGTTTATTTTTGATTTACTCAAAATTTGTTGCTTCAAATTAATTTGGTACCAACACTGACTTGATTTATATGTTTTTATTTTCATCAATTAAATAATTGTTTGATTTATTTATCAACAACTTACTCCTGAACTGGAATATTTGGAAACAACAAATCTAATTGAATTGATCTATTCTATTGACTTTGAATAGATCAAATACATAGAACTACTCAATTCATTATTGTCATATAAAATAATGGGGTTAAAACCTATCATTTTATTTTAAAAAATTATATTTATTTTACACGTGTACTGATTATGTTAAATATGCATATACATTTTGAGAATTATGACTTACAATATTAAAACATTTTGTTCCTAAAAACTAGATTGAAATTTTTGAAACCATATAAATTAACATACATATTGTATTATTTATTTTGGTATGCACTCTTTCATAAATTAATGTTTTTTTATAATGAAAGGATGTGAACACACATTACAGTAATTTGAGATTTTCATAATAATAGTTTTTGGGAGCTTACTTATCAAAAAAGAGATTTATAACAGCTGCTTTATTAAACAAGAATCAGGCAGGCGACAGCTGCGTCACTGGGTCATTTAGTCACCACTGTCAGTGGCATTACCGTACCATACCGTTTACCGGGGCAGACGACAAGTTGTCATGAAATAGAAGTGTGTTCGCGTTTTCAATTCAAATGCTGAAGTGGATTTCTAGTAGTAAATTAAAATGGAGAACAGTTCAGTAGATCAGTAAACACAATTTCGTGAATATGAAGTATAGTATGAATAATTCCAAGTACGAAAAGATACCTAAAACTCATTCAGGATCGTTAGTTGATGACGAAAGTATTTGTTCGCCAGGGAGCCCATTTACTGGCAAGGTACGGTAATTTAACTGGCAGGTATTGATCTGCTGAGTTTACCACAACTTATTAAAAACATCCTTATTCTTTAATTATATTTTGTACTTCTAATTTATTCGGGAAATGTATCAAATAATCCAATGATCATACAAATGACAGCAAATGCACATTATGGTTCTATGTATGTTTCATGCTTCTACTTTGTAGGCCTCTTATGTTGATTTATTAAAGCTATTTATGATTTATCAAAATACAATTATTTATTTGACACATTTCTTCTTTTTAAAATGATTTCTTCGACTGTGAAGTCTAATGTTTATAATTTTTATAAAATTATAGTTTTGGTGAAATTGGTAGGCACTGTATAAGTTGCATTGTTTTTTAATGCAAACAAAAGTATTTTGTTTACATCTTTCTAAAAATATGTCGTTCTTTCTTGATGTTAGCTAGTAATATTTACATTTAATTACATAAAATACTATCTAATCAGATAACACACTCGAGTTGTTTTTATTATGGAATAAAACATACTTAGTTTTTGCTGCTTTGCAAAATTTATAGATTTGTAATGTTCATATAAACATCTTTTAATTCTAGGACAATATTCAATAACCAATTTATTTCTTTTAATTAAAAATTAGGTATTTTTTAAAGAAGAGTAACTTGAAATAAAATAGGCCTACATTACTAGTATTACAGCAATATATAAGAAGCCAAAATTCACTTCTGAAGAATAATAAGAGATATTTCCCTTGAAAAATAAAAAGTTAACATGGAAAATACTATTAAAGGACTACTAACATAACTTCAGCCCTATTTTTATAAATAATATACAATAAATATACATGAATAAAGTAACAAAAATCAATTTGCAAATATAAGTACAGGCATTAAAACTTGTGATATGCTTCCCTTGCTGACCTTAGATAATCCTGAACAGTCATAAGGACAAAACTGTCTCCTTCACTTGGATTATTACTATATTTTATCTTATGGCCTTTGGATAGGCTGTCAGGTTGGTCTGGCACAAGCCAGTAGGCTACAGGTTTTGGACTATTGGGTTGGTGAATGCACAATTTGTAGTTTGTAATTAGATTTGTAGTCTGAAGATGGTTTAACAGTACAGACTGACCAAAGACTGATGGATAAGATGACGAGACACAACTTGTACTATGCTAGGCTATCTAATACTAATGTTCCATATAGCTCATAGCTAAGAGAGAAACTGCCTTCGGTATACTGAGTGTATAGTTGTATGTGTAGTTAAAATTATAGTATTATTTATATTAGAAATATATTTATACTTAGACTTATGTCTTCATTACTTTTAGATCTATATTTTAGTTCTTGGCCAAGTAGGAATTAGGTTAACAACTAACTTGTCCAAGTTAGGTAAGACAGATAGTTTTTTTATATTGAAGAATGCTTTTATCTTATTATACCTAATGTGTTATAGTTTTTTAATTAAAGTAAGATAGGTCTTACCTAACTTTATAAGCTGCTAGCTTATAGACGTGTATTACTTATTCGGCAAAGTAAGCTTAATGTAACATATGAATATATGTAATGTTCGGCAAAGTAAGTAATATATATTAGTACAAAATATTATTACCTTTTTTTTGGCATGTCTCACAATTCAATATTTACAGTGTAGGATTACTTCTTGAACCCATCATCATCAGATCCAGTGTAACATAATAAAAACAGAAGCATAATAACATAGATTACCCCATTTGGAAGTTGTTGAGTTTTTTAAATAATACGTTACGTATTTTTGTATTGTTTTTTTCAGAAAAAATTCAGAAAACACATAAACAAAGCATGGGTTGGTAATGTTACGCCCAAAAATATAGGTTATAAAAATATTTTAATGAAATCAACTGTCAAAACTATTAAAACAAAAGTTCATATCGTTTTTTTGTTTACACTATTTACTTTTGTTGTTTTTCTCATATCATGATCCTACTTTACATTACAGGCTTAAGAGTCTATTTAAAATTTAAATCATTTCAAAGGATGTAGTTTAACACTAAATAATTAATGTACTGTAATTTTCAAATGTATTAATTTTAGCAATATGGTAACTCAGAACTACAAGTAGCCTGTAGTTTTATTTTTAATGCAAAAGTTAGATGAGTTAGATTAATTACTTTTTTGACTTCCAAATAAAATCATTCCAATTTGCTTATATAAAATTGCCTTTAATATATTTTTGTAAACCGAAAGCTTTAAATCATTAGATTTGCTACATATACATGGTAACCTTACTAGTCCAGGTCAGTGTAACCAAGTATCGTTAATGGACAAAAGCCTATAAGAAGTTATGTAACTAGCTCATTAAGTAGGATTTGAAAGTTAATATTTAAAAAAAATATATTTACCATATTAGTATTGAGATTGGTAGCCTTTAGGTACTGGAGAATATAACCTATACCTGTATTATTATGGTTTTTGTAAGTATTGGTTGTGTTGTACAGTAATGTAATAGCCTACATCATAGTGAAATACACGCGCACACACACACGCGCGCACACACACACACACACACACACACACACACACACACACACACACACACACACACACACACACACACACACACACAGTAGTAATTTCCTATTAAAAAATTGTTACTTTCTCTGTGATGCACAAACATTTAATTTTTAGTAATTAAAAAACAAAATCTTTTAAAGAAAAGAAAATAAGGTAAGGTGTTTATGGTCATAATGTATACAGTTATTCAGTGATACCTTTAAGGACATGAGTTAATTATAGAATCGGTTACTGTAATCATAAATATTTGAATCTAGGTTAGTTAGGCATTGTTTAGGCCTAATTAATTGTATTTATTATAATATTTTATTGTCCTAATTCAAATAAATAATTTTGGTCTTTTTAAAAGTTTGGTTAAAATATTACAATCAGTTAAAACCTGTATATGTTGTTTATATATGATGTGTATATGTGTGTGTATAGCCTTCTATTTTTTAAAAAATAAAATTTTATTTAACATTAAAAATTTAGTTTTTTATAGCAAAAAAACGACAAAATATTTTGTTAATTTGAAAATATCTTAACTCACTACTACGTATTATAAAGAAATTCAAGTTACCTTTGTTATATACAGAATTAATGCAATTTTTTTTTCTCTCTCTCTCTCCCTCTAGTTAAATTTGTAATTTAAGTATTGTTTATGCATGTAGTTCTTGCCATTTTAACATTATAAACTATTACAAACTTGATCAGTACTTAGCCTGCTTAGTACTAAGTAAACAATCACTACTACTTGAGAGGTGGTCATTTTATAATAATGTCAATATTTATTTACTAGAAAAGATAATTAAAATTTGATGTGCTCATTAGAACAACATAGTTCTTCCTAAATTTCAAATTCAATACTGTACCATAATTATACTACTGAATTGTATTCTTTAGACTGATAAGGAATGATAATGATCATTAACAAACACCAATTTCACCAGTTAATTTATTTTTAAAAGTCAAAAGACTTTCCCCAAATACAGTGCTTATAAAATAAGTTATTCTTCAAGTTTAACTACTGCAATAAATAGTCAAATTTTATTTGTATTAATTTTTACTAGACCCTTGTATTAATTTTTACTAAACCTTAGTTTTTCATTCAAAAAACCATATTTTCTTTATTGAGTTTTTAAACCATGTACATTTAGAGCCTGTGCATTGTTATTTTGCTCTAGGCAATACACATTAAACGTCATATAATTTGTGATCATAATGTTTGATAAAAAAAAGGAAAACTGTAAATTGAATGTAACATAACCAGTTAACTTGTTTGTTGCTTGATTAGACTACAGATTTGGAATTAAAATACAATTAATTAAAACAAAACTAACTAAGAAGAATATTTAACTTACACTTATTTTGTAGATTGAACAGTTTCCATTTCACTAAAGTAATCTTAGTTTCTATTGTAATATTTTGTGTTTTGTAACAACTTAACTAAATTAAGTTATCTTAAATCTTATTATTTCATTTTTTTTAAGACAAAAAAAGGTTAAAATATTAACCTATTGACCTCTTAAATTCTGTTAGATTAACTGCTCAACTTACTTTTGTCAAGGTTTTGCAGTTTTATTAATCATTTCTTAATAGTTTATCTTGTGTAGTAGTAAGATGTTTGAGTAACTTTAAAACAAAACAATTTGGATTTAATAGGTACAGTAATTTAAAAATATAATACTTAAGTGATTGTGATATACCCATAACATTTAGGGATTTTAAGTAGATACATATAGACTACTAATATAAAATTTATTAATTTTTGTAAACAATTTCAACCATTTGAGCAAACGATCTCTCTAATAATGCTTCATAGACATGACACAGAGGTAGGCCATCTAATTATTCTGGATACTGTTCTTACACATTTTTTTTAAAAGCTACAGGGATATTTACTTTTTAAAATTAATTAAAAGTTAAAACTATGGGATATCCTGGCCTACTTTGTCAGGTCTACAGAAATATTGAATTTACATTTCTAGTTGAGCCTGAAAAATGGTATAAAAAATAACTTAAAAGTAAACAGAACAAAGAAAAAATACATTTTTGTTGTTTTTATTTAACTATTTAGTGAATAATGTGATTCTGGAAAAAAATAGTCTTAGTATTGGTCCTAACATGGGTAAAGGCAGAGAAAGTAGTACTTCTAGTATTTAATGGTCTAGTGTCGAAATTATTATTTTATTCAAACTCATACACAGTTCCAATCTGCTAACAAAGCTTATACAGTAACTATGAAACTTATTTTCTAATTTCTATAGGAACCCCAATATGCAGAATGATTGTCTCAACATTAGTAAAATGCTAACCAGTTGTGTGTGTGTGTGTGTGTGTGTGTGCGCGCACATGCACGCTCGTGTGTGTGCATGTGTGTGTATTTTGCACCATGATTTCAGTACATTGTTTGAATAGATTATCAGTGATTGATTGTACTAGTAGTTCAAAGAACAGTATATATCATAATATATTCTTTATTAATTGCCTGGCAACTGCTCCATGACAGTGCTCATAACATTTTCTGCCAATTTAACTGGTTATCGTAATATTTAGGAAGAATATTCCTGAACCAACTTTATTGGAAATTGTATGCTCTTTTTCCATGAACAGTTCAAAATTATGACAGGTCTTGTCATTCAGCATATTATAGAAAATATCAACTACACCATTTTTATCAGAGGCCGCCATTTTAAAATGGAAGTGAATGGGGGAAAATACACATCAGCCATGTGGCATTTATACAAGGAAAGCAATACAAAATTTAAGAACTGATTGGTGATTGCATTTGGCCAAAACTGTGTAATAAACACACAAACCAAATGCCAAATGGTTATCATCATGAGCTCATCAGCACTATCCTGGAGTTTGTGGGACTTTTGGACCGTGAGAGGGACTTCTAGAATCAACACATGATCATTAATTGTAGCACAATTAGCCCATGTGGATGACTTGCAAAGGAATTTGGACCACTCAATATGAAAAAGAAGAACCTCCAATAGAACTGAATTAGTGAGCTTTATTTACAAGGGACATTGACATTAGATATTGGTGCCTAAGTTGAAAGCGGTAATCAAAAAGAAAAAAATGCAGTGCAAGAGCTAGAATTGTTTATTAGATATACTGTTAAAAGGTATGCTAAAAGAAAAAGTGGGGCAGGAGTTATTGAGGTTAGAAACAAATGGTATAATAACTCAAATTATTGAACAATCTACCTGAGGAATACTTCTAATGTCTGAGGACCTGATGTAATGTCTGTTTATAACAAATAAGTACAAACTATTAAAGTAATATTAAAATAACTGTTTTAACCTTAAAATCAATAAATGTGATTGTTACACAAAACGTCTATTTTTCCTACAACATATGATCATATAATTTTTTTCCTTAATATCTATACCTTGTGCTAGTTCAAGGACAAGGCATCAGCGTGTTAACGGTAAGGGAAAATCAACAGGAATCTTAAAGTTCAGTTCAGAGACACAGTAGACTGACCTGTAGTATAGCCACATCGACCACTGAGTCCCTATTTGATAAATAAGTAACACAGTAGATAAATGAAAAACTATATGTATATTCAAAAAATATTTTTTTGTAGCAAGTTTTTATGGAATCTAACTTCTGTTTTTCAAATTAAAAAATTGACAAAATTTTTAACAAGAACATTTAACAAAAATAAGAATATAGCAAAGAGTTTCTCAATAAATTCATTAGATGTCTTATAATATTTAGCTTAAGTAAAAGCAGGTTTAGATATCTTATTTGTAATTTGTCAATAGCTTTCGGGTATAGTATTGATTATATGCTTGTAGGTAACAGGACTTGGTAGCTGTAGCAGCTGATGTGTTAAATTATGCATATAATGAAAGGGGTTTGTTCCACTTTACTGGAGAAGCTATATATCTATAATATTGGGCTGTAAGGCTGATAACTTTTAAAGTTAGTTGGCAGTATTATTCACAGGTTATTAACATACAGCTATTTAATAACAGTTGTAAACAAAAATCTAGTATATTATTTTATTTACTATCTGTTTTATGTGTGTGTGTGTGTGTGTGTGTGTGTGCGCGCGCGCACGCGCGCGTGTGTGTGTGTGGATAAAATTATTTCAGGTCTAGACCCTGCAAATCACCCACTTATATTCAGAATACTGTAATAATTATTCTAAAACAGTTTTGATAAAATTTTGCTCAAATATAACCTTTTATTGGTTTTTCCATGCATTTGTTCAAAAGTTAAACCCAAGTGAAAATCAACAATAGGACAATCAGAGTGGCCCAAAAATGTGTTTTGCAGATTTTGTTGAAGATTCATAACTCAAATTGTTTGAAATAAATAAATTACTGTTTGGGATTAATCTACATAATAATAATAAAAACATTTGTCTGGATTTGTTTATATTTTTTAATTTTGTCTCAATCTGTAAATTTCTTTAACTTTAAATTATGTATATTACCTGATTTGTTTTACAAAATTTTAAAATCATACACTGTTAAACCTATTAACCATTTTTTTTTTAAATGAGTAGATTTTTTTTCTATTGACAGTTTTTCAGTATTGTGACAATAGTTCCTAAACTAGAACTTTTAGGGAAATTGTGATCCATATTTTTGTTTGTGTGATGAAGTGGTTTTATTTTAGTTCCTGTTTTCTTTACTGGTTTAATTTAATTAAAGAAAGTATATTCAAGTTTAAAAAAAATGTTTTAAGAAAAATAATGGACATTTCTTTATAATGCCCATCAGAGAAATTTAAGAGGGGCAGTAGGAAAAAGTTTTTGTAGGGGACTTAATATTGAGGAAATCAACATCAACATTTAAGTTCACACTAAAATTAATTTGTCCATGCAAGGATGATTAAGTTTATGATTAACTTATGATTCTGGTTAAAACTATGAATATTGTACATTTAAATTTTTTGTTAAATATGACAAAGTTGTTTTTTTCTAAAATAAAATACACTTAATGGACAAAATACATATTAAACAAAATACGTAATAAACACAAAATTTAATAAACGTTGACACAATGCAACCCCCAGATGGCATAGGTTAGATAAAGTAAAACTACCAAAAAAATTCATGGACTAATAAAAATTGCAATTAAGAAATATGCATATTAATACATAATAATTATTAATTATTATAAATAATAAATAATATATATGGCTTTGATGTAAGTTGTTTAGGCTTATTTTCATTCATGTTTTTATTGTTCTTCTTATATGTGATGAACTTGTGAGTTACGATATTACACGAGTTGAGAAAAACTGGTAAATAGAGAAGACCAATAATAATTAACAGTGTAGCCTATGTTTATATGGGCAATTTAAAGCTGAGAAACCTTATATAGACCCATATTATATGTAAAATATTCAATGTACAGTTTTTAAAATGGTTTCAAACATTAAATACTTCTAAAACTAACCAATAATTTGCAGACAAATTTAAAAGGTTTTTTCCGTCATTCATTTAATTAAATTATGCCTCAAGCTGTATGTTGCTAATTATCTTGTAATAAAGAGACTATGAAGTACCAGTAGCTGTTTTCAGTCACTTGACTGGACTGCAGAAAGTCCTGCGGAAGTTGTAATTAAGGTTCTTGCTCTCTATTAAACTCATTTAATCATAATTGAATGGTCCAAATTCTTTATGCCGTTTAGTAATGTATACTATGTTACTTTATTTTTCTGTGTGGCTTAGTTGCATTGATTTGTTGATGAACAAGGCAGCTCAGTGAAATTAGTTAAGGGCAATAACAACTAAATTAGTTGTTATCTTGTCATCATATTTTAACAGTCAGCTACATGTTTGAATACAGTATTTCCAATCAAATGTAGATTATATTAGCTAATAATAAATTAATTGTACTTACATTTTGACTATACTGTAAATTGGCTGTTTTAATTTTAATTTTGTCTTAACTTGTTTGATGGTTTTAGAATTTTTATTCAATCCCATATGTCATTTTTCTGATATGACAGCCATTTTAAAATTTGTAGTTAAAGATTATTTTTATAAGGATTGTAGATGGAACCTCCCATTTTTATATATTTTTTTATTCTTCTAATTTTTCTTTAAAAACCTAAATTTTAAAAGCTAAAGATGTACAGAATTGGAGAATTTTAGCTTTTTGAAGCACTGTTATGTATGCATTTTATTATTTCTCACTCATATTTTTTCAAAGTGATGACAATATTTGAAATAGAGAATATTAAATTTTAGTCATAAGAGCTCATTTAAAATAGTCGCTGTACTGTGATTTAAACTAAAATTGTTATATACCAAAGTAAAGCAGCACTTTTTTTTAAATTAACATCCAGAGGGAGACTGAAATTTGAGTTAATAAGTAAAATATTTTTTTAAAACAACTGGTGTTTTTAGCTCCACAATATTTATTATTTGTAATTATTATTATTATTATTATTATTATTATTATTATTATTATTATTATTATTATTATTATTATTATCAGGTTTTTGTAAAGTTTTCTTTTAAATCATTTAAATAAATTTTAAGTAAGAATATGATTACTTATTATATGTTATATTTGGCCTGTACAATTGCATGAAAAACCATATTTTATGGTGTGTTATGTAATGTATTCAAATTAATTATATGCAGTAGTTAGAGCCATATATAAGGCTGTAATTATATATGAGTCATTAAATAAGTCATACACAGTACATACTTTTTGACAGCTTTAGTTAATTAAATATTTAAACTATTAACATGTTCTTTAATTCTTTCATAATATTTGTAGTTGATAAAAGTCACATTTTTTAACAGCAGTATTAATTTTTAATATTTGTTTATTATTGGTTACTAAAAAATATTGAGTGGCCATCTATACTGTTATGATTAAATTGCTCTTGATAATGGAGTACATTTCATACATTTAGTTCTATTGAGCATTCCTTCTTGACTTTTGATGGTTCTATTAATGTTAATGAGTTTTATGATATTCAGTTAACGTAAATGTTTCTAGATGGTTTTATTTCACATAAAATGATTGTATTTATTAAATTGTAATTAGTTGTATTTATAAATATTATTTCTTAAACTATAAAACATAAATCTTTAAATCTTAAGGCCCTTATTAACATAAGGAAAGTAAAAAATAGTGCCATATCCAAATGCTGTGTGATCATTTAAACACACATTTGTACTATGCTGTAAAAATATGCTACTGTATTTATAAATGAAGAATAGCGAAGGAAATAATTTGAACATATTAAGAAGCCATTTTTTAACTACCTATTATTTTTAAATGGAAATTGTTATTACAAATCACTTTAAAAAAACATTTAAGCCAAATGACTTATTCAAGTTAACACTAAGTCAAAGATACTACAAATTTGTTGTTGACAGAAAGATTGAGAAACAAAAACTTAGGGATCTTAGTTGTAAATTTGGAGACCATAAAATTATTTAAACTACTGGACTTAAAACATAGTAAGTAAAACTGCCTAAAATAAAACAGTTCTTCCAATCATTTTCTTAGTTTTTAGAAATTTAAAAAATAAGTAGATATGTTTAAAAAAACGGTGTTTTGTTTGTTATGAATACAATACAGTTATAGCAAAACAAGAAGAATATTGAGATTGAGTGCAACTTTTTAAATTCCAGACTATTCAAGTTTTTTCTTCTACATGCCTTTAATATATTTTGTTGCAATGTTTAACAAAGAAAACAAATTATGTTCTTTTATCTGAGATCAGTCCTATATACAGTATTTCATAAGTTCATTTTTGTTTGAATTGGTAAAATTGTCCTTTAAAACAGAGCCATATCATATAGAGCAAAATTTGTTTTATACGAGGGCTATTCAGAAAGTAGATTACGTTTTTGGATAAAAAAAAAACTAAGTACAGGAAAAAAATTTTATTATATACATTTGAAAGAGGAACTAAAATACTATTTTTCGACATAATCGTCAAACAAATTTAGACATTTGTCATATCGGTGAACTAGCTTTGAAATTCCCGTGTCGTAGAATTCCGCCGCCTGTGACGCCAGCCAGTCAGTCACGCCCGCGCGGAGATCTGCGTCGTCATCGAAGAGCTGTGTTGCAAGCCAAGTCTTCATCTTCTGGAATAAGTGGAAATCACTAGGTGCCAGGTCCGGACTGTAGGGTGGATGAGGGAAAATCTCCCACTTGAAGGCCGTCAAGACGTCTTTTGTTCGATTTGCCGTGTGAGGGCGGCCATTGTCGTGCAAAAACAACACTTTTGCACTCAGTTTTCCTCTCCGCTTGTTCTGGATAGCTCGTCTTAAGTTTCGTAATGTTTGGCAATACCTTTCTGAGTTTATGGTTGCTCCACGTTCTAGGAAGTCAACCAGAAGAACACCTTTCCTGTCCCAAAAAACGGTCGCCATGATCTTCCTTGCTGACAGGGTTTGCAAACATTTCCTCGGTTTTTGGGGAATTTGTGTGCCCCACTCCATAGACTGTAGTTTTGTCTCACAGGTAACGTGCTTAACCCAAGTCTCATCTCCCGTTACGATGCGATCAAGAAATGATTCACCATCTTTGTCGTAAGATCTCCGCGCGGGCGTGACTGACTGGCTGGCGTCACAGGCGGCGGAATTCTACGACACGGGAATTTCAAAGCTAGTTCACCGATATGACAAATGTCTAAATTTGTTTGGCGATTATGTCGAAAAATAGTATTTTAGTTCCTCTTTCAAATGTATATAATAAAATTTTTTTCCTGTACTTAGTTTTTTTTTTATCCAAAAACGTAATCTACTTTCTGAATAGCCCTCGTAAGCAAAACATTCAGTTTTTTCCGTATGTTTTACTACACTCCATATTCTTTCTGGACTCCAGTCCATTAGAATTCTTGATTACTACATCCATGTGGATGTGGAAAATGTTCTTTCTTTTTGCTTTACATTTTTTAAACTTCAGGAAATGGATTCCATTTTGCTATATATCTGTAGTCACAGTATAGAGAGATCGTATTGCAGTATGTTTATTCTATTTAGTCCATAGATCATATTTTGTTATTTCTAATTTTGTCATTGATTTTATTCAAGCATTCTCTATATTTTATATGTTTTAGAACATTATCAGTTTTCTTTTATAAAATTTCTGAACATTAATCTTGATTTAACAGTTTTTGTTTTTGTGACATTGTGCTGAAAAATATAGTTTATTGTCTTGCCAGTTGATCACTCTTGTAACTTTTTAATGAATGTATGTTAGTTGCAAATAAAATTTATAAGTAAAAAATATTTTAGGTTTTTCAAGTAATTTTTTTAAAAGTATTTTCAAGTAATTTGGCAATGTGCAAATTATTAATACACAGTTTGTTAAATATTAAAACTGGTTTATTTACTTTTAACAAACAATAATGAAAGCTATTCAATATTCATAATGGAAATCAAATAAAAACGATTATATAATTGATACTAAAAAAAAAATAAAAAGTGGAGACAATTACCAGTACTGAATTATAATAAAGACAGAGTTATTAATGTTGATTACTGACAATTTAAATAGGCAAATGTTATTTATCGTGACCACTATCAATGAAAAAAGCAAAATTATTAATAATTAAAAGTATAATTTAATTATACTGTACTTATGTTAGTTTAAATGTTTCCTCGATGTTAGTCACTTACAATCTCACCACACGACATACTTTGAAAATCCACAACTTTTTTCGATGAAAGTTTTGTATTCAAGAGCACTGGACTCAAAATATTCACTTTGAAGATGAAATTTATACTTTTAGTGGTATATGATGCTAAAAAAATCAATTATATACAATTAAATAAATTTTTTTGTTGCTTGTAATGACTATCATGCTTTCAATATGGAGTTCCTGTGAAAGATTGACTTTCTTTGGTTTTGATTCCTGCGCTTAATTTTTTCTTCACTGTGATTCGCCAAAACATCGTGCTTGTCAAACATTCACTCAACATGTCGCTTAGCTTGGTACAAACATCTCAAAACAAAGTTATTTTAATTTTTGCTCTAGTGGTCACAGATCATTATTTCATAGATGATACAAATGCTACCATATTTTTGAAAATATATGCTACTTTAATTTTGTTTCTGTAAATACATTACAATTTCTATGTTTTTCTCTGCTTCAGAGTAGGATGGAAACCATTTGAGAGTATTTCCATTGTTGCTACTAATATTTGTAAGAATTTTATTGTGGTCTTTATTTCGTAGACATCTTTGATCAGTGCTTTTGTTAGCGCTGGTATTGATTATGAATTTCTCCATTAAAATCCCACTGATTTAATATACCTACTATTAACAAAACAGAAACGTTACAACCCCACTATTAATTAAATTAATCCATTCTGCCAATCTTGTAAAATATCTTTCTGCTGTAGTGATGAAAGTGATCTGTGTCGTTCATGGATAGTTTATCTGTGACTTTTAGAAGAGTTATAGGTTTTTTATTTGTTGTATAGTACAAGCTAATAATAGGCATTGAAGATTTGTGATTTGTAAGCTTCTGTCTCATAAAGTATACTGCTTCATATTCATACCAATAGTCAGGCAGCAATAAAAGCACTTGCGGGTCCTATAATACAGTCCAAGCTGGTCTGGAAGTGTTGGAAGAACCTTGATGCTCTGTCCCTGGGTAACCGGGTAGCTCTTCACTGGGTTCCGGGGCATAGAGGAGTTGAGGGTAATGAGGAGGCAGACCGACTGGCTGGACTTGGATCTGCATCTGAGTTTATCGGACCTGAGCCGACTTTAGGGATTTCTCTATCATTGGCCAGGTCCGCTATTGACAGGTGGATTACAAATCAACACCAGGAAAGATGGAATAACCTTTATGGGCATTCCCATAGTAAACGTTTCTTAAGCAAAGTTTCTTTTGAAGGACTTAAAAGGGCAGCAGATATCCTGGGCAGAGCACGACTCAGGAGGATCATGGGGTTCATAACTGGACACTGTGGTCTGAGGGTACACATGAACAGGTTAGGTATGTACCACAGAGAAACCGTGTGTAGATTGTGCAGGAAGGAGGAGGAAACTACAGGTCACATAATTTATGATTGTGAGGCTCTTGCTAGTAGGAGGCTAAGGGTTTTTGGTTTCCAAGACCCTAGGGATCTTCAGCAGAGTGAGCTAGTCAGTGGGTTGCTGGAACTTATTAGGGGCAACTTATTAGTTGCTGGAACTTATTATTAGTTCAGCAGATTTGCTGAACTAGGTATTTTATTTAAGAGGTTTAGTTGCACAATAGGTCAGTCGATCACAGTGCCTGGCCTAGTATATAATCACAATTATCCCTTCCTCTAGTATATAATCTTAATCTTAAAAATATACTGCTGCAACTTTTCAAAAAAGAAAGACCACAGAAACTATCTCCTCTATGCCCTGTATTAGTCATATAATATTTGTCCTTTCCTCTTGGATTTTTCGATGCTGTTTAATATTCTTTGCCAAAGATTATGACAATTTTGGTTGATTCAACTAGACTGTGGTATTGTGAATCCCTGAGGCATTGCATTATATCTTAACAGTTTTTTATTGAGTTAAATTTTAATTTACCAAGTATTTCAGTTAATTGCAGTCTTCTACGCTGTTAGATTTGTTTATGGTATATTTTTGAGTGACCTTGAATAAGTAATAGTGTGTATTGTGAACACATTAATAGAAGATAAAGTATGGTTTCTGAATTTGAATTTAGGCTTAAATCAGATAACAACGTATGCATACAATTGTGTCCATTTTCTTGTTCTTAACAGAACATAATTTTCTTGTCAAGATTATTACACTAATTACATTTTCTAACAATAGCTTGTATTCATGACTTTGATAACATTCACGCTTGACAAATTTTGTAATCATCGCAGAAACTGTTTTAGTGATGAAAGTTTCCTAGTGCTGGAAAAACATTTAAGTTGAACAGCTATTGTATTCAAGTTGAGACTAAAAACTGCTTTGTGATAAAAACTAATAATTTAAATAAATTTACGCCTCGGTGGTCTAGTGGATAGCGTACTAGGCTTTCACCCCGAGGATCCGGGTTCGATTCCCGGTGAGGGCTTGGCATTTTCATACGCTATAAATCATCCCACCGTCTGCATTAGCCCAAGTGTGCACAATAGTCGGACGTTAAACACCAAAAAAAAAAAAAAAAAACAAATTAAATAAATTTAATGGGGACTACACTATAGATTTGTTTAATTAGGAATTTATTGACCAAAGTTAAACATGTATAGGTGCATAACATTGTTTGCTAAGAATTTTGGTACAAGTTTTGTTCCAGCTAAGTTATTTATTCTGATAAAGAATTTTTAAAGCATGATACAGTAATAGTAAATAATTGAAGTATTTTACATTTTTGTGATTTTCATCTCCTTATGACCTGAGATATGAAAAATAATATTAATCTGGTTTTATTATTATGATCAATGTAAGGAACATTGGCGAGCCTTTGTTCAGGAATTTATTTTGCAATTCACATGTAGCCTTATTTGTATTCATTTTGAATTTGGTAAAATGTGTTGAATTTTTTATGTTAATTTTTGTATTGATGTTGTATTAACACAAAAGAAACTCAAAACTTGAGGAGTTTACAGTTTCTTATGCTGTTATTTGAATTTTTTCTGGAAATCAAATTATATAATTGTGTGTGTGTGTGTGTGTGTGTGTGTGTGTGTGTGTGTGTGTGTGTGTGTGTGTGTGTGTGTGTGTGTGTGTGTGTGTGTGTGTGTGTGTGTGTGTGTGTGTGTGTGTGTGTGTGTGTGTGTGTGTGTGTGTGTGTGTGTGTGTGTGTGTGTGTGTGTGTGTGTGTGTGTGTGTGTGTGTGTGTGTGTGTGTGTGTGTGTGTGTGTGTGTGTGTGTGTGTGTGTGTGTGTGTGTGTGTGTGTGTGTGTGTGTGTGTGTGTGTGTGTGTGTGTGTGTGTGTGTGTGTGTGTGTGTGTGTGTGTGTGTGTGTGTGTGTGTGTGTGTGTGTGTGTGTGTGTGTGTGTGTGTGTGTGTGTGTGTGTGTGTGTGTGTGTGTGTGTGTGTGTGTGTGTGTGTGTGTGTGTGTGTGTGTTTTATTAAATAGAAAATCAACCAAATTTCTCAGAATGAATTCATACATTTTGCTTAAATTTTAGTTTCATGTGAAAAATTGTAACTCACATTAGTATTACAAATTTAAAATAAAAACAATCTGTGGTTCAAATAAATAAAGAAAAAAATCTTTTTTTCTGATTTATTACTGAACAGTAAATTTGTTTTAATTCCAACTTGCAACACTGAATTGAGTAAAGAATTTTAATGTGATCAAAATTTGTAGCAAAAGCAAGTGAACCAATATAGAAAAATTATCGCAACATTATTATTTGTTTTTATTATACTTCTGAACCAGATATTTTGGGAATAGCAACCAACATATTTTGTTGTGTGTTGGTAGTTATGTATAGACTACATGCAAGCAAAATTTTATCATAATTGTTAGAGCTGATTTTAAAAGTTATGATTTTTATGATTTTTTTTTAATTAAAAATGGCTTCTAAATATTTTTTTTCAAAACTACCGCCATCCCCCCATCCATGAAGAAAGTTTTCAGTTTGTAACTACAGAGGTTGCTTTTTGGAGATATGGTTGTCAAAAGAGGGAATATTACCGACTTCTTAAAGGAAGGTTATTTTTGAGGGTATGAAAAATTGGTAGGTGGAATGATTCTGTGGCATCTGAAATTCAATTCCAATAGTTAGTGAAAGATAGTACCAGACATTTTAAGTGCTAATTAAATGAAGAACTAATTAAATGTGCTGAATTAAAGTATACACAAAATAAGGATATCTAGAATAGTATATTGAACATAGTCATATCAAACTCAAAATCTAGAAAATTAATATTCTAAAAAACTGAAATATTTTAAAGTCTTTTAATACTTTAACACTCACAATTAACTTTTTATATAATAATATTCTTTTCTTTTTTTAAAATATATAACTATTACGTTATAATAAATTTAATTAAATGTAAATGTTATTTTTTAAAGAATTTATAATAATAAATTAATAAAACAAATTTTGAAATTATTGAACACTTTAAAGGTTAAAAATCAGATATTTAAAGAACATTTTAAAATTACAACCTGAAAAAAGCTGGGAAATATTTAGCTTGTATTATAAAAAGTATCAACAGAATGTTAAATGTCTGTTGTTTCAGAAAATGAAAGAACCAATAATTGTTCAATTTTATTTTCAAACCCCTGCCTACATCTTTATAAAATATTTTGAAGATGTATTAGTTTTATATATTTTTTAAAAATATGTCTAATAAATTACCATGTTGAATTTAAGTCTTATGGGTAAAAAATTCATCAATTTAGACTGTAGTTCAAATTAGTTCTTTCATCCTGATGTTAAAAAAGAATGATAACATCGAATAATAACTATAAGATATTATTCTGGAATTAAGTAAGGTATTGATGATTTAAGTTACCAGATCTTTTTATTCTATCAGTTTTTTAAAAAAGCATACAATCTTAATATTTTTTTGTAGGATGGGGGAATATAAACTGTAAAAAATTATCCAAATTATAAAAAACTGGATGTTGGCCACTATTGATTTTTTATTATAGAAGCCTGACTTCAATTCATTGTTACGAGCAAATGAAAAATAATGTAATAAATGTAGTTATACAAAATTACTTTGTTTTGTTTTGAACAATTAATTACACATATATTTTTTTAAATTTTTTGAAACAACACAGTTTTTAAGTTGTTTTTTTTAATTCTAAGATTTTACCAAGCCAAAAGTTTTAAGGATGACAAAATTTCTTTGCAGCGATTGAACACAGTACTGTTGTGAACAATGCAGTAGAAATTGAGATTTTTATTGTTTACACAGTTGGTTTTTGTGTAGAAGGCTTAATTTTATAGTTCATGACTTTCTTCACAAGATTTTTTTAATGAAAATAATCATAGTGATTTAAATAGATTCTGTAAGCTAGTGGTAAGTTACATTTTTCAAAAAGCAGTATTTTTAAAACTGAATTTTTGTCAAATAGCTAAAAATCAGCTGTTATGGGTTGTGTTCAGTGGCAGAGGTACTTGATATATTGTGGCTGAGCATCACCTCAGACAGCATAAACAGTCAAATGAATAAGCATTGATTGACAAATGTCACAATTACAAGCTGTTCCTTTTTCATTTACCCTTATCTATCACTAAGAAATAAAAGCCATAAAAGTTTCTTTCACTGGTCTGTTTAGATCAGGGGTTTGTGTGTATAAAATGTTCTGTAAAACACAATATAACTTGATTTCTGAGATACAGAAAACAAAACAGATTCTGTACTATACTTTTGTAACTGTACAAGTTTTGGTTTATAAACAACTGTGATGGATATGATTTATTAATTTAACAATCCTACACTTCCAGTCTCGCACATTTTCACTCTCAAGTACTATGTAGGCTTATCAGTGTCAGTTTTAGTTATTCTTTGATTCTTATTCATACATGTTGATGTTATGAACACTTTGCTTTGTGAATTGCGGCAAGTCATTCTTTAGAATTTCTTTGAAGTGTCAGCTGCATACAAGTGGCTATGAGTGAAATCCCGAGTGTATTAAATTCAGATACTTTTGTATTTGTTAGACTGTATTGTATGAAAATATGCCAAAATCTCCTTATATTCGTAATCTCAAAAGCACTAAATATTGGTATTTAGTATTTTCAAAATGAAAAACATTCTACAATAAAATTGTATAAATCCAATTTGCAATAGTTTTGCAAGTCTAAGATCCAAGATTGTACTTTCACTGTGTTTTTACAATTTTATAAATGTATAAAGCAACCTGCCGTATGATCCCATTACTCCAAATTTCCCTTTCACAGTATACATTGTTTTTTTGAATACTGATTTTTTTAATGAATGAAAACTTAAATAAAATAAATATAAATAATGAATAAGTAAAAGAAAATAAAAGTTGTGTAAGAAGTAAACCTATTTCATTAAATTAATTTTGTATGTATTTAATAAAATAATTTAACCTATTCAATTAATTAAAAGTGTATGATGTTTTTAAATTTATTTAAAGGAAAGATGCAGATAGTATTGTAATCATGTAAAAATTCAGTTTGAGATTTTTATAGATAGTACTGTATATTCTTCTGCAGGTCTTAATGGTAAAATATTTCTATCTGGACCTATAACAATGTGTTTATGTTTGCATAGTGATGGAGTTTAAAGAGTGATTTTGATAAAATTTGGTGTGTACATATAGTTTGAATTTTTAGACTATTTTAAAAAAATTTTAAATCCCTAGTTATTTCAAAAAAATATTTAAAATGATAAAAAATCAGATTTTCGTTTATCGTTGACTCTAAAAATGTGTACTTGTTTTAATTTATAATTGTCTTTTAATATAAATACTGAAAAAATATGCTTCTGTAGATATTAACAAAAAATTATAAAACTGTAATGAGGGTTAATATATCCAAATTACTCAAATTATATTTTTCTCAAATTTCAAACATACAAAAAAGTTTGTGCATCGCTTTTTACATCTATTTTTTTTTTTTTTTTTTTTTTTTGAGTTCAACAGATATTGGTAAAAGTATACAAAATACCATTTTTAAATACCGTCTTAATATCAATTTTTCAATGAAACCAAATCAATTAAATTATTTTACTTTAAAATCAAAAGTCTTTAAATCTGATTTAATCTATTTAAAGTGTATTAAAGACGTAAGAAAACAAAACAATTTTTAATGAACGTTCAAGTACTATAAAAAATTATCATTGTCAGTCTCATTACGAATGTATTGTACACATTAAGGTCTAGCTTGTGCTTGTTCATTGGGAATACAATAGAGGAGATAGAGTAGTGCAAACACAACCATCAGCCAGTACACGGTACCTGTTGTAGGCTGACAGTTGAACAAGTGCGTTTAGACTGAACTGAACAGTGAAAATGGCAGAAAGTAGTGAGCAGACTGATACGGTTAATGAATCTAGTGATCAAAGTGCTAGTAAGGGTACTATTTTAAATGTTCTCCAATTGAATTTTTCTAAAATACTTAATTTAAAAACAAATGGAATTCAAGATGAAAAGGTATGACCTAATTTTAATATTTGCTGACAAATATAGTAGAGTGTAACGCTTACAAATGCAGAATTGTTTTCGTACACTGCGTTTTAATGATTCACATTGTACAAATAATCGTGTAGAATGTATTTAACTTTAAATTTTTTATCTGTAATAATATGTAGTTTATTTTATGTGAGGTAAAAATTAATTATTTTCAAAAAAAACATGTTGAAACATAATGTGGAATTGTTTACACATTGTATTCAGAAAGTTGAGAGCTGGTTTAGTTTTAAAATTTCTTTTAATTGGTCACTAGATGTTTAGTTATAATATTAAATTACTTTTATCTTGGATCTTTATCTATTGAATGATGTTCTGTTGTTTACATGGTTTGACTATTGTGTTTAAATGGATTAACAATAAAAAGTACCGGACATTAGTAGACGATTTGAGTCAAGTATAATTTAACCATTCAAATCTTGTCAAGGGAAATTAATATAAACGGAGCAGTTATTAAGGGGGGCAAATTTTCAGTATTCATAAATATACACCAAATACTGGTTTTATGATTTTGTATTAGTGTCTGTCTGTCTACATGTGCCTTAGCCAAACATAGAAAAGAATACAAATATGTAATATTTGTGTTTTGTTTTTAAAGGGGAAAGGAAGTAAAAACAGAGGCTGTGCTGGTTGCTGATTTAAAAATAATTATTTATGTTGATTAAAAAAATACATGAAAATTGAGAAATTCTCTTAAATGGCTTCTTGAGCTTCAATTCTCTTAAAATTGTAAAACAAATTTATAATGTAAAAATAAATATTTTTAAAAGAATTCGAAACTTAATGGTATAATGAAAATAAATGCTACAACAAAATACACTAGTGTTATCAAATACAGACAAAAATAATAGTAATTAACAAATAAATATAAAAAAATATCAATAATTGTGGCACATAGAGAATTACACTTGCTGATATGACAGAAAAAAAAATTCAAAAATTAATTTTTGACCAAAATCAAACTTGGCACAAAAACTGATTGTGTAATAATAGCTCGGATAAGTTCGTTACTGAATAAAAATCTTTTTAGAATTGTGGCCATTTAAAATTTTAAAAAATTCATAACTTTTTTGTCGTACTTTTTTAAAATCTGATTTTACTATATTTATCAATGTACTATTTAAATTGGTGTGCTAAATCATAATTTAGTATTTTAAAATTTTGTTATAAAAAGGAAATAAACTAGACCACCATTTGGTTCGTTTTTGTATTTTCAATCAAATTTGGAAATTTAAAATGTTGATTTTATGCAATTTCAGTATTAATTAATGGTGTTGAAATTAGCTTTTAAAAAATATAATAAAAAGTTAAACATTTTTTGTAAATTTTAAATGTCCGTCTGTTTGAAACGGTTTAACTGATTTTGCTTATTAACTACTAGCTGTACCCGGCCATGCATTGCTGTGGCTTAATCTGGTTCAGTTTAACGATACATTCGGAAACACTGAAATGGATGAAACATGGAAATCGTAAAGTATTTAGTGTTGCGTATGTTGCTTTTACGTCCAACAGATGGTGCTATTTTTCAAAACATATTTTTACCTGTCACATGTGTGTGACATCTATGTAACAGTAGGTATATAAAAATATGCGCATATTCGAATGTAGTTTTATGTCAGAATTTCAGAACAGTCGAAGAATTTTTGGAGATTTAAGATTTTGAACAAACGAACATTTACATTTTTATTTATATAGATTACAACAAATTAGGTCCAATTATTAAGATAAGTCATGTATAAGTAAAGTAAATTATTACAGTACAGAAGGCCTATTCATTTCGTTATCACTGATACCTAGCAGTTATATGCTGTCATGATCTCATTCTTTTTATTATTACAACTGTGAATATTAATAACATTGGTTACACATTTAGTCATTAAACTTTTTTAGAATTATTTACTAAGCTAGAAGTGTTTGCTATTATTCAGTATAAAAATACTCCATTGTTCTTCCAAAAGTTTTATACCCTTGCTCCTAAACTCGTTATTATATTACTGTATACTGTTAACTGTATTACTGTAATGGATTCTACATTACATTAACTGTAGTCAGTTATGGTTTAGAGTTGTTAAAAATATATATGTCACAGTTAGGAGAATCTGATAAAGGTTAGTTAAAAATATAATAATAATAATAACAATAATAATAATAGATTAGTATGATACTAATAATACGAGTTTAGAAAATAATATTTTATATTAATAAAAAGAAGTGTTTGTGTGTGTGTGTGTGTGTGTACGCTCGCTCGCACACACAAACACGGTGTGTTGTAAAGCTGTATCTAAGAGATTGAAAATCTCAGGTACACAAAGATCTCAAATTTTTAACACAGGTGAACAAAAGAAGCTTGGATAACACTTTGAAGCCAGATTTCAAAATTGTGAATTAGAATTTTAAAAATTAAATACTTAACTAAAAATTACACCTATTCATGGTAAAAACATTTGAATTTCACTGGCAACACAATGCTGGTACTGACTCTATTTAATAATTAAATAAATACGTAATAACTGTTGATATTATTACAAACAATTCCCTACTTTGGTATTGACTTACAAAATGTTTTAAATTTTGTTCTATACAATTTATTTTGAACCAAATAAATTTTTATGTGATTGGTCTACAAATTCCGTAATTCTAACCATTTCTCTCTTTAGAAGTTTATATTGTGCTGTAAATTTTGTAAACAATTTTTTCAACATGGCTTTGGTTAGAAAAGGGCTTAAAATATAATTGTTGAAAAATTTGAATGATTCTGAGATAAATACGAAACACTCCTACATGTCAGTTTTACTAAAATCGGGTAATTTATTTAATATCTATCTTTATTTGTCATACACAAACACTTGTAGACATCTACATAAGAACTATTTTTCTGGACTAACGCCTCTTTACCTTGATTTTTTCAAGGACAATTTTTTTTTCCTTGATAAAAACAACAATGCAATATAAATAATTCTAATAACAGTCATTTAAAGAAAATTAACACAATAGATAATGTGTTATATGTAATTTTAAACATTTTTGGTATTTTGTCTCCAGGACTGTTTTAATATCAATAAATTATTAATACCTCTATCATTGCAGTCATTATCGTTTTGGTTTTTGGTTACAGTTGTTTCAAAATAATTTTAATTTTCTTGCCTTCAAGAAAATGGTTGGAGTTTTTAAGATTTTTAATTAGTTGGAAGAAGTGACCCATCACTTTTTGATTTTTTCAGTAATTTAAAAGGATTGAAATACTGTAATAAAAAAACAAAAAAATATAATTGTAAAGTACAACCTACAGAAAGAAGAAACTTATACTGGTTTGAAATATTTTAAATTAATGAAATAATTTTGAATGACTTTGTTCTGTTTTTTTTTAACAGTCCCTGAATGTGTGTACTTTAGTACACAGGATTGATGCACATTTCAATCCTGAAAATGATGGACACTATTAATTTTATATGCTGTATGAACTGGTATCACTTATTCATATTTTAAATGATTCTACAAAAATCAGTGCAAAAATTTATTTTGTAAATCTTATTGTTTCGAGTAAGAAAAGAAATTATGAGTATATTTGTTTTCAGTGTTTTTTGTAATTCATTGTGTTTTTTGTTTGATGGAAATTATCATCTGTAGTTGTGTAATTTTATGGTCATGAAAATACCGTTTGAATTTAAATGAAACATGTGTGTATGCTGCTGTAGTGTATATGCTTGAGCAATAAAATAAATATTAGTTGCTGACGTTGAGATAAATGGTTAAAGCCACGGTACCAGAGATAATTTCGTTTTATAGTTAGTAATATCAGTGAAAATACCTCAGTAGATGCTACCTGTTTGGATTACAATTCTGTTATCAATAGTGATGTTTAACACAAGTTGATTTGAAACTCAAATGTATGTATTGTTTTTAATTATACAATTATATTATTTGTTTAAAAGACTCTTGTTGCAAAAAATCATTTATTGCCATATGCTATTGAAAATAAATTGTATTTTCATGAAATTATTAGCATAATCCAATTATCTGGAGCTAAAAAAAAAAATAAAATAGAACTTCGTTGTTAAACAGTTTTCTTGAAATTAGACAGATTTCTTGATATCTTTTTGTAGATAGCTTCTGAACAAGGTTTTTTATTGAAAAAGTATCAACAGAAATAGTTTTTTTATGCTAAATTATTTTATTTTGTAATCTTTTAAATAATTAATTCATTAATTTATCAGTTATATTAATACTAGAATTATTATTATAAGTTGTGCTCTAGTTAAGTATTCATTCATTTTATATCTGTAAAATTATAAAATTTGTATTAAGGTATTTGTTTTTCATTTTAATAATATTGTTCATTAATAGTACATTTAATAACATACTACATAATAGCATATATTATTTGTACATTTTTGTCTGTACTGATTTAAAACTAGGAAAACATTCGCTGTAGAAATATGGGATGAAAACAAACTGTCTCACTTCAGTTATTATTTCCAAAAATTTTGATTCAAACGATACAAAAAACAAAACAAAAATTGGAAAATGGGCCTAATTTCTCACAAACAGTTCATTAGATTTTGCTGGAATTTAGATCTTATAATAAAAAAAATCATAACACAAGTTAGTTTACTAAATTTGAAACAAAATGTTTTTACCATTTGAGAGTAAATTTTTGGGCCAGAGTTTATTATTTTTTAAATTTTACTGCTGAATTTGATGCTCAGTAGCTCTGGAACTGGGATTTTTAATTTTTGGGGGGGGATGTAGAACCCATTTATTTCATTTAGGTACTTGTGTATTACATTTGAGCAAAGTGTTCTTGAGATATGGGTAGACTAGATCCTTTTGGTAAATTTCGTTAATATCAGTCACTCTATATCAGTTTCTAGCCGTATACATAGTCATACAAACATTGAAGTACTAAAACCACTTTTTTAGTCTTGTGGGACCTTAAAACAGATAGATACATCAAAGTGCATATTCTTTTAGTGGGAAAGTAAAGATAAATTGATATTTCAATATCTCAATAAATGAAATTCTGATTTTCGTTGTTTACAACCTTAGAAAATAAATGTTTAGTAAAGTGAAGGTTAAATAGGGAAATTAGTGATTGGTAATATTGTAGGTGGAAGGGGGCCCATAAAATAATTTTCATATGGGCTTGGTAGATCTGTTGGAGCTCCTGGCCAAGCCATTTAAAGAATTACTTAAAAATCTGTCATGTAGTTTTTCTTTATGTGATTTCGCTCTTGTGTCCTCTCATACATTTCAAACACTTCATTAGGTTGGGAAGAGGTAGTGTGAATATTTAAGTCTTCATTATTGTTGTTTATGTTACTACAAGCAAATTTACACTTGCTAATATTTTAGGTCATGAATAGGCTGCAAAATGTTTTGTAGGAGAAAATGTTACATACGTTACTGTTAAACTTGATTTTAGTGTTGCCATTTTATTTTTTCTTTCTCATCATATAAAGTATTGTAATAATTAAAAAAATATATGCTAACAGATTTTTTTAAAAAAATAAAAAATAAAAAATGATAATTATGTTAATATTTGCTATATGTTTTGTATGTAATTATTTAACTTAGATAATAAACTGTTACTGCAGTTACAATTTGGTTTGAATTTTAAAATTAAATGTCTGTGCCTTTTACAGAGGAATTTTCTGAATTAGCTTTGCAAACTTAAAATTAAGGTCGCTACAAGAAGAAAAGATTTTTAGTTTTTTCACAATTACTTTAATTATTTTAATCATAAACTGGTTCAAGTACGATTATAAACTGTTTCATTGTTGTCATTTGCCTAACAGAATGATCATTGAAAAGCCCAAAATTATGTATTTTTTCTATACCAAAAGCAGGTTAATATCTAAGAGACCCAATTTCTCAAAATCGGTTTGACTAATTATGTTTGTTACTTAAAGCTAAGTTAGTGTTAATTAGAACTTTGTAACTAAAAATAGGTTATGGAATGGGACAAAAATGGTTCATAAAAAGAATTAATTATCAGGTACAGTTAGCCCAACATGCTAATTGCAAAGTGATAGTATTAATTAATTTGAACATCTGGTATAGATGGGACCAAAGTGTTATAAACAAAATGTGTATGTTTTTAGAATGAGTGTTTATTAGTAATATGTTTATTTTAAAGAATGAAATATGCTGTATTGTAATTAAGCATTTTAAGAATTTTGGTTCTACTGTATTTGCAAATTATTTAAAGATTAATCAGAGAACCATTATTTGAGCAGTTTCACTTTATAAAATATACAATGAAAATCATAAACGTAAGTGAACTTATGATTTTGGTGAAGTGCTTAGAGAGTCCAAAATAGCCACTGGAAGGAGTCCTGGAGTTGGTAGATTACTGTATAGTAATTTATGTTCACACAAAGTTTATACATAAAAGTTCATTTATTATTGATTTTGATTGTTATAACTGTTCACTTATATTTGTGTTGGGTTCAGAAACTGAAAACAGAGTGATTTATTTAGGATTTAATATAGTAATTTGATTATTTGGCGCGTATGATTTAGTAAGTTTATATCTCATTGTTGGAGAACTAGTAAGGATACTTGAAACTGTGACGTAAGTATTTAAAAAGTGATACATTAGGAAGAGACGTGAATATCACACTAAGAAAGGATTACGTGTTAACTCACAATTAGAGTAAGCGATAGATTTTTATCCAGTAAATTGTTATTGAGATATGTTAGTAGTTTTAGTTATAATCCATTTAGTATTGGCAGATTGAAAACTAAACCTTAGGGTGCTACAGGCTTGACCTTACAGTTGCATTCTGGGTATCACCCTGGCATGGATTTTTGTATTAGTTCTGTTTTTGATGGAATTATGAAATTTAGCCAACTGAGAAATCAAATGTTTGGTAGTTGCGCTTGGCGTAGAACTAGGTTACGGGTAATGAGGCTTGAAAAAAAGTTGTCTAGCGCCAGTTGTGTGGCATGATGTCATGCAATGTCAGATTTGCTCAAGAATATAGTACGATTTTTATTGTATGGGCATTTTACAACTGTCAAATTTAGAATGTTCTTTTTACTCTAAAAACTATGGGCTGATGCCCTTTACAATGTTAAAGTTTCAAGCATTTTAGAAGAATAAGTAATGTCAACTTAAATAAGAAATATAAAACAAAGTTTCTGAATATGAAAAAAGTATAATAAAAATAATTAATTATGGTGAGAATTTCATGAACATTGATGAAATTCTAATCGATGTTTATTTGAATTATTCTAATTTTATTGTAAAATGTAACTTGTTTTTTTTTTTGAATTTGTTGTTATTAATTTCAGTTACAATTCGTGTATCAGTTTAACCAAAATTTTTAGTGATATTGCATTTAAAACATGTTCAGTATGGATATTGATTTGTGACAAAGTTAATGTCTCATCCCCCCCTCAAACGTAGGAGTAGTAGTCAGTCACAAAAGTGATACTACCAAATGAAACAGTAAAAAGGGAGCTAGTTAAAAATAAAATTTCTCAGAAGTATATCATGTTTGGTACTGAATTAGCTAATTATGATTATGTATTTTTAATGAAAGAAAAATTCAGTTTGGTGATACAAAAATGTGAAATTTGCAAATTATATTTGCCCCCCCCTTCTAATTCCTTCTTTCTAAATTGTATACTAAGTATCAAAATTATCATATTTAATTAATTCAGAATTGAAAAACAATTTTAAATCTTCCTTAAAAATCATAAGTATTTTTGCAGTCAATTTTGAAAATTTATATGCTTGTATAAAACGTTGATTTTTATTAAGAAAATGCATATTTTTATGCTATTTTGAAAAATAAAACTATGAAAACATTCCAAGATTTACTCCAGATATTTAAATGGTTATTTTTTTACTATGTTATTACCAAGCCTCACAACACTATAATCTTTCACATTATATAAAATTTAATCTTTTTATTTTTTGGTTTAATTTTACCCCTTCTGTTTTCAACTATGTTAGATTGATTTTTATTTGAGTTTGTATAGATCATTACATTTTTCATTAACATGGAAATTCAAACTATCAATTTGTTTACTGATTTTCATTGTAGGTTTGTTGCTCTATGGTTGATCCTCACCCCAAATGCTTCTATGTGAAGATATCTTTTTTAGCACCATAAGACACACATTCTTAATAATTTTGTATAGTTATTAAAGACCTCGTAGAATTGTGTTCTAGTAACATAAGAGTTCATCTGCATAACTTAGCCTTTAAGCTGTGGATTCATTATAAGTTGCTGTAGCACTCGTTGAAGTAGGGCCTTTTCAATGCCCATTAACTAAACAATTATACCAGGTTTAAGAGATATTTAATATGATTTAACTTTGAAGTTTTGCCATAATTCTTCACACTTCCATTGAACTATATAGGTTGTCTGTATTTATTCCTTCTAACCAACAATATTTTTGTTTCAGTTTTTTGTACTTATATATATATATATATATATATATATATATATATATATATATTTGTATTTTTACAATTACATTTTTGTTCTCTATCACTAACATATTATCATTTTTCCATTAATGAAATGTATAGTACTTCAAGTAACACGTCTATCATCTGTTTCAGTTATAACCTAGACTTGTATTATAGAAACCTGTGGAGGGCATTTTTCCTGTGTAAGTTTTTTTTATTATATGTTTTCATCCTGTGGGTAATGGCGCTTTGGTTTTTAACCATAACTTGACAAATATGTAAATCCAAATATTAACATAACTATAATAATAATAAATTAAGAATATTAGGTATATAGAATTAAGTATTAAAATATAATTAATAAGAACTAAGTAAATATTTTGTATTTTATATAAATTGTTTTGCGAATAGCTAATGAACTAGGAAAGTTATTTCTCAAGTTTATTCTGAATCCAATCCAATCAGTACTTTTTTTTCTGTTTGATTCATGAATACTTTCAAAAGATGAGGGAGATAAGCAAGCGTATTAAGTGTCTTAATGCTCTAGTAAGGACTGGGTTAAGTCTCATCTATGAAAATCACTGCTATTGATGAGATTTATTTTTCTGTTGTGAAATTTTAGTTTTGTAATCTAAAGTCCTTCATTTGTACTTAGGAATTAATTCGTGTTAAATGAATAGATTAAAAAACTAAATCAATACTATTTACTAGTGGCCTACCTTGAGTTGTGCTAAGGACCATATTTTAACATGATTGTGTTTATGAAATATTTTGTGGGTCATAATGTCAATATGTCTGACTAAAATTTAGTTATTGGTACTCTAGTTATATAATAAGATTTAAAATTAATCTGCACATAAATGAAAATCATTTACAGCTCTAGGATCTCAATATAAATAAGAACAATATACAGTAATCAAAACATGCAGCAGTCGGGTTGATATGATGATTTTACCAAAACTAGTAACTGAATAACTTTAAGTAAATGAATATTCAATATGTAAAAATCAAACTCAGCATACGAAATGTTTTCAGTAATTTGTAGATTTGACACGCAAGTTACATTTTAATTATCTAATTAAACACTTTCAACAATTTCAAAATTTTGTCACTTTAAAAAATCTAAAAATAGAATTTTTTTATTACACTTTTTGAAAATTGGTATTATTTTATCTGTGTAATTAACATTTTAAATTTTCAAATTTTGACGAAAATAAACCTTGGTCCCAGTTTTTAACTTAATAGACATATTTTGGGCTATCCGTCGGAAAGGTTTTCCCAGAGATTTTTAGTTTTCAGGCCCTTTTTGGCTAATTTAGTTTAAAAATTAACAAATTTGGCTTTTTTAAATAAAAATTTATACTCAAGTTGCGCGAGAAATTTAAACTTAATTGTAAACGAAAAGCAGACCTTAAGTATTGTACCCAAATATTTGCAGTTATTCTAATATCATTTTGCAGAGACTACTAGATTAATACATTCATCTGGTCAATGGTTATAAATATTTTTCCTCAATCAGTAAGTGTCACTAATATAACTCTATGGTATGACAATAACAGCATTCTATTACTATACTTAAAGAAACATTAACTGATTTTCCTGAACTTTATATTACAAACATTGAGGTTTAACTAGAAATTTTGAATTGCTTCTTCTAAAATATGCACTTAAGAACAGAAGTGTTTTATTATTTTGGTAAATATTGGATTTCTGTTAATATTATTGTTTAATTAACACAAACCTGTTCCAACTTTCGTAAAATTCCTTAACTGTTTTCCTGTCAGCATTCCATTGTAACTAAATAATATCTGAAAAAAGAAAAAAATTGCTACCTTTGTGTAAACACAAGTCAGTTTTACTAAAACACTTTTCTATAATAATACATACTCCATCGTTACACATCTCTTTTTTATGGATTATTCGTACTAATGTTAAAAATTAAAATCACAAATAATTTTACAAAAAAAATCCTAACACCCACACTTGTCTCTTTAGTCACATCATATAAAACAACACATTGCTTTTCATCTCAATGTTCTTAATTTATCAGATTTGAAATCATTGTTAACAGCCAGTAGAGATGTGTATCTTATCAATTAAGTAACACAAAATCTATGAATAGTTACTCATGCTAGTATATTTAATTTAAGTAGTGACAATTGACAATAAGAAGGGTTTATGAATTTTGAGAATATTTTACTGAAATTAATGGACAGTCATGGATCTTGGAAATAAATTGGATTCCAATAAGGCAAGTTTTAAAACTAAATAAGGGTATTCTTTTGTGTTTTAATGCACACGTGGTTTATATCATTAAAAAAGTTGGATTCGTTTACTATAATTTATTATTGTATTTAGTTATTTGATAGATTGTAAACAATTTTTTAGTTTAAGAACATCCATAAAATCTATGCTGGATAGGCAATCACTACCAAATGAACGACATTTTCTGTCAAACTTATTTCAAAGTTATAGTAATTTTGTTCAAAATAACTCCTTGAAACTCTTGAAATATTGATGTTTGTGCCAGTACCATTGTAATAACATGGCATGAAAACATCGCAAAGTATGCACATGCAAATTGATCCAACAACTTTTAATTTTCCTGATTCACCTAGTGTCTATAAACATAATCATATCTCAGACTAATTATCTAATTTGAATAAACAAAGCTTTGTGCAATATGAGTGTGTATATTGCAATGTTTATGTACTTCTCTTATCTCTACTCTGTGTTAAAGAAATGCTAAGTTGGAAATGATTTAAATGATTCAAAAGAAAACTACTTTTTTAATTTTCAATGTGTTATACATGATTTACGACTTAATGGTCAACAACACACCAGTAGAAAGGGCATCACAGTTCATTTACCTGGAAACTATGATTAATGAGGATTGAGACCATTCACATGAGATAAGGTGCAGAATAAAAAAAAACAAGGGCCGCCTTCAAACAAAAGGCTAAACTGTTCAAAAGTCATAACCTCAAAATTGATATAAAAATCCTCCCATACTATAGTTTCTTGATACTTTTCTATGGAATGGAATAATGGACATTGATTGAGGCAGCACAAAGAAAACTTGAAGCCTTCGAAATATGGCTGTATAGGAGAGTGTTGAGGATTCATGGGTAGACAGACTGACCAACAGAGATGGAATGACTGAATAAATACCTAGATAATATACACCATCAAGAGAAGAAAACTTGAATATCTTAAGACATATGAAAACAAAAGCAAATACCACCTTCTGAAATCCATACTCCAAGGGAAAGTTTATGGTAACAGAGGGCCAGGAAGAAGAAGGATATCATGGCTTAAACACTTAAGGACATGGTTCTCAAAAACTACCACCAAACTGTTACAAGCAGACGTGATCAAAGTTATCATATCTAGGATGATTGCCAATATTTGAAACGAATATTTACCTGAAGAAAAAAGAGAATATCGATTGACATTTTATAACCTATAAGATATTTTATTCCATCTGTTGCCTTTTAAAGTACAGATTGGGTTTGTAATATTTAACGTAATAAGGCCGCATTTGACTTAAAAGTATATTTAGTCTCATTATTTAATAACCACACTCTCATCTCATATATATTGACAGCTGTGATCATCATGAAAATGCTCTTGCTTGTCTCCATATTATACAAAAATCCATGTTTTACTACCCTGTAATTATTAATCCCAAAATCTTGTTGTGTGTTTCAAGTACAGATAACTGCTCACAGTTCAAATTTTCTTTTTTTTTATTAATGTGTTATAAATACATTTATTGTATTTAATTCCAATCGCTGTTTCACAATAGATTTGACATTAGTACCTCTAATTCCAGCTCAGGCATTTTCATAACAGTGAATACACAAGCATAAACAACAAAGTATGGTTTATTACAATTGTACAACAGAATCAAATATTAACTTTGATTCAAATTGTTGGCACAAATCTGTTTACACCTAATCCAATATGTGTTTATATGAACAGGGCTGTCATTCAATGACATTCCAAGGTTACAAAAATTGTACAGTGTTGATCTCGTTGACAATTGGTAGCAATTTCATAAATTTGTCGTAGATTATGAGAACTTTTTCAATAAATATTTGATGCTGGTTATGAGGTTAAAGGTTTATTGGTTTCAGGGTGAATAAGTTCTAAAATTTTCCTTCTTATTGTTAGTCTTGGAGTGTTTGGCTAATACTTAATAAAAAGGCTATAGATTAACTTGAGACTCTCACCACAAATAATTTATTCCTCTTTAAGGATATTAATAATTAACTACTTTTAAAATATAGGGATCAGAGGAAAGGCTGGTAATATTTTTTTTTTTTTTACTCATTTCAGTGCTGGACATTTTTTTTTTTTTTTTTTTTTTTTCATTCACTACTCGGAAGTGCCAGGTATTTTTTCATATATTATACCCAAAAGAGGTGATTTTTTTAAGATTTTTTAAAAAAATTTTTCAAAGCCGTCAAAAGGTTGTAATTTTATTATTTGATATTATCATGATTATTTGTTTCTTCTAATAAACCTGTCAATAGTATTAATAATATCAATAATAGGTTTCTACTAACCTAAAAAGCCTTCATCTAAAAAAAAATTACATATGGTAAAAAAAATTCTGAAGAAATTTTCAGTTTGAAGAAGTCAAACAGGAAAAAATGTATAACATAAAACCTTGCACACCACACAGACACAATATATTCACTACGTATGGTAAAACGTTTAGGCCAATATCTTAAGTTAAAAAGTTGTTTTATTTTTACACAAAATCTAATAACCTTGAAATAACTGATGCAATAAAAGTTTTCACTCAAGTATTGATCTATGTATTGACTTAAAATACTGTAACTTATGTGAAATGAAAAGACGTTGGCATTTTTCATTTAGTTTTAAAAGGTCTGATCTAATCGGACATAGTCATTTCTTGCATTTTAAAAAGCCCGGTAAAATTGAACATTGGAACTGAAAAATTCAACAGTGACATGAAAACTATTAACCCTAGTAATTGATGCAGGTCAGGTTTAATTGTTTTTGTTTTTTTTATACTTTTTTGTTAACTATAAAATGTATAGATTTTTGTTCAAATTATATACCTTTGTTTCAAACTTCGTAACACTCACTTGTGTTATGATTTTATGTGTATCATTAAAATTTGAACAAAATCTGTCAAGTTGATTTTGAGAATTGAGTGCTGTAAATTGTCACCATTGTGATTTTCCCCTTGAACCAAAATTGTTGGAGGAGAATAGTGCCCAATACATTTTATTTGGCCTTAAAGGGTTTTGGGTGTTTGCATCTCTCTTTCATTTTGTTGTTTGTTGCTAATTCCAAAAACCTACACAATCAATGTACAGGAAACTTTTTTTTTTTTTTTTTTTTTTTTTATAAACAGAATTGGAGTACAATAGTACATTCACTGTTAAATGAATATAATGCAGACATTCACTTAAAATTTTTTATTATTGAAAGATCACTATGAAGATTTGTTAAAATTGTCATACTGCATCAAAATTTTGAAACTATTACAATAATTTTGCTGTGTAGTGTAGTAAGAAAATTAAATTGTTATTGTTGGTTGAAAATATTATTCTGAATGTTATTTTGGTGTTTGCACTTCTTAAGTATCATTAATCAGATTGATGATTTCTTTTTTTCTGAAATTGTCAATTGAAGGGCATTATAAAATCATGTTATCATAAAAGCTCAATCAAACAAATAACAACAAATAAAAGCAAACAAATAAAAGACTACAACAGTCTATAATTACTGCCAGCATGATCTAATAAATGACTCCTAAGTGGGTGTCAATCAGCAGGTGTGACTAATAATGTACATGTATACATGTCTTTATATTCATGTTTATTGATTTTTGTTCTTGATAGCATTGTTCTATTCCTGGTGATTGGTCTTTGTCAGTGTTTGGAATTATACAAGTTAAATACATACATTATGTTTTATACCTTTAGTAAATCAATAATTGACAACTAGATCAGTAGGATTAATAAATTATCAATAAGTTACAATGCCTCTATCGTTGCAGTCCTTATTTTTGCCTGGTTCTTGATTACCATAGTTTTGGAAATATTTCCATTTTCGAACCTTCAGGTATGATTTGAAATTTTGCAATTATTCATATTATTTGAAGGATTGAAAATGAAAATAGTTTTGTAACTATAGTAACCAAGAATGAAAAAGTAAGGACTATAATAATCTTTGTTATGGTAACATATTACTAATGTTAAAAGAGTTGTGTAGGCAAACAACAGTGTATAGAATTAAATAAAATTGATTAAAAATGTACAAGACTGATTAAAATCTAGTTTTTGATAAAAAAATACACTGAAATATTATAATTATTTGATACTTACCAGATATATCCTTAAAAGTGTTTCTTTTTCAAAATATGTGAGCTCGCTTTCAATTTACCCTGTCGTCTTTCTGCTCCAACTAACAAAATAAGTCCCCTAGTTGATGGGTAGTTATCAGTGTTGTGTTTCTTATTAGCAAGTTTTCTGGTTGATGAACGCATAAACTTGAAAAGACAAAATTTAATTATGTTAACGTTAAGACACAATATTGTTGAACGTAGTATTTGTGTGATAAATCAATGTAAAAATATTTAATTTTAATTTCTAATTGAAATACAGCTTGTTTTATTTTGTCACGTTGGTTGATTTTTGAGAACAACCTTAAATGGGCCGTGCAATGTCAAACAAAAACGGCAACATTTCTTTTATTTTTCATTGGATTTAAAAATAATAATGTACAATTATTTGTGATAAAATTTCTTAAAATAAATTAATTCTATAATTGTTTTGTAAAATAGCATTTTGAGTAATTTTTGGTTAACAAAATTTTAATGTTCGCCATTTTGAAATAAGCAAAGTAAATTAAAAAATACTTTTTTACTGATAGTCTTTGTTAATGAAAAGCATTGATCATGTTTTGGTTGAAGTCGTTTTTAAAATATAAATGTTTTATTAAAAAACAAATAGACAGACAGACAAAAAACTAGGCAAAAAAAGAGTTATGAGGAGAGCATGAAAAACTAAAAATGTGTGTTGAAAATTTCATCCAAGTGAATGGCAGTAATGTTGGAAAAAATTATACTTACTTTAAATACAACATACCTAAGTATATATATATATATATATATATATATATATATATATATATATATATATATATATATATATATATATAAACAAAGCTTTACTGATTTTCAGAATATATGGACACCTACTTTTAGGATGCTCCTTAAAAATGTTCTGTTCTTTCAATTACATGTGCACTATTAGGAGTAGAAACAGAAATTTTTTTTGAAAATTTAGTTTTTTGTTGAATAGTAACTATCCTATATTATTTATAAATATAAATCTTTTCTTCTTCCATAAAGTTTCTTTTATAATCTTTGCATTGGTAATTTTAATGTATTTTATAATTAGAAGAAAGTTGTTTGTAACAAAAATTGAACAAAACATATTTATTAGTAGTTAGTTTAGCTGATTACAACACTGCGAATGTTTTCTGTAAAGTGTGATAATTATTTGAAAGTATTATTTACAGTTTGTTGCACAACAGTTAGTAATGAATGGAATAGTACTGCAATTGCATCTAACTTTCTTGCAAGTCCGTTACTACAAACTCAAATTTTTTTGACCGCAATATTTTTGTACAGTATATACAATGCAGAGAAAGTAATTAGACGAAAGTATTATATAGGAAAATACATTTTTTAAGAAATGAATGGTAAATATGCAATTAATAGATGCCACTTATTTATTTTTTCACCAAAATATTTTATTTAATGTATGTATGTAAATAAGAAAAAAGAAACGAAAGTATCATTTTGTGGAAATTTTGTTATCGTTGCTGTTTTAAAGTAGTACCAAAATTTAGTTGTTTGTTGATAACAAAATTTTATCATCTAATAGATTAGCGAAAATGGTTTATAATGTCTCATTTTTGAACTTCTTAAAACTCTTAAATTAATTGTTGAACTATACTTTTTATTTGTTTTATTAGCCGCCTCGGTGGCCTAGTTGATAGCGTACTAGGCTTTCACCCCGAGGACCCGGGTTCGATTCCCAGCCAGGGCTTGGCATTTTCATATGCTATAAATCATCCCATCGTCTGCATTATCCCAAGTATGCACAATAGTCGGATGTTATAAAAAAAAAAAAAAATTGTTTTATCAGATATAACACTCCAGTTCCTTCCAGTTAAATATTTTATAGTTTTATTAGTATTTGTGAGATAAAAAAAATAATAATAATACACATTTTATTTATGGTAAAACATGTTGTATTGAACAGTAGTTATTTACATAAAAGATGGTGTGAAAATCATAATGATATTAAATAAATATCTTGCCTAAACTCAATGAATGTATCTGTTACATTAAAAAAAACAGACTTTTGAAAACAGTTTGATTTTGTTTGAATGTAAGTATTCAAATTCAACAGTTTATCTATAATATTACAACTTTCAGAATATTTATTTTTTATTGCCACTTACCTTTAAGATGTGTTGTGACTGCAGTACAGTTCACCTCAAAGATAATCTTATCTTAAAGAGTCTCGTAGTTGCCTTCACTAGTTTTCCCATGATGCAATGTTAGTAGTTTTGTCAATTATATTTTTATCTTCTTTGATGCCTAAAAGTGAATGACACTTAACTAATAGATTACACTGTAGTTTATCATATGTTATGTGTTTACTAATCATATAACCTCTATCAACTATGCATACATAGTCCTTTGTATATTCAGTAGAATTTATTTGTTATTTCTAGTTAAACAGTGTTTGTGTATTCTTTTTAAAGCAGCCTGAAGATACTATAATATTGACATTACAAAAATCTTTTAATTAAGCAGTGAGTTAATTAATTAGTAATTAGCTTGACTGTTAAGTCAGTATCTTTTTCCTTAAATATAATTCAGTTTTTAGAGTAGGCCTTATGTATCATTTTTATTTTATACATTTCCTGCACGTAAGACTGTTTTTAAATATTTTAATTTCAATTCTTAACTTAAAATTTTCAGTTTAATAAGAACATAATTTGTAATCTAATGATTAATATTTATTAGATTTAAGCTAATATAAATTTCTTACTATTAATTCAACATCAGTTTAATTTTAAAAATATACATTTTTGTTTTCTTTCATTTTATAAAATAATTTTTTTATCATTACCTTAAAAAATATTTACACTAATGAATGCAAGGTTTTTGAAATTTTTTTTTTTTTTTTTAATTGACTTGTTTAGGTAGATGAAACCAAGCTCTGTCATAAAATACATCATTAGACCTAACTGTCCATCAGCATCTTTATTGGATTTTTTTTTTTTTTTTTTTTTGTTTAACGTCCGACTATTGTGCACATTTGGGCTAATGCAGACGATGGGATGATTTATAGCGTATGAAAATGCCAAGCCCTCGCCGGGAACTTTATTGGAGTCAGATACAATAATTTAATAAGTTTTGTCTGATTCCTTAAGGTGTTCAACCACTATAGACAGGTGTCAAATTCGTAAAACGCAAAGTTTTGTGATTTAAGTTTTTAATATCATTTTTGTGTAATAGTTTATATATATATATATATATATATATATATATATATAAAATTCTTCAAACTTTGAATGATTTTTTATTGAATGTTGGTTACGAGTTATAACGGTAACCTAATTTTTTTGCATTTGCAACCAACCCTGCTGTGTAACACTTTTTTAAAAACCAAATCTTATTTGTTCTATGCTGGGATAGCCTATTGACATTAAAAAAAACATGTCACAAAATTCTTTACACATTTGCTTAAAAGATCCGACACGCAGTTAACCTTTTATAATGGTAATTTTTTGCCGGATCATTGGAAAAAATACAGTAAAACTATGTTATACAACTTCATTCAAACATAAGTTGAACAGTAGGCCTATAATTGACAAAGAAAATACCAGTAAAGATATTAATTTAACCAAAAAAATTCTTGCCGGGCTATTATTCTCATATTGTAACATCAAGTAATTAATATGTGAGATGTGGCAGTTAAACAGCCGGATTGGTGCTGCTTCTGGCAAAAATGAGCGTGCCATGACATGTTTGAATATATATCTGTGCTTATTGATGCTTTCCTTCACTCTTTGCTCGATGGGTATGGTTTTAAATCGCTTAGTCTCACTATAGCAATCGCCTGTTCAAGTCCTTGTGCTAATATCTTTTTGAAATGTAAAGTGGTCAAACAGAGCAATGAGTTAACCTAAGTTTCTTGTGAAACTGCTATAAACTTTCATGCCATGTTAAAGAAAGTGAACAGAAGTGAATGTTTATCAGGCAAATAAATTTTTGAGTAGTTTGAGAGGTTTAAGGAGGGACATGAGATGGCCGAAGATGATCTGCTTCCTGGACGACTCTCCAACATAAAAAACAGACAACATCCAGAAATTGGTAAACGGATTTATAAAACTCATCATATAAGTGTATGATTTGTTGCTGAGATTTTAGGAATTAACAAAGATAGTGTCCATCAGATTTTGCATGACAACATGCAGAAAGTTTGTGTAAAAATGGTGCCAAAACATTTTACACCAGAGCAAAAGCAACCAAGAATATTTGTGCTTTTTTTACAATATGTTTGCTACTAATGGAAAGTGAACTTTCATAATAAACAGCTGATGCATATTGTACCAACCAGTTGTTTCTATCCATAGACCAACCACTAGCACAAAAATACGTTTAAATGGCTAATGTGTTTAAAATGGACTGATGACAAATATACACCATTTTCATAAATATACTGAAATAGCCACATTTAACTACTGGTTTATTTTCTTTTTTGGTTCTAATTTTCACGTCTTCATCATTAGGAGAATGTGATTAAAATATGTGGCACACAAACCCTTGGTAAAACTGTGTCTGTGATCATTTTAGTGCTACATGCTTATGAGATCTTATGTTCTTATGAGAGCTCATTCATACATGTTTAACATCTACCAAACCTGTTCCCAAGTGAATGGGTTTTAAACAAATGGGTTTTCCTAATTTATTGTTTATAATAATTTAACATAAACCATTATTTGCCCTTTTCATTACCTATATAAAAACTTGTTAATCTTTGTTGCAGTATAAAGTTGCAAACATTAGAAAATAAAAATCTCGTTAACTACTACCACATTGGTTAAATATAATTAATATATTGTTTTATAATGAGTTTTATTCATGTTAGTTACATTTTAATTTTAGTCTGTGGTGAAGGTCATTTTAGTATTATTGGTCTTATATAAGTTCACTTTGTAGATTAGTGTCTCTGCTGTATCTTGATTTGATTGGTAATGGTCTCTAATCAGCAATGAATGTGTTAAATGCTGTACTGTATCAGGTTATAATCACTGGTTACTAAATGATATCTGAAGAACACTATGGATACTCTTTGTTCTTTAACTTTTTTTCATGTAAAGGGTGATTAAGTAAGAATGCTGTTTTTAGTGTTGAATAAGACACTATATATTTATGAAATATAATATCAATACTAAGGATACATGTTGCAATTATGTATAAAAAATTACATCTGACTTATGTCCTCTATGATTTGTTCTGTATATTGTAACTAGATCAATGAAATTTGTTATAACCTTCAATCAGGTATTCTCTTTGATTTGGGTGATGACGTAGTGATTCTCTTCCTTTAGTTGTGGTATTGTTTTGATAAAATTGTGATTTTAAATACCCCCAAAGGAAGAAGGCATAGGGTGTTAGGTCACATGACCTTGCTGGCCAGTTCTGACTGCCATTGTGTGAAAGGTATATTCCCAAATGCCTGCTGCAGGTAGTAATTCATATACGAATTCATATATATTATATGTTGATGTACATCATTACAGTAATGTTAAAATCAAGGATATGGTTCTGAACAGTTAATTTTCTAATAAAATGTTATGTTCAGTAATTTATTTTAATTTAATGCCTGCCTTAAAATAATAACATTAACGGAATATTAATTTTTAAAAGAAAGGATTTGATTACTGAATTATGTATTATTTTATACAGGCCACTTTTTAAAAATTTAAATGACACAATACATTAAATTCTTTTTGGTCTGGACATTTACAACTTCCATGCCTTCAGTAGTCTGAACTATCAGTTTTGAAATGAATGGAACTAAGCAATAAATTATTGTAGGGCCTATTGTACAGTTCTAATACTAGAAAATATGTTAGACAAGCAATGAATGATGCTTAAAAAAAAATTGATTATTTTAAAACTTCAATTATGACTGTACAAAATATTATCATGTTTTCAATGTTCTTAAGTATTTTAATGTGTTTTAAGTTATTTCGTTTTCATATGTAACTGCAGTACATAAACAGGACAAAAATCCCTCATCAAATGCGGTTCAACTTATCTATGTTTTTCCTTTACTTTTTCCTATCTTTTTTTTAAAAACAAAACTAATGCATACAGAAAATTCAATTTTATCATTCCTAAGAACTGTTGACTCATTTGGTGCATTATGACAAAGTAGAGCTGTACAAAGCTCTGCACAGTTTCTGCATAACACCATATTTACAATATGTTTTTACAATTAATATTAGTTGTTCCATTGTAAAATGTTCCATAAATAACCTCAAAAATACTGATTAACAGATATAAATAAAATGTTGCCATGGCAACAATGCAACAATAGTTTGCTATTTAAAACCGGCATTGTTATTGAATCACCCTTTAGATTGGGTTTAACTAACAGCATGTGATTGAGTAAATAGAAGGATAATAAACAAACAAAACCATTAAGATTTGTAACTAAAATTTAAATTTAAATTATAATATTAAGCAAAGAATAATACAGAAGGTTAAGTTCTTTATACATAAACCAGATTTTAGTTCAACGAATATGCAGTGAAACCTTTTATTGTAACTCAAAATATAACAAATGGCTGAACCTATAAAAGCATTGACAGTAATTTCATTGTGTTATTTTTATCATGACATTATTATGTCAACCATTAGTATAGTCTGTTTTCATCAATTCTGTTTAAAATTATATCTGATGTTAATGTCTGATATGAGTGTTTGCACCAGGTGTTAATGTCTGACATGATTTTTTACATAATATCAAACAGATGATAACACTACTATAAAATATAACAGCTAAATTCAGATTGGTGATGAAAGTCTTTTTGTGTCAAATAAAAGGCTTTATTTGACATAATAAAATAAGGATATAGAGTTACAGTATTTGTTTATTGTCAATAAATTTGAATTACAATACAAATCTACAAACATTGGTGACCACTTAAAAACAACTATCAACAATACTACCCTAGTGTTACAATTTTCTTTTAATAATATAGATAGAGAATTAAAAAGCAACATTTGTAAAAATTAACCTCTTTTAAAATCAAAAACCATTTACAAAATTTTCTAAAAATTCATAAAGTGTGATTTTTTACAAAACTTTTTTTTTATACTCCACAGAAAATAGGCCACAAGATGGCTCTATTGAAATCGTGTTAAATTCCTTGTGTTTGTTCAAGAATTGAACACAGTGACAGGGGAATCCAAACACCTGTCTCCAAATAATTTGATCAATGGCGCGCTTGCACTGTTTAGTGCTTCAAGCCAAATTGACACAATAGAAAAGTTGTGCGCGCAACACTCGGATGGATCCGTAACATCAACACGTCTTCAGAGCAACTCAGATGTAATGTACTCAATTTGTTTTCTTGGATGTGACTAGTTATTCAAGAAGGTAAAAACCAACTTCCCAGAAAGAAATAAACTATGAAAAAGTTGTCTAATAGGGAAACTTTGCATCTTTTAAAGTTTTATTAAGCAATAAAGGTTTTATGGGGTGTTATTCGTATAGACTACAAAAACCAGAAAGCGAAGGACAGCGCCATTGACCAGATAGTGAAGAATTTCAATGTTTCTGGTTTCAAAGTTAAAGAAAATTAATAATATTAGAAGTACTTATTTTACAAGTACTAAACAAAATTAAATCCTTTATTTTAACATAATACAGCTCACATTATATCTGCTACAACAGCTACACCTAAACACACTATGTCTGCTATATTTATTACTACTGAAAATATATTGAGGTAAATCAAAATGTCATCCACACGCAGCCTGAGTATTGTGTCAACCCGGCTTTAATTTAGCCATAGGTATGGAAACGTTTACTCTACTTGTATTGAATTTATTATACTTTCATTTTTTTAAATGTTTTGTTTGCAGTCCCCGGAAGAAGAAATGTGGCTAAGCACCAGTGAATCAGCTACTCTGGGGATAGAAAAAATTACATCACGACTCAAGGTAGACTTGCACAGTGGCCTCTGGTGGAGAGAAGCTGAACTACGCCGGCAGTTAATTGGACATAATGAATTTATGGTAAAAGAAGATGATCCAACATGGAAGAAATATATAGAACAAGTAAGTATGTGAATTGTAACACAAGTACGGCTGGTTTTGATCAAATATGTCATTGGTTACATATATGACTAATTTTTATGTTTATGGTATGACATATGACTAATTTATAAATATTATATTTGTAAGTCAAAATGTTTGTTACTTAGAAAGTATAGTATGTGGTATGTAAATTCAAATACAATACAGCGCACAACTAATATGTAAAAAATATTTTAAATCTGTTGTAGTATTAAAAACTATAATACAAAAATAGTTTTTGTTAAAGTTACTTGTAAATTTAACAACTATATTACAAAAAACTATAATCTTTATACTAAGACAATAACTACAGAGATTCGAAAATGGTATTTTTTTGAAAATATTAATGATTTACAATAAAAATATTTTAGGTGAAATAAAACTTTTATACTAGGAAGTAACTCACTGTTCTCCATATTTTGTAAAAAGTTCAGTAAGAAGAGGGAAAGAGTAATGTATTGTTTTGTCAATTTATACTGCATTTTCAAATTTTAAATAAAATAAATTTATTATTTAATACATAATACTTTTCTAAAATAAGTGGCTAACATCCAGTTATAACACCCTTATGCATTTTTTTATATTTTATTCTGTAATTTTTGGTTTGTGAACATTTTTTCACATAACTGTAAAAGTTACAATATTCCTAATACAGGCTGTGTAATAAGTAGCTCAAAAACATTAAACATTCATTCCCACAAACATTTAGTTTACTAATTTTTAGAATTTAGATTGCTAGATTTTACTAAAATTTGGTCATTTATGAAGAATTGTAATTGAAATCAGTTTCGTAAAGTAGAAATAAAATGACATAATGACTTGTAATGAAATGGTTTGTAAGTAAATCAGAAAATATGAAACAAACCAGATGGGTGGTGTTTAGGGTTTACGTTTAATTTACTTCTTAACTATAAATTTCTTTTATTTCAGATTTGCTAAATTGATGTGACCCATAAGGGTTTATATATGATCCAAATTTGATGAACTAATTTTGAGAAAATAATATGATTTTTCATTTTTTTTCAGTAGCTCCTGAAACATATTTTTTGAAAATAGTAACCCATATGTTTTGTTTGGGTACTTATAAACTATGTTTCAGCAAAATTTTGAGAAAACTCAGTTTTTTTTACCAATATTATTTCTGAAATATCAACAAGTTATGAATTATAAGTCTGCTTGATAACTGAGAATATTGTTTACATTTTTTAGTTCAAGAACCCTCTGATACTGTTGCTGTTGGCTTCTGCATTCGTCAGCGTTTGTATGAAGCAGGTTGACGATGCAGTCAGCATCACTGTTGTAAGTATGTATAGTTCATGTTCTAATGCATAAGAAAAAGAAAAAAAAACAAACCTAGAATCAAACTATTAGCCCTAGAAGTGGTATTGGTAGAAACCTTAACATATTTTAGGCGGTGAATGAGGGTAGCTCGTTCTGACACAGCTGCAAACTGATCTGGTAAATGCATATAATCCGGATCAACATTTTTGTATGTTTATCTGCAATAGAATAATGTAAAACTTAGTTTACTGGTTCAAATGTTTTTACTTTGATTTAGTTCATATTTTAAGCACTTGGTTTTTTTTCTATACAAACATGTTCAGAAAGATGATGCGTGTAATAATTAACCAGTATGAATTCTGCAAACAGTTTGAGTTGTAAGGTTACGTTTAAAATAACAAAATTAAAAATAAAAATCTTTATTACCATTACCATGGCGAAGTTAATACCATAGGGACTGGCACTCCTGTGGACTGTATCTGGTGATGTTCCAAGAAGTCATTACTTCTCAGAGAGTTAATAGTGCTCACATTGTGTTTAGATCTTATAATACAAGGTCTGTCTAAAAAGTGTCTGACCTTAAATTTTCCTTTATACAGTAATAATGCTATGGCGGTACCACTGTGCACAGTGGAGGGTGACAGTTTAATGTGCATGCTTGAATTTACATACTGTGTTTAAGTATACCAGTTGCTGCCTGCTGGCCACCAAATGATATGTCGTTATAAGAGTTTGTCAGATTTTTGTTTTTCTCAAGATGTTTGAACGAGTTGAACAAAGATACTGCATCAAATTTTGTCGAAAGCCTTGTGATTCTCAAAGCAAAACAATTTGTAAGATTCAGTAGGTGCTTAGAAATGATTCTGTGATGGTAACACAAATTAAGGAGTGGTTTAACTGATTCAAAAGTAACTGCTTATTGGTGGAGAGTGAACTGTGTTTTTTGGAGGCTACAAACCGCTTGGAATGCAGCTGTTGTTGAGAGAGGAAAGTTTGATACTGGGAGATTGTTTGACTGTACGAGAGATTACCAAAGAGGTTGGGATCAATAAAGAATCTGTACATGCAATTTTGTGTGGTGATTTGAACATGCACAGAGTAGCTGCAAAATTTGTGCCCAAGTTGCTGTCGGCGGAAAATAAAGAACTCTGTTTTGATGTTGCATAGGACCTGCTGGACACTACCAAAACTGGTCCTGAGTTTCTGAACACTGTGCTTACTGGAGATGAGTGATGAGTGTATGGGTAATATATTTTTGTTAGCAAAAAGCCGAATTCTTTTTAGACAGGCCTCATAATTAAAATCTACTTTTAGTTTAGGTTTTTAATAGTTTAAAAACTTTGTGTAATTATATGTATTAAAAGTTTTACTAAATTTTTTTATTAAAAAAATCTACACAATAGTCCTTCAAATCAGTCATTAGTTGTAATGTTATTTACAGACACATTAGCTTTCTAAGGTTAATATAATGCTACCACTTTACAAATATCAAAATGAATCATGTTTTATAATGCTAACCACTTGTGGGGTAAAGCTGTTATCATATATATGTATTTATTATTACATAATACAATTTATTGTACTATGTTTTTATTATTAGTTTATTATTAATTTTCTTCAAACTTTAAATTATGTATAAAAATATTGCAGGCAATTATCATTGTTGTCACTGTGGCGTTTGTTCAAGAATATCGTTCAGAAAAATCTCTCGAAGAACTTACGAAACTTGTACCGCCAACATGTCATTGGTAATAGTATAAAAACAACTTTAGTAATACTATTTATAAAAAATATACAGTAAAAACAAATGTTTTTTTTTAAGTTTCTGGGCACATTAAAATAATTAAAAAAAACTTTAATTAAAATTAAAACAGCTCCGTAGTCTAATGCTATCTCTCAAAGCTGTATCCAGTGTTGTCTTGGTTTGCTTGTCTTCCAGTGAAATTTAATCTAAGTAATATATATTTCCTATTTATTAGTCTTTGAATTTTCATGTTGATTAGTTTTTTCAAGTTATATTCATGATAGTTTTGATACAAATTTATGTTTTACTAAATTTTTGCAAAATATCTTATTGATATATAACATTATATACTTATATAATGTTTTACTTTTAATACTTATATGTATTACTTTGTAATTGCATAGTTTTTTTAACACTTTTCAATTTTTGTTTGTTTGTTTATTCACAAGCTTTATATGATGGTAGAATGCTTATTTTTAAATTCATATTTTATTATTTACTATGATTGAATAGAGATCCACTTTTTGATACTTTATGAGAAGTTATTATTCAGAGAACACAGGTATTTTAAAATCATTAAATATATCACAAAACACAAGTTACAACACAAAAAGCAAATAAAAGTCACAAATAATTAAAAATAGGGTTACCATTTGCCTAGATTTCCTTGGACAGTTTTGGGTAAACAATCTCTGGATTGTGCGTGGGCAGATTTACAATAATCTAACAACTATTCATTCAACACACAGTCTGTTCTTAGTAAAACTCCATGATATCCAGGGAAATTAGAACACTTGTATAGTTCACAAAATGTTTTTTTTTTTTATTCAGTGACATAAGTTTCGCTGTCAGGCAGCTTCAGACATAAATAAGTTAAAAATTAATAAAGTGTGCTTGTAACCTAATACAGTTGATTGAGAAGAATGCTAGTTTCATTTAAATTAAAACTAGGGTTTTTACAAATTATAAAAAAAATGTTTAACGGTTAATTTGAAGTTAAATAAACAAACTAACTTCAACCCCTCCTCTGTTACTCAAGCCTATTGTTCCCCAACTTGCTGGTCACTGACCTTGTATTGTCAGACCTTCCTCTCTTGACCTTCTCCTTCCACTTTTAACATCAACTGTATTAGTATATAAGCACACTTTATAATTTTTAATTTATAACACTTTATAATTTCTCTGAAAATGCTTCACGGCAAAGCATATGTCACTGAATAAAAAACAACTTTGTGAAACTGTATAAGTGTTTTAATAATATTCCTGGAAATCTAACTTTTTTCTACAATACATATATTGAAGGATTGAATCATCCTTAAGCAATACTTTAGTAGTAAATAACAATCAACATAATAGTAATGTGTTGCTTTTAACAATTTAACCTCAACTTTTTTGTCTCACTCATCTGTGTAGTGAGTCTTATAATATATTGTGAAAACACTCATACACACCCTAGCTAAAATATAATTTTTCCATCATTACATCCCTCTAATTGTAATGTTCTAGATATTAGAAAATCCTGATAATGTTTGTAAGATTTTAGAATACAGGTGATAAATTTTGGTTCAGTTTCATTTAATTTGATTTCAGTTGGTTATAATGTAGTTGTTTTGTTTATGTTTAGCCTACGTGAGGGTCATTTGGAGACCTTCTTAGCAAGAGATTTGGTGCCAGGTGATATTGTCCATCTCAATGTAGGCGATAGAGTTCCTGCGGATATTCGTTTATTTGAGGTATTTAAAATACGAGGTCCTGCCCAAAAATTAGAGGAATTTTCCTATAAAAATATAACTATTTACTGTAACTGATAGTTTCCACTGTCTCCTTCAAAGTAGTCCCTTAAACAAAAATGCAGTGATCACAGCATTTTTTCATGAATGAATCCCTGAAGTTTGAAGCACGTCCTGTGATTCTGCCTAGATCTCCCCAATTGTGCCAAAACAATGAGCTTTCAATTTCAAGTTTATTTTGTGGAAGAGATAATAGTTGCCTGGGGTGAAGTCAGGTGAATAGGTTGGGTGGGGAGTCACTATGTGTTTTTTGAAACCAAAAAATTCCAAATGAGTACCGATATGTACACAGGTGCATTGTCTGGGTAGACAGTTCTTGTTTTGCCACTGTTCTGAACATGTCTGCTCCAAAACTTCACAGTAACACTTTCCATTGACAGTTTGAACAGGAGGGATAAATTCCTTGTAAATAATGCCTTTTATATGAAAAGAAAGACTTCACGTTGCTGTGAACGTGAAATGCTTTTTTTTTGCTGTGGTGAAGATGGTGACTTCCACTTTGATGACTGCTGCTTTGTATCAGTGCTGTCATAGCTGTTGGCACACTAATTCACAAAGGGTCCACTTTACCGGCAGCAGGTTCGTACCATAAATGGTTCACACTTGGAATTCAAATTTCCCGAATTTTTGGGTAGCACCTCGTAGTACTATGCATTATGTTTTATTCAAAAATAATTGTTATATGAGCTCTGCTCTCTGAAATACAATCAATATTTTATGTAAAATAGTGTTTTACACAAATTTTAAATAAAAGGCGTTTTGCAAAAAAGGTTTTGCTATGGTTTTATACAATTACTGTTAACTGTTTGTATATATGTGACTATGTAAAATGAAATTTATAGTCATGTAAACTTTTTTTTGATAAAATTACGTTTTATTTTATAATTTTATACTGGTAGTATTTTCTTTTTCAAATGGAAGTGGTTGTTAACTCCTTTGGACGTCAACCTTTGGGCTTTTTGTGCATTTCCCATTTACTAGATGATTAAGTTTAGTTCTGTATCTGTTATGAGTATTAGAACATGCTTTGCTAAGTTCCCACTTTCTGCAGAAGCTTCTGTATATCTGAAGATTATCAGAATTTTCTGCTACAGTGCTTAAAGTAGAGTTCTGCTGTAGTATCCAATAATAAAAAAATTGTTTTACACTGATACCTCTTGTTTGTCCACTATCAAAATGTCCTCTGATATGTGAACTGATTTAAAAAAGTTGAGGATATGTATTAGAAGGATCCATATAGTTACAAAATAAGTTTTGCTGACTGCCTAGGGTCAAAACTATTAAATTAAAAGTTATTTTTATCGTACACATTTATTGTTTGCTGTTGTTACATTTTGTTTTGTTTTTTCAGGCAATTGATTTAGCAATTGATGAAAGCAGCTTCACTGGGGAAACTGAGCCTGCCGCTAAAGTTACATCACCTATGCAAAAAACTAACGGCCATACATCCATGAAGAATATTGCATTCTTAGGGACATTAGTTCGTTGCGGCAATGGAAAGGTATTAACAATTGATTCCTTTTCTATCATTTAATATTAATAATAATCTGCAATTCAGGTCTGTATTTATAGTTGTTGTTATTTCCTTTTACTCCTTCGTTTTATGTTATGTTAACTATGATCATTCTGAGTTTGGACTTGTCGCTATGACAGTATTGCCAGATTCCATAATTTTCCAATATTACAGCTGATTCTGGTCACTGTGTTGTAGTTGGTGAATATTACAGTAAGAGGAGCAAATATGTTTTGTCACACTTGCAACACAGTTTATTGCCAATGGTAAATTGAATTTAAAACAGTAGAAAATAGCTATCTGAGAGTGTTTAAAAATACAATGTTTAGATATACAAAGTACATAAAACAGTAGAAAATATCTATGTGAGAGTGTTTAAAATACAATGTTTAGATATACAAAGTACATAATAGGCCTATATGTTTATATGTAAAACTTACATGATGACCTAAAAATAAACAATTTTCTTTATGATCAATAATTGTAATAGATTATCAATTATCTAAGCATACAAAAAATCTAATTTTAATTTACTATATTTTCTTTAATTTTTTATTACCTTGTTTTAGGGTGTTGTGGTAAATACGGGAGAGAGGAGTGAATTTGGGGAAGTGTTTAAGATGATGCAGGCTGTTGAAGCTCCAAAAACACCACTTCAGAAGAGCATGGATATCTTAGGTGCACAATTATCCTTATACTCCTTTGGTATTATTGGCTTGATTATGGTTACAGGGTGGATCCAAGGACGGCCTATTCTGGACATGTTTACAATAGGTGTCAGGTATGATTGCTAAACTACGGTTTTATTATAAAAGCTTAGAAAATAGTTCTTATTGAACATACTACATTAACCTGTAGTATTAGGTAATTTACAGTATTAGGTAAATACTATGTAAATTAGTATAGTAATTTAATTTTTTGAAAAAGTATCCTACAAGAATGTGCTAAAACCACATATTAATACATGTTGATAAAGACCATACAATAGACTTGTTTACCATACAATTAGTTTTGTATGATCATGCCTTTTATTTATTTACCTAGTAGTGGACTTACATGTAAAACCAGTTGCTACTTTTGTCATTTCTAATTTCTGAAGCAAAACTCTGTTTTTTTATTGGCTTCCATATATAAATATTTTTAGCAAATATCCATTGAAAAATAAGATATTGAAGTAGCCATAAGTGATAAGACCTAGTCCTGAAACGTTTAAATTTACATCAATTCTGAACTGTAGTTTTCAGAAGTTGTTAAACATTTTTTTTATTATATGTGAAAAAAAATAATGGGAATTTTTAAATTTTGCAGACTGTATTAGTCTAATTGGTACAATTTTGTTGGTGTTGTCATGTTGAAACATTTTTCTATAGAGTATCTGCACATTGGTAGCATAGCATCTGATGCTTGCTTTGCTTGCAGCTGTTGGAAAGGTTTGTTGTGTCTTAATGATCTGTGATTTTTACCCATCAAAACAATGTTAATAGTGGAATTAATTGCAGCAAAGTTTTGTAAATTTTGCATATTGTTTTTCACCAGTCAGTCATGAGTAAAACAAGAGTTTACATGTAGTTTAAACAATTCCAAGAAGGCTATAAAAACATTAGAGATCTGCTCCAGCACATCAGTGAATGCTAACAACTAAAAAAGTGAAGAATGTGATTAAGAACCATCACCATATGACCATCAGATAGGTTGCTGAAGATGTTGGTATATCAGTTGTCTCATGGTCTGAATTTTAATTGTTGATATGTTGAAAAAATTATTCCGAAACTGTTGAATTTTGACTAAAAATTCACTGAATTGGAATTGCTCAGGAAATGCTGAATAAAGTTGACAGTAACCTAGAATTACTCAAAAGTATCGTAAGAGGTGATAAAACAGGGTTTATGGATATTATGTGGAAATTAAGGTTCCCCTTCTAGTTGAAGATGTTTATAGCGAAAATGTAATCAGTGATGGAATGATAAGAAATTGGGTTAGGAAGTTTAATGAAGAACAAACCAGTGACTACGATGAGGCATTGAATGGGCAGCCTTCTGTTGTCAATGATGATTTGGTAAGTTGATGGGACAATTTGTGAGAAAAGACAGTTCACAATGGCAATAATGAATTTCCACAAGTTTCTCAATCTCTTTAACTATGAATATCGGCTGGCTTAACATTCCTTGCATATAAAAAATGAATGACAGAACAAATCTCACAGTCAGCGGGTTCATGAATTGTTTTAAACATTTTAAATTCACATGGAAAACTGAAAACCTACACTGTAATGGTGTCAGTGAAGAGACAATGAACCAGGAAGATTAGCACCCATGTGCAGAGTGTCGGCAGTAGCACTGCAATGGCAGTTCTTATTTTCTGAATGTGCCTTATATCATCTCCGGCAATCTTTGTGTAAACACAGTACTACGATAGATCATAGATTGTATTTCCGTTACAATTACAGTTACAATTAATGAGGAAAAACTCATTTAATCAAATATCAATCATAACGTAAATTAGAATGTATATTTTTTACACCTACCAAAATACAGTAATTATTATAAATACAATAATGTTAAATGTCATACATTCTTTCTTTATTTTTCCAACAAGTTGAAAGAAAGAAAACTTATACTATGTTATGGTTGTACTATGTTAGTACAATTTCTGAAATGTAAAAATATATTTCGTTTTTATCATGGTAACATAAAATTATTTTTACAACAAAATTTGTCTTAACTTCATTTCTTTTTTTATATATACAGTTATATCATAACCACATGATAGTATTTGTTGAACGTTTTAGTGAGATCTCTTTAAAGTCCTTATGGCTTACTAATTATTGTATTTGTTAGTTTAATTTACAAAAATATTAAATTATAAACAGATAATTTGAATGCAAAAATACCTAGTGTTTTTACTTTTTTGTGACCAGTTTGGCTGTTGCTGCCATTCCAGAAGGCTTGCCCATCGTAGTAACTGTTACACTTGCATTGGGTGTGATGCGGATGGCAAAACGTAAAGCTATTATCAAGAAACTACCAACTGTTGAAACTCTAGGTTTGTATTATATTCATGAAGTTTGTCTAATCTTTATATCAGTATCCAGTGGCATATTGTGGAATGTGTTCAAGTAATTGTTTAATGATGATATATTTATATAAACTAGAACATAATCTCAAATGCCATTGACTCTTTTTAATTCAAATCAGGATTATGTCTTGGATGTGTGGATGACACCTTTGTCATATGGTCTCATGGAGGTAACAAATGAGAATATTTTTTAAAATTTGTTTTGTAGCATTTCTGATTCCATTTCCATAACCTTGGGAAATCAAGTAAATAATAAAATTTCAATTTTAGATGTATATGTTGAAAGGCATATGGATGTGCTTAAGACCTTGGTAAACACCGATGTCCTTAAGAAAAAGGCACTTACTGCTTGGTATTTAAACTGTTTATATAATCATTGTAACCAGTCAAGGAAGATATAGTCTATTGCTTATTCAATAGAAACAATAACATTTGCTGAGATAAAGATAGCCTAAATAAGAGTTAAAAACTAATGGTTGTACTATGAAAATGTCAAAAGGTTAACAAGGAAATACAAAATATGAACAGCTTTTAATAAAAAGAAAAACTACTATTGGTCAATATTTAATCAGAACAAAATCTTCAAATAATAGTACTCAGGACACCAACAACTGTACAGTATGAAATGTTAAATCAGTTAATTGGCAAAACAAAAAGACTTGTTCATAAGAATAAGTAAAGCCAAAAAAATATGCAATTAGGTCTGGTAGATAAATTAGAAATAGTCAAACACATATATGGTCCAGAATAGGTTAGGAAGAGACAAAAGTAATACACCAGGTGAGTCTTGATTGATAGGTTATTACATTAGAAAACACCGGACCTATATTAAAGCTTTGTTTTTAAAATAAAATGAATTTTAAATAATAAGTTAAATTTGTTTGATAAGTTTGTTAAATTGTGAAAAATTGATTTCTTCAAATTTCCAAGTAAATTATATAAATGAAAAATGAAGCCTGATATATATAGTAACGGACTAGTTAGGCAACACAAGGCATGATGGGACAACCTTCATACGCATTCCAATAGCAAATGCCTCTTAAAAAAATTCCTCACGGAGGACTTAGAGGGGCAACAGACATCTTGGGCAGAGCACAACCTAGGAAAACCATGGAACTCATTACAGGGCACTGTGGTCTGAAGGTGCACATGTACTACAGAGAAACTGTGTGTATGTTATGCAGGAAAGAGGAGGAAAATGCAGTACATAATTTATGATTATGGGGCTCTTGCTAGCAAAAGGCCAAGGGATTTTGGTTTCAAGGGCCCTAAGGATCTCCAGCAATGGATTGCTGGAACTTATAAAGGGCACCAATCTGCTGAAGTAGTACTAAAGTGTTTAGATGCACAATAGGTCTGTCAATCGCAGTTCCTGTGGTTATTATAATCCCTTCCTCTAGTATTGTAATCTAATCTAACAGACTACTTAAAATTACAAGTTGCCAACATTGAATCAGATTTGTAACAGCTATCTGCTGCAAAAATAGTTTTGAATTTATATGTTCAATACTATTTAATTTATGAATTACTTATATCATAGATAGACATACTCAAAACAACTTTGAGTTCTGATTTTTCATAGTACAATTGCTAAACTTAATTTTATGTGAATTGCTTTTATTTTTAAAGCTCTTAAAACAAATGTGAAACTTTACTTTTAATTCCAGGTCGTAACATAGTGTGTCCACAAAACAGCGGGAACCTCATTGTTGTTTGCAAACACTTTGTTGTTTGACAAAACTCCAATTTACGCATAACATTATTTTACTGATTTTTTTAATCACAGGACTTCCACTCAGTTACACCATACTGATCCAAACAATTAATTATTTTATATTCATATTTATTTTTTCATATCAGGCTACAACAATTATATATGTAATATTACCGCAGAATGCATGCAATGTCAGGTACTGTTGCATAGTCAGTACTCAATGGGGTAATTTTAGTGTGTAATAATTTCACCAACACAGCCACATGGGTTAAAACAAATAAGTTATATTGTTTTAGTTATTATTTTTGAAGTTTTTAAATTCAATTATACTTTTAGGTTGTGTAAGTGTGATTTGCTCAGATAAGACTGGGACCATTACCAAGAATGAAATGACTGTTACCGTTATTGTCACAGCTGATAGTTATCTAGCAGAGGTAAGTTTTATTTGTCTACACTTTTTAATGAAACAAGTGATGGCAATATGTTACTGTTCAAACAAATTAAGTAAAAATTCTATTACACTATAATTATTTAACTCAAAAATATGTATTGTTTCTGTAAATTTTTAAGGCCAGGGGAAGATTCCCAGTTAGTGCTAAAAGATAAAGCTTAAAATAACATTTTTCAACGTATTGTGTACATCTGGACTGATTTGTAATAATTACAATTATTAACTAATTAGCATTTAGTCTGGTACTAAAAAAAACGTATGGATTTAGTTGTGTAGTTAGCAATGAATGGTTAGGCCAGTGCCTCTGAATTCATGCAGTTTGTAGGTTATAGCGTCCAGTTCAGTGGCAGCTCACACCTAGAATTAGTGGAGGTGCTGCTCCAAAAAATTTTTAGTGTTTGTTTTAAAGTGAGTAAAGGGAAACAAACATGTATAAAAAAATATTCAAAAACTTGATAACATCCTAAAAGAACAAATTCAAACATTTTTTATTTACTTTACGTAAATTGCATTCAGGCTTAATATATTCATTTAAAAATGAAATCCATTCTTGTTTTAATTTGCACAAGATCAGTAATTTTCTCCTTGATCTCTGGATAATAGCTGAGGAATTTTTTTTCCATTGAAAGCACTGTAAGCACTTCTAAATTCATAGTGCTTTTTAGAAACGTTGTTATTCTTTTCAAAAAAGCAAAAAAAATGAATGAAATAGACTAGGTGGAAGCAGGATAATAATGTAATTTTAATCTAATCATGTTCAAGACTATAATTTTAAACACAACACAAGCAGAGTAAAAAAAAAACCTTCCACCAGCACACCAAGATTGGCACTATCCTCACAGCCTCACGTGCAGTTTCTTGTGTGTACATACACACAACAGTCACATAACAGACACCTTGCCACGGGAACTGTGAAGCGCACAGTTCCATACAAATATTTTTGTATCTTTTCATAAAGGGTGGGATGGCTACTGACATGAAGCTTAAGGATTATATATTGTACAAGTATAAAGAAAGAATTAAAGAAAAAAGACTTGTTATGTTAAATATTACCATTAATATCAAGTGGAATTGGGGGTGCTGCAGTCTACAGTGTCTATACACGAGCTGCCACTGTCCAGCCAGTGAATGGACTTCATCTTTTATAGATATTGATTTAGTTATTTACTATTATTATTTACTAGTGGCTGGTAAATTGTTTTAGGTTTTATATGCAAAATTGACACAATGAAGTAGAGTGTGAAGCAATGTGTTTCAGTAAAAAGAAAAACCTGCCTCAAAGGCAGCCTACTTTTTTTCATAAACATTCAAAACATCTGGTATTTTTTTTAATGTTTATAATTTATTAGTTGTGGTACTAAAGTATAAAAAAATAATATTTTGAAAATGATTTTAGTAAGATTTTTTGAAGAACAGTGTTGTTACTAATATTTACTGTGTACAGGTATCAGGAGCGGGCTATAATGACCAAGGTGAAATACATATTCATAAATGTGATAGTTTGGAGCGTGCTAGAGAATCAATTTACAGGCTGCTTGAAGTAAGTAGGATATTACATTGAATCATTTATGTACTTAAAAGGTAATTTCTTTATACTGAATCTAGAAAAAATATCTTATCTGCCCTAAACTGGGTTTTGGAGGAATAATTAAATGGTATATTTTAGAATCACTCTGTGGGGATTTTGCAATATCAAGACTGTTTGTATTATTGTAGATTACATTTTAGTTAGGTTACAAATTTATGTTGCTATGAAGTGTATTTTAAATAAGTTTATATCAAATGATCTTTTGGCGATTAAAAACTATATTTTAATACTTCCTGAAATGCTAATGCAGCTCCTGCACTGAAGACATGCCATTTCACTAGAACTTTGACAATCTACTCTTGAAAACAAGTCATAGAGTAGCTTGTAATGATAGAAAATATTGTACAATAATGATCATAGACTGAACTAAATAATGAAGGACAAGATATAAAGAGTTTACCATGTATCCGTACTTGAGAGTAATTTCTGCTGAACATTTCATCCAGATCTTAAGAAAACTTGTATTATTTTCAGTCTGTAACTTAACACACAAATAAAAATTATAAGTCAAAATATTTTGGGTAAACACTTTTAAGTACTTCAGCAAATAGGTTTGGAAGGTGCATATTATTGTTACACAGACTGTTGAATATTATAACTGGTTTATATATTCTTTAACAAACAAAAAATATTATTATCAAAAGAAATCAAGGTAAAACAATTATATGGTATTAAAGTTTAAAAAAATGAAAGTGTATATTGCAGGCTAATACAAAATTATCAGTTTCTAAATTATAACAAAGACAAACTTAAGTTAACCTTGCCCGCTATTAAAAAAAAGGAAAAAATCATCAACTGTGACCACTGGTTATTTAAAAAGGACAAATTTTTAATATTTAGAGATACAATTTAATTGTCTTTATATATCGGATTGTTTTTCGGTGTATGATCACTCAAGGTCTTATATCACACTGCAGATGTTTGAAAGTCCACAACTTTGATGAAGGTTTTTTCATATACACTACATGAATAATTCATACTTTTAACATGCATTTTTTTAAAAATTCTAATATGAAAAGTTCAATGAAGTTGAGTACTGTAACACAAATCTTTCTTTGTTTTGAGTATCATGCAAAAAACATGTAATTCTCATTAAAAAACTGAAAATTCTTTCATAAAATCATTTCACAATTATTTTATTATTAATTTTTTAAATAATGTTTGACAAAGAAAAATTATATTTATAAAAATTCTATGAAATCCTTAATTTTAGTGCAGTCTATTTTTATGATGTCTTGTTCAAATTTCTTACAAGTTATCCTTTTCTCTTCTCTGATTGGTTAAAATGTGTTTGTTGAACCCTCTAAATTTTATCTTATGTTGTTTGACTTACTACCAACTTTTCAAAATAAAAATTGTTTTACATTTCATTTTAGTGGTCACAGTATATACATATAGAAACATATAATGGGAAATGTATCTGTATTTAAGTTTGATACATTAGAATACATGTGTTAATAAGTTTATCTATGTCATTTAATTTTATCATTCTACATACAACAGAAGACACATGTTAACAAGTTTATTGTGGTATCAAATTTTGTTTTTTAATGTGTTAGAAGTGTCACTTTGATCTATTTCTTAATAAAACTCATTTTTTACAATATCAATAATTACTTTTTTTATTATAATTACACAGATGGAAGTAGAGATTTATCAGAGGGAAAGTACATTAGTACAGATGGAGGGTTTGGTTTGAAACTGGTTTCTGATTGCATCTGTGTTCTTTTATACAGCTCAAAAGCTTTATAAACGATCTGTGTTTTCTTTCTGTCATAGTCCCAAACCTGTACTGTGCCATTTATGCTCTCTTCATTTAGTTTAGCATACACAACTTTTATTGTTGGATTGCAAACTCGTACAATTATCATTTTGTAATTTTTAAGCACTTCAGGTGTTAAACAAAGATGTTCAGCAGTTATTTAACACCAACTTTTCTTTTAAGCTTAAATCTATTTAGGTAATTAAATTTTGGATGTAAGACAATTAATTTTTCTTTTTTGCTTCTCCAAGTTAAGTGTTATTTCTGTCTGTTTGTCTGCAGATTGGAACTTTTGGAAACATTCATTTTACTTTATCTCCAACCAGGAAATTTTATTTCTTCATTGTGAAACATTGTTTGTGAAAAGAAACAAATGTTTTGTCAAATTATTGAAACAATGAAGATGTAGTGGGTTGTATAAAGAAAGCATTTGAGAAATTAAAAATAAAATAATTCAGAAATGTGAATGATTAATCAGAAAAGTTTACAATTTCATATTCTCTAGAATGATTTTTTGTGTGCATTATTGTTTAAGGAAATTCTTGTCAGACTTTAATATACCAAAATCTTGTTGTATAGGTTGGCTGTGTGTGTAACAACGCAATTATTAATGGAGACACACTGCTTGGGCAACCAACAGAAGGTGCCCTTCTTGCTGTAGCAATGAAGGTAAGTAATTTATTTATATTTAAATTCAGCCTACATTTATATGTTTTATAAGTTCCTTATATTCAAGCATTCAGTAATTCACACATAAATAATTTTAACTTTAAAGAAGTTAGTTTTTTAATTCAATAATTAGAATAATTTGAAATAGGACACATGATCAAATTTGTTGAACTATGGGGACAATACAGTCAGTCATAGTTTTTCCATTTGCTTTACTAGTTATCAACAGCCGATTTTTGTATATTATTTATATTTTTAATTTAAAATAAAGTTTTCTATTGTTTAAAATAGCAATATGACATAGTTCTACAAATTTTGATACATCCACATATTTTTATGAAACTTGGTGTGACTGTTAATATTTGTAAGTGTAAATAACTATACTTTTTTTTGCTGCACATCTAACTGTTTAGGTCTTACAGCCACTTTAAGTTTTTGGAATATTATTATTTTTATTGATAGATAATTAATTATTTCTTTCTTATTTACAAATGTAGATGATTTTTTTTTTAGTTTACATCCAAGAGGTGTTGGTAGAAAAAAATAGTATGAAATGTGTACTGTATTAATTTAAAATTTATTTTGTAATAGTTTTAACAATATGCAGTAAATTTTGTACACAAGTTCATACATTATTTTACACTTTATTCTGCAAGTGGCAAGGTATTGGCAAAACTATTTATTTTTTACAAATGTATGTACCTTTTATAAAATAATTTAATTCTGTATTTTTCAGGCTTAACTCTAAAGGTGCCCAGTAGCTTGCCCTACCTAAAACTGTTAGGCTATTTTAGCTGAAAAGAATTTTTTAAACTATATATTTACTATTTATAATTTTAAAAATTTGAAAAAATCACGCTTGTTGTAGATATTGTATAGGATTTATTGTTATAGTAATTTTTTGTTTAAATCAAATTTTATTTTAAAAAGATTGTTTTTAATTTCTCATTAGATAAATAAATTTTAAAACATTAAGTTTGAACTTGACTAAACCACTTTATTTTATTGAGTTTATTAATTTCTTTGATATAGTTATATTCTTTGGTAAATCCAGAACCTTTTCATATATCATAACATTTATCTGAATTATGTCATCATCAGCACCAAACACATATGTATCATGGATGGCCAGCCTTTCTGACTACCTACTAAACAAAACTGGAAGGGCAAGGTTGTTTAACAGCTTTTGTAATTTTATTTCTGTCACTCAAGAAAATATGAAAGTGGTAGAAAAATGAACTAAAAAGATCAGTTAATTGAAAAATGTACATTTGGATGCTATTTATTGGATTTAATTAGAACTAGGACCAACTAAAGTGTAGCAACAATAGTTTGTTGTTCCGCATTTCTCACTAGTAAATTATAAAGACGATAGATTGTTGCATAGCAGCTAAAAAGTTAATCTTCAAATAAAGTGTGACACATATTAATCTACACATATTTTGCCTTATATACTGTCTAATTATATGATGAATAAAATAATCACAGACATTTCTTTACAATATGATCGATTATAGCAAATTTGGCTTCTAATAGAATTCCTATATATTATTACATTCGAAATATATTATGTCATGATGTAGTTTCTTTATTTATACGTGCTTCCAGAATGGAATGTATGGAGTTAGTGAGAAATATGTTCGATTGCAAGAATATCCATTCAGCTCTGAACAGAAAATGATGGCGGTGAAGTCTGTACCTAAGTATGGGGATGTAAGTGTATATTAGATTTATAGATTTTATAATAATGTGGGCTTGAATCCATATTGTACTGGGTGACTATAAAATGGGTTCCTGTTTCCAAAAAAATTTTAATGAAATTACGAGTCACAGTAGATAAACAATTTTATTTATGTAAATTTTATTCAATTTATACTTGTTTAGAAGTCAACTAGGAGATATCCATTATATCAGTTTTGTAGAGCAAATGTGAAAGAAAGAGGAAACGTTTACAATGTAATTTTGTTAAATAACTCTGAACTAAAATATAAACATCTGGACTGGAAAAACAATTTTTATTTTCAGTTTATGAGTCATTTTCTTTGTTTTTATACAGTATTTCTGTGTTGAAGAAAAACAACAAATACAATAAAAAACATGTTAAATTTTGCTAAACCCTTATTTAAGCTCTGAAACCATTATATCAGGTTTTAAGTAATATTGTGTATCACTTTAGTAATATTAACATGGCATTTCTGATTTACTAAACTGTAATTTTTCTTATTTTCAGAGTAAAGAAGAAATTTATTTTGTGAAAGGTGCTTTAGAAAAAATATTACAACAATGTACAAAGTATTTATGGAATGGGGCATTACACCCATTGAATGCAAAGAAAGAGCAGGAATACCTCGCAGAAGCATACGAAATTGGGCGTAAAGGATTAAGAGGTGAGTTAAACTGGTTAAGGCATTGTTTTGTCTTTATTTTTTTATTATGGTTCTTACAATTGAACTGTATTATGGGATTCCACCTTACATCAGTATGGTGCACTTAGAATGAGTACCTGGGGACCTGAAGGTGGGTTTAACTATTTAGAATTTTGCAGCAAGTTGAGAGTGTGTACTTATTTGTAAAAAGGGTTGTTGCAGTCAGCTTTATTGAACCAGAAAATTTGTGTAGGATTAGTCAGAACAATGGCCAGGGATGTTGATAAGGAAAGGATGCTGATATGATGATACTTAGTTCAGCAGGAAATCAGTTATATAAGTTTTATTTTTAACAACTCTTTACTTCTGGAATCATCTGCTTGAGGAGGGATCCTACTCTAGAACCTAAAAATTGATTTTAATGCACTTTGATTGTGGAACTGGGGAACTATTAAAATTAGGGTAACATAAGCCACAAAAATGATGTGCCATACACATGTAAGGAAGGTCTTTATTATTTAATTTTAAATTTGAAAGTTTTTCAACATTTAAGTGTGTTTAGTCCAAGTAAGAGAGTGCTATACTCTTTTCATCCAAGCTAGCCAAAATCTAGTAAAATTGTCACACTATAAATACATGAAACCAATTAACATTTTTTGTTAAATCAGAATTTTTGTTTTTACTGTATAGAAAACCAACGATTATCCAACCTTTTGTATAATTTGGTGTGGTCAATCATGTCATTGTAAAATACAATTTGTTTATGCCCAATTATGCCTTTGATATTTAAAGGCGTTGAAACCATTTACAACAATGCTATAAATGTGGTTATAAGAGTGGTGAACACATGATAAAAATGTATCATTTGACATTTTTTTTAATAAAAATAATTTCAGTAGTTTTTTTTTGTAGAAAGTAAAAATATTTGTGTGATATAAATATTTTATTGATTTAAAAATTCAGTTTGTTTTGTAGAATTTATTGAAATGATTTCTTTCCTGTTCTTGCTTTATATATTTTCTGGGATATTTTGAATATATCTAATTGTATTAGTTTAAATTTAGATTTTAATGACGTATAAAATTCCTTTCTATCCATTTTTATTTAAATGAACAATAAAGTAATTGAAGTATCACATTATAATACATACAATATTTTTTGCAAGAATGCTTTACTGTTTAGGGCCAAAATATTTATCAGGCATTGTCTGTATAATCTGGCATTTCCTGTATCCACCTTAGCCTTACTTGTATCCACATAATCTCAGATCCATTGTGTTGGTTTTTTCTTTTTCTTTTCCTTTTTTTGTATTATTTTCAAGAATGGCAAACAAATATGAATTATGAAAATATTTGTCTGTTGCTTACTATTTCATTTTGTACTTTCAAAACTATACATGTACTATTTATCACTTAAAATCTGGCAAAATCAATTATTTTAGGTAATGTATAATATTTATGTTTGCCGTAGTAATTTTTTTGTTTCAAGCAAGGTTTAATTTAAAAAGATAGAAGGTCTTATTTTCTGATTGAAGAAATCAATTTAAAACCATTAAATTTGAAATACAGTAAACCACTTTATTTTATTGAATATCTTGATTTGATTTGAATCAGAGAGATATTGAATCAGAGAGAATAGTCGTATTCTCTTGTAAATCGTGAGTATTTTCATATATCATATCATTTAACTGAATTATATCATCAACATCAAACACAGACACATCATGATTGCCAGGCATTATAGCTACCTTGAAGAACAACGTTATGTTACAGCCCTCCTAATTTCATTTTGCAACTTGGAAAAATGAAAGTAGCAAAAAAGTGAATCACAATGATAGTTAATTGAAAAATGTAAATTTAGGCGCTGCCTATTGGATTTATTTTCAATTGTTACTGGCTATAAATTATATCAACGTTAGATAGGTGTGAGAAATTCACATTTCTCATTTGTAAATTACAACGATGATAGATTGTTGCATAACAGTCAAAGGGTTAAAATATTCATGTCACTAACACAAAATATATTTTACTTTTAGTGATGGGAATGGCCCGTGGAGAATCTCTTCAAGATCTGGTTTATATGGGCCTTGTTGGTATTTGTGACCCACCTCGTCCATTCGTACGAGAATCTATTCAAACTTTACAAGCAAGTGGTGTAAAAGTTAAAATGGTGACTGGAGATGCTCAAGAAACTGCTTCTGCTATAGGTTTGAAATGCATTTAAAATCTGTAGTTTTCAATTTTAAATTTTAATATTTATATTTTAAGTATAATATTTTGATGATATCCGTTATAGTATACATAATATGTTAAAAATTTTATTGCATGGTTAATGTGAATCTTGCATGTGATATTATTAAAATACTACTAAATATCAATATGGTATCACACCTGTGTTAATTTATTATTTCTTTTATATCTGTATTTGAAAGGTATACATTATCAAAAATTTGGCTTCTCAGTATTACTTTACAAGTTGTTTATTAAATTAAATCTTTGTAATAAAAATGTAGTATTTTATTTAACATTTTCTTATATACTGCATTCTTGATTATTTGTGAAAATGATGAGTTTGTTACCACTGTTGCGGATAAAACAAAATTGTGGTTAATCAAAAATGATGTTTAAACTGTTTTATTGTAGCTAATACTAATAATTTAATATAATGTATATTTTAAGAATTAAAAAAAAATATTTTAATCAAAACGTGGTACAGTAAGTTGACCATGTTTACACTTCCTATAGTTTTTTGTAACACAGTGTATAGACACTAAATACAAAGTAACTTCTATATCATCTTAAGGAATACAGGCCTTAAGGAACTTGTATAATCTGGATAATGCAGCAGAGTAAGGTGGCACAATAGATCTCATTAAGGTTAGAGTGCAGTTGCACTCCAAATCGCAATGCCTGTATCACATTACTGTAATTGAATGACTGAAGTCTATTCAGCTCTAGTCTGGGCTAGAAGGAAAACAGCATGTGCCTGTACTTCAGTGTGAATTTTTAATGAGAAATGATAATGCTTTACAAAGTGACAAGACCACTGTGATATGTTGTCTGTTAAACAGTAGAATCCAGTTTTATTCAAAATATACACTCGTCTGCTTTTACCTACGGGTTTTTAATGACTTTTTTTATTATAGTGATTCATATATCATAGACTACTGTCTAAAAAAAATATGATATTTCATTCATGTGAACTTCTCTATTACTCCTGTTTTGGGTAACCTCATTACCTATTGTTTTAACATGGAAAGTGATCCATTGTAATCATTTTTTAAGCCCTTGTATAACTTGGGAGCTTTTTTTTATAACCTGTGGTGGTAGTGATATCTATGAGGACACAGCTTGAATGGCTGCTTGTGAATCTATTAAGGCAAAACTTTTTTTTCTTCAAAAGTCGAAAAGTCAAAAAGTTAGGAGTTGTTTGAAGATTTTGGAGATAGCTTTTGTTTTACTTGAAAGCGATTTGTTTTGCTGTTGACATAGTGAGGTAGTAAGAGTCGTTGCTGTATCTGTGTTTTCCATCTGCGAACCATTGTTTTCAGGATAGTAATTTTCTATAATTTCCAGTGCTGTAGATTTCATGACAATACCAACAATCAATTTATAAACAACAAAGTGTGTTTAAAAAGTGAAAGTGCATATTTCTTTATTTTTTCCTGGGCAATGAAGGAACATAAACCATACTTATAGTCTGTTTTCTAAGTATAGCAACATTATAAATGTAGTATAAACTGTAAACTGTAATGTTAACAATAGCTAACATTTATTGTTATTATGAATTTTTCAGCATCAATGATTGGACTAGATACAGTTCATGGACAGGTTTTATCAGGTGACCAAATAGACAACATGTCCGAACATCAGTTGGAACAAATTGCAAGTAATGTTAGTGTATTCTATAGAGTAACACCAAGGCATAAACTATGTATTGTAAAGGTAAGTTATTTATCAGTGAGTAAACAAATTATAAATTTGAGTGGTTTGGTAATTTTTTAAAAAGCTTGCAGAATAAAAACGTCTGGTTTTGTATTGGCCTATTATGAAAAGCAATTCATGTAATATTTTTTGCCTTACTAGACTGGTGGATATATGACCATTTGCAGCCCAAACTTTCTTATTTTACCTCTTTATTGGGCATCATATTGATATTTATGTATGTGGTGCAGTCAGTGTTAAGACAGTGCAACAAAATACAGGATATAATACATTGTTGGATAAACATAGGTATTCGGAAATCTACCACAGATATGACCAAGCCTTAAATCTTTCACACCAGTTGATCACCAGTATACAATTATTAAGATCACCATATTTATTAATAATTAAAAAAAGTATGTTACTAAATAACTTTTAAGCATAATGTACTTTATAGATGCCCATTTAGATAATTTTAAAGGTAACCATATGATAAAGGAAATCATAAGGATTTTTAAGCTTATTTGAAAAGATTATCTGATTCATTGTTATTACAACAGAAAATACAAAATTACAACTTCAAAAAATAACCTAAAAATCATGTGCTGTAAACGCACAAGAGAAAGTGTAGCATGTTGGGGGATTTGTTGAATCCAAATCTAAAATCGTAGTGCAAAGGAGATTTGAACTCGATACAATCGACATCCTCCAACAAGGAACAATGATAAGTTTAGGACTATGGAAGCATAGAACACTTATAAGGTTATATGTCTAACCTGCCCAAAAAAGCTATTGAAAACAGCCAGCAGTCATTTCTTTTGCAGTTCTCAAAACTTTTGTGATCTACTGCAGCTTTGTGAGTTAAATTGGTCAAATTATAATATTCATAGAATTCTTAAGAAAAAATTGCATTTGAAAAAAGTGTACAAAATGAAAATTTTACAACAAATTTCTTTGACTTCCATGATAATTTGTCTACCGATAAAAACTTTCTAAAGGAGGTTGTGTTTTGTAATGAAGCTATGTTCCATGTTTCTGAAAAAGTTAATAATAATAATTTGTGAATATAGGGTTCAAAAATATCATGTCCTGGAAACAGTAGGCAAATATCTGGTTTGTTGTGGGTTTATTTTCTTTCATGAAAAACTCATAATGATAACATTTATTTATAACATAAAATTTTATATGTCCACTCCTGCAGTCTGATGTGATTTTACAATAAGATGATGCCTCTGGAAATAAAGGGAGTCATTTGATAATAATAAATATCTCAGGTCTTTGGATTGGGTGTGACAACCCCATTTGTTGGCCTTTACACATATCTTTTTTTATCTGGGGTTTTGTGAAAGACCAAGTTTCCAAGTCTGAAGTCTCCAATCTTACTAAGATTAAGAATATTGACTGCATTTACGATAATCAGTAATAAAATGTATTGTATAGTGCGGTCAAAGTTAGCTTACTGATTTGACTGACAACGGAAACCATGGCTAACAACGGAAAACCATGTCAAGGTTAATTTTTAATATATATATATATATATATATATATACATACACACACACACACACACACACACACACACACACAATAAAACTTAAGGATGTAATTTTTAATTAAAAACATTTAATGTTTTTTATGGATTGTTTTTACTCATTAAAAGTTTTTTTTGACACTATTTCTAGCTCTGATTGATTAAATAAGAAATTTAGGTGTGAAAATATTTCTTTCGTAACTTTGGAAGATTTAAAAAATCTGAAGAGAAAAAAGTCACCTGATACGAACTTATTTATAGAACAGCTGATGATAGAGTTGTTAGAATTGGCCTTAATCAAATTCCAAGGTTTAAATTTGTGCGTCAAGTTACAGTATATACCAAAACACTGGGAAATGTTGGAGATAATAGTAGTTCTAAAACCAGGAAAGCCGCCAATTGAAGTCACATGATACTAGCCCTTATCTTTACAACCATTCAAGTCCAAAATATTTGAGAAACTAAAAAAAATGTGAAGCTAATCATTCATAAGAGAAAATTAATTCGGTCACACTAATTTGGATTTAGACCTAAGTATAGAGCATTGGACTAGGTTCGCCTAAACCCACCATTCTCAAACTAATCTCAGTCATCTACCTGCTGATTGTTAGCTAAATTCAGATTTAATCGTATATCAAAACTTTTCTTGTTTTTTGAGTTGTGAAAAAAAAGAAAAAAGTTGTAAAGTTAGATCTGTAGTTTTTAAATGCAAGAAATATGTAATCTTGTGATATTCATCATCTTATCAAAAAGCTTTGTTAACGTACATAAATTATCTTATGTCAGTGTTATGGATTGGTAGATTGTTTATGATGATTAGTGAACATCAATCTGTCATCATGGATGATTTGCTACATACAGTTGATGAATTCTTACAGAATGATTGATGTCATAATCAGTAAACACCTTCCATATATTATTTCATGTACCTAGTCATGGAATTGTTAAACATCATCTGAAATACATAAACATTTTTTCAAGTGAGTTGTGTGTATGCTTACTAATTAATACAAAATGGAGTGCTAATATGGTCTTGAATATTTTAGAGCATTAATAAAGGTGACTCATTCTTAACACATATATCCCCATATGTGAATGAAACGTAAGTTTCTTATGTAATGTGTGAGAGCAAATGCTTAAAGAAAAAAGAAGTATCAACTTGGAAATTATTGGTAATTGTCTTCTTAAACTGAAAAGGTGTATTTTTTATTGATTTTATTCCTTGAGAATCAAACCATTAGTACTGACTTATAATGAGAAACATTAAAGAAATTGCAGTGAATAATTCAGAATTGTGCTCTTTAACAACATTGTAAGACTTCAAGCTGCTGAAAAAAAAATTAATTTCAATTTTTTAAATGAACAAGTTTGAAATTTCCACTGTATATTTTAGACCTAGTCTTTGATGTTCACCAAAATTAAAAAAAAAAATGCATAACAGTTTTTCACAATGATGAAGGCCTGAAAGAAGTTCCTAAATATCTTCCTAAAGGAAATACAGGAATAGGAAACAAGGTCAAAATGTCATTATTTGATATGACAAGTGTATTAATTTACGTAATTAATATGTAAAATAGTGTAATACTGTAGTTGTTTAATTTTTTTTTTTAATTGTAAAACAGACACTAATTTCCTAATGCTGTTGTGGTTGTTATTGTATTGTGACACCAGCAAATAGCATGTTGAACTGATTGCAATTGGTTATTGCTATTTACTATGTTTCGTTAACAATGTTAAAACTTTCATTGTTTTATACAGGCATTCCAACGATCTGGAATTATTGTTGGTATGACCGGAGATGGTGTCAATGACGGAGTGGCATTAAAGAAAGCTGATATTGGAATAGCGATGGGGAAGAACGGCACAGATGTCTGCAAAGAAGCTGCTGATATGATTCTTGTGGATGATGACTTTAACACAATTATGTAAGTGATAATTTAGTTATAGTAATCGTCTCATATCTGGCCTCTTAATTCTCTAATCCTTTCTCTGGTTGCTACTGTGTTATTTGATAAGTGTTATCATATAAAATCAACTGTTTATTTTCTCGATAATTTTGTATGTCAAAATCCTTATTTTTAACTACTAATTTTAATGGGTACTTTTTTAAATTTTTGTTCTGAACTGTGCTAAGCAAGTGACTTGCATAAACAATCCTGCAGTAGAATGTATTTATTTAAAGATACCGTGTATTTGTAATCAAATGGAATTTAAATGAAATGATACATTCTAATTTTGTGCTATATAACCTATCACTAAATTTAACCAAAGGAGAAAACTATATTTTGTTTTTCTTTATTTGATGATTTTGTTAAATAAATGTAAATATTTTTGTTTTTCTCATAAACAAAATTAGATCTCTGTATTTAATTAACTCAAAATAATCGTAAATGATATTATTTATTTTTGCAGAGATGCTATCGAAGAAGGCAAAGGTATCTTCTACAACATCAGGAACTTTGTTAGGTTTCAGTTAAGTACCAGTATAGCTGCGTTATCTCTGATAGCTTTGGCAACGTTAATGCGTATACCTAATCCCCTTAATGCTATGCAGATCTTGTGGATTAACATTATTATGGATGGACCTCCAGCTCAAAGGTAAAAACTTCGTCTATGTAAAACTATCTAATTCATATTATATTTCTGAAAGTTTGTGTGTTTGTTTGTTTGTTTGTTATTCAATAACGCTTTAACCACTGGACCAATTGAGATGAAATTTGGTACGTATATGGTTTAAGTATCAGAGATACATATAAGCCTATTCCCGTTTTACAAAACGTCATTATACTACTTACCCAGCCAAAAATAATTATCAGTTTTTAGTTTTGTAACATCTGTTAACTATAGTTAGGTTTAATTACTGTTTACTGAACATGAGATTTAGGCACCTGAGATGGACATAGATCTAATCCCATTTTACAAATCTTAATCTGTGTTTTATTTATTGCAAAATTATTGTTTTTAATGTTACATTTTCATCTAATAATCACAATATGATATTTTTCATTTAAGACTATTCAATGTTTTTAAAGCAGAGTGCAGAATATATATATATATATATATATATATATATATTATATACAATTTTATTAGGATACTTTATTGTAAGGTAGTATATATATTTGTGTAATTACATTATATGAAAAAATGGTAAATATGCAGTGCAGCATCTATTGGAGTTTTCGATATTTTTCTTACTAAAATGCTTTATTATGTGCCCAAAAGCAAAAATCCAAAATATGAAAGCAGGAGAAGTACGATAAAAATCGAAAATAATAGTGACCAACATAACCTCAAAATTGCTACCGGCGAAAATCGGTACCGTGTTGTACTGATTTTAGACGTATTTTTATTGTTTTACTGATCTACAGATCAGTAAAATAATAAAAATACGTCTAACACGGGTTTGGGTGATAGGAAACCCATTTTTTAAAAGAATAGTGGATAACCTAAGTGACACGGTTGTTAGGCCTAACACGGTGATGCGTGAAAAAACCTTTATATTTTTTTAAAGATTATTTGGCTACATATCCTAATTGTCACGATTGTTAGGCCAAACACGGTGATGCGTAAAAAAACCTTTATATTTTTTAAAGAATACTGCATATCCTAACTGACACGGTTGTCACGGTGATGTGTGAAAAAACCTTTAAATTTTTTAAAAGAATACTAAGTATATTAACTGACACGGTTATTAGGCCTAACACGGTGATGTGTAAAAAAACTTTTATATTTTTTTAAAGAATACTACATATCCTAACTGATATGATTGTTGGGCCTATCATTGTGATGTGTGAAAAAAAACCTTTATTTTTTTAAAGAGTTTCCAAACCTTAACTGACACGGTTGTCAGGCCTAACATAGTGATGCGTGATAAATCTTTATATTTTTTTAAAGAATACTCCATAAGCTAACTAACATAGTTGTTAGGCCTAACACGGTGATGCATTAAAAGAACCTTTATTTATTTTTTTCAAAAGAGTACTCCATAACCTAACTGACACGGTTGTTGGGCCTAATACGGTTATGCATGAAATAAAACTTTATATTTTTTTTAAAGAGTACTCCATAACTTAACTAACACAGTGATGCGTGAAAAAACCTTTATATTTTTTTAAACATTATTTGGCTACATATCCTAACTGTCACGGTTGTTAGGCTAAACATGGTGATGCGTAAAAAACCTTTATAGTTTTTTAAAGAATACTGCATATCCTAACTGACACGGTTGTTAGGCCTATCACGGTGATGTTTGAAAAAACCTTTAAATTTTTTAAAAGAATACTAAGTATATTAACTGACACGGTTATTAGGCCTAACACGGTGATGTGTAAAAAAACTTTTATATTTTTTTAAAGAATACTACATATCCTAACTGATATGATTGTTGGGCCTATCATTGTGATGTGTGAAAAAAACCTTTTAAAGAGTATCCAAACCTTAACTGACACGGTGGTCAGGCCTAACATAATGATGAGTGATAAATCTTTATATTTTTTTTAAAGAGTACTCCATAACTTAACTAACACGGTGATGCGTGAAAAAACCTTTATATTTTTTTAAAGAGTACTATATATCCTGACACGGTTGTTGGACCTATTACGGTGATGCGTCAAAAAACCTTTATATTTTTTTAAAAAATACTAGGCTACATATCCTGATACGGTTATGTGTGAACATAACATAGTGATGCGTGAAAAATCTTTTTATTTTTTTACAGAATACTCCATTAGCAAACTAATATGGTTGTTAGGTCTAACACGGTGAAGCATTAAAAAAACCTTTATTTATTTTTTTAAAAAGAGTACTCCAAACCTAATTGACACGGTTGTTGGGTTAAACGGTGATGCAGGAAAAAAAAATAATTTTTTTTAAAGAGTACTCAAAACTTAACTAACACGGTTGTTGGTCCTAACACGGTAATGCATGATCTTTAATGTATATTATGATTGCGGGCAAAGCCGTGACGGGTAACAGCTAATCATATTATATTTCTGAAAGTTTGTTTTTGTTTATTTGTTTGTTATTCAAATAAACTTTAACTACTGGACCAAATGAGATTACATTTGGTGTGAACACGTTTTAGGTACCTGAGATAAACACAATACTATTCCAGTTTAATTGTATAATAATGACTTTTTAATAATACTGTATTTTATTAAAATATGACATGACCCTATTTTAGCGTATCGAGTAGCAAAAATTTATGTCTGCCGAAAACCATAAATCATATAATATTGTATATAGCAATATATTAAAATGAAATGACCTATTCTGATTTTGAAAATTGAATATAAATTTTATTGCTTACATTATAATTGCAGGCAAAGCCGAAACGGGTAACAGCTAGTCTTTCATATAACCCATCACTCTCCAACCGTGTAGTTTTCTGTTTTCATTGCTTTTTTTTATTAATATTAATACACAAAGTAAAAATAATATTTAAAACTTTAATTTTGTTAATTATTTGATACATGTAATAGAAATAATCTCTCAAGGTAAATATAACAAAGAAACAGTTATTGTCTAAAACAGCTTATAGGTGAAGGTAAAATAATATTATCAGCTGTCAAGACAGTACCATAATGTTGCATGAAAACATTTCATTTTTATTTTTGTTAGCATGTATCGTGTACCCGCACAATGTTACCGTGAAATTCAAATTTTGTCACCAGGAATGTTTTATGTAATCAGGTGTAATTTTCAGGTAAATATTGTATAAAAAAAATCTAACTAAAAATTTAAAATGGCTTTGAGACGTTGTTTATTCTTCTATCCACCTGCGTTAAAAATTTCAAATCTCTACATGCCATATATTTCAAATGTATATGTGCATGTGTCACAATTGATCCCACAGTGTTTCAAAGGTGAAAACCACCATTTGTTTCCAAAAATGTGATTTTATCAGATAAATTCAAATATTTTTTTTTAATTAACTCTTTGAATGCCAAGCAACAACATGTTATTACCGAAGAGACTAGCAAAGAATGCCAGCTGCCAATATATCATCGGAGATATGTTTTTGTGACAAAGCACTATTTTGTGATTTATCAAATTATTATTACATGAAATCTGCAACATACTTGTTCCTGGAAATGTGTAGTTTAGAAAATTTGTTTTCAAAATAGAGTTGATTAAATTGGGTGAACATCAGTATTTATTTCTCCAAGCTTGCTGACCTGCTATATGTTAATCAATGTTGATTATGTGAGGAGCTATTTACAATAGTTGTAGTATAAAAATATAAAATTATAATTGTGTAATCAAAATGATTATACTAAAGTTTTTCCTTGTACGTAACCATTCATTGTAAGTCTATACAAATAGGGAGTTCCTCTGTTAACAGTTAGAGGCGTGTTTTTGTATCAGATTTATTGTGGTATTTTCTTTAGTTTTTTTGATAGTATTGATACTTTATTGAGTTTATTTTTTTGTATTTTAGTCAAAATTTACTGTTAGTGACAAAAGTATTATGTGCATAATACATAAAAAAGCCAGTTTTTCGTTTTTGTGTACATAATAAAAATATTAATTATTTTGACTGTTTTTGCACTAAATGTTATAAAATTTTGTATATGCACAGATAATTAAATTAGTTTAAAAATAAAAGTCTTCCCACTGTATTGAATTTCTGGTTTGGCCAGAAAAAAAATGTTAAAAATAAACATATTATTTTCTATAATTATATATATGGAATTTTTATTCAGTAAAAACAACAATGTAGCCAAATTAATTGTTGCATACAGATATCTTTCATAAAAAGGAACTTACAATTATTTTTGTATATAACCTGTACTTTATCATTTTTGAGTGTGGTATTTTAGCACTCAGCTTCCACAGCATTGCAGAATAATTCTTTCCCACATGCTGTTTATGGTGCTGACACTCATTGTTAAATCTAAATATGTTATTTTTGTTAATAATGAATTATTTTTAGTTTGGGAGTTGAACCAGTTGACCATGATGTACTCAAACAGAGGCCACGTAATGTTAAAGAGCCAATGATTACACGACACCTTATTATAAATGTGCTCTTGTCTGCATCAATCATTATATTCGGAACTCTGTGGGTTTTCAAGAAAGAGGTAAGTAAATATTTACAGAATCAGAAAGTATTCACCTTTGGATAATTTGAATTGTGGGTAAAAAATGTTTCAGTTTTTTGGTAATGATTTGTTCAAGCCTTTAGCTCTGAGACCAATTTAAAAACATTTGTTGCATTAGATTTATTTTAAAAATTTTTATTACTATTGTATTGTTATATTGTTGTATTATTATATTATACATAACAAGAAGCTATAATTGTTATCAAATGTGTAAAGAAAGTTTTAAAATTATTTGTAAAGTCAAAAAAGTGTAATAAAAATACTGGTACCTGTAAGACCTCTGATATCGAAACTAATGTGGTGCTGGATGGTCCAGATATGGAAAAATTCAGATACGAGACACAAACATCCAAGTTGATAAAATTGAGTTAAAATATATTGTGTGATAGTGTTTGCTTATATTTCCATCACACAAATCGCCTGTGAAACACAATACGACATACTATAGCATATTAATATGCTGAAAATATTATAGCACAAGATTGAAGTTAAAGTTGATTGATTGTTAAAACGTAATATGGTGTGTGTGTGTGTTTGGATTTTTTTTTTTTTTTTTTTGTGTTTTAACGTCTGGCTATTGTGCACACGGGCTAATGCAGACGATGTGATGATTTATAGTGTATGAAAATGCCAATACAATAAACTAAAGTTTAATAAAACAACTGTTTATACAGTACAAGTTTTAGTCAGGAAAAGCAGTAACTGTAAACATTACTGTGCTACTACTGAACTCGAAAATATAGTCTGGTACTATCCAGCTTAAAAACATAAAACACAAAAACTTCAACATAACATCCCAATAATTGAGCCGGATATCTGAAGTTTCTACTATAAAAAGGCTGGACATATGAGCGTGTAAAAAATTTTAAAGTTGGCTTTTATATTGGATAGTAGAGGAAAATTTCTAAATTTTAAATATTGATTTTACTGTCAATTAGATTGTAGGGAAATCATCTTGTTTAAACTTTGTCATAGAAGAAGTATTTTTTTAGATTTCTTTAATGGCAATTTAAAAAATGCTGTTGTTTAAAAACAAAATTATAATTTCTGTTGCAGATGAGTGACAACAAAATAACACCTCGTGACACAACTATGACTTTCACATGCTTTGTGTTTTTTGACATGTTTAATGCTCTAAGCTGTCGTTCTCAGGTAATGTTTTTTAGGCTAAGAGGCAGAATATTCATAAAGTGTATAACCAATATGTGAAAAACTGTACTTATTAACTTAATTGCATGGATTAGAAAATATTTTTTATTTACAGCATACAATAAATTTTCTAAATTTCACTTCGAGCGCTAATGTACAATTGACAACATTTAGCTATTTCAGGGTTTTATCAAGTGGTCCCAGATGTCACGGATAATACCGGAATTTAAACTAAAATCCTCTTTTTCTCTAGAAAATAATAATTTCCTTCCCTTTTCAGTGATTTTGTAAATTGCGATACAAAATGCTGATAAATAAGCCTTGATACAGAAAAAATAATATAGAATGTGCCTCTATCAGACAAAAAAATTCAAGTAGGCTTCCAAAAAACTTAATTCTAAGGTTATTATATACCATCTAGTGTATTTAATCGTGGAACTAATATTATGTATGATGCTGCTTATGTCGAAGAAATTCATGGTCCCATGTTTTTTTAATATATGTCCCCAAAAAGTCCCTGATTTTTGCTTAAGGGAGCTGGTAGACAGCCTGTATACACATGGCCTTGCCCCATCCTCACCTTCCCTAAGCCAGTTTGCAGAGATTCTGTAGTGAAGTGCTTTTTTGATTATTTTTTCCCAAACTCTCCAAAGTTTATGTTATTTTTTAAAACAGTAGTCATCTTGATATGAATAATAGTTCTTCTTTTTGATGATTCAATAATTCAGTACCATGCCATAAAACAATTCTTATTTATCGACCATTTATGTTGACTAACAATAAACTAAATATCGAGACCTATTGATAATAGCCAAATAGCAAACTTTTTGTGAAGGGTGATTCAACTCTCTGAAGACATTCAGGAACAAAATAAGGAGAGAAAGTTTGTGCAGAGTCATCTACTTGCAGACAATTTTTTCTTTTCATTAGTTCTCCTACTTTCATCAACCCTTGCTGGATGTTTCATCCAACTGTCACCTGGCAACCTGCCATTGTACACTGACCTTCTGGACTGAACCAGTTGCTGACCAGTAACCATCCATTGTATTGAACTTATTCTATGAACTGAAAACCTTATATTGAATCACAACTTACTTTATCACTCAACTTCTAACTTTCTAACTGCAGTCCATTGTTTCTCATTGTATATAACAACAGGCAGTATGATAGCAATTTTATAAGTTTTATTAATGGTGTTTTGTTAATGGTTGTAATATGATCACTATTACATAATAATCATACAGATTTATAATTTTGATGCCTGACTCACTGATGACCCCATAAATAAAAGTCTGGTTATGACAGTTGTGAGAACTATGGAGGCAATAGTCAGTAAAAAATTAGTGATATTGAACAATTAATGTAACAGTAACATTTTCGAATTAGCACTATTTGTTATAATAACCAACAGTAATCTCTTGAATTAAAAAAAAATGTTTAGTTTTTTGTAGCCTTGTAAACAACAAAAAGTGGCAATCCAGTTTATGGAAAAGTTCCTTATAGTGTTTTGTTGGGAGAAAGTGAAAATGACGGATTTAAATGCATATTGTCATATTACCTTAATAATAAGCTTCCATGAAATTATGCATTAAATAAAAAAAGGATAAAATTTATGTATTTTTTTTTGGGAAATATACCATGTTGTAATAAAAGTACATTGCAGGTTACGTGACTTCTGTGAACACATTGGTCTTATCTTTATTATTGTACAGCATTTTATTTGTGTTGATTTCATTGTTGTAGACTAAGTCTGTGTTCACCATTGGACTGTTTACGAATAAGATGTTCCTTTTGGCTGTTTGTTTATCCGTGGTTGGTCAACTTTTAGTGATATACGTCCATCCACTTCAGGTTGTGTTCCAGACAGAAGCTCTCACTTTACAAGGTATTTTTTTCATGTTTTGTGGTTAATGGAATGATTAACACAAAATATAATTTTATTATCTTATTCTAATATTCTTCTTCGAGTATTTACAAAACAATATCTCGCTAACATCATAAGAACAAATAATACTTGTTATTAATTAATAATGTGTGTTAAAAACATTTCTTGTTAATAGTTCTTGTTTACCATAGTTGGGAGTAACTATGGTATCACAATAAAAAAGTATTGCTTAAAGATTAATATTTTGTAATGTTATTAATTTATAATAACTTATTTCATCGATTCTATGACACATTTATTTCTATTCTGATACTTAAAAGGTGAGGTGTGTGGCTTAGAATTTATGCGTCTTACATTTGATGTCAAAATGGTACTAGGTATTCCAAAAATATGATTTTTTATTTTCGTATTCTGAGAAATGAATCCTTGTTAATGAAACAATAGAATAAAGTTCAAAGCTGCTGGTCATTGACTATGACACCCCACCCTTCTTCTTCAATTCTGTAATTTTGTTTGTGCGTGCCACTGAGTAAGATTGTTTTAATTTTAATTTTGTGTTGTAACAAGTGTTTTTATGTAATTCTTTTTATATTCTTCTTCTTTTCTGCCAGGATTATTATCACTATGTTCAGTATAATGATCTGCATTCCCTAGCTTCGTCAATTCTACTTTCATTGACGCGTTTCGGAGAACCTCTATTTTCAAAAACTATATCTATACTGGTCACCAATATTATGGCCAGTCCTATTTATAATTTTCTATCTCCACCTCGTACCCCTCCTCTATTCAACACATGTACATTAAACCTGACGTGCTCACTTCTGATGGGCTCTTCAAAATCATACGTTTTCGCTCGCTTCTGATTAGCTCCTTTCAAACTTTCTCTTCAACAGTCGTCCCTCCTGTTAATTTTTGAAAATTATTAGATTTTTAAACGTAATAGCTGCTTGCTGATGTTTTTTTAACAGAAAAACTGTTAAAAAAATTAAATCTCCCAAAAATGTAATTATTTGCACACAAAAATGGATGGATGACAGCAGTAGTGATGAAGACTGCTTCAGTGCCATTTGGAATAAGTGGCCAGGAGCCCAATAACATGCTAGTCATTGATGCATTTAAAGGCAATACGTCTGAACAAATAAAAAATAATACGAAAACTAAAAATTGTGATTTGTTAGGGATTCTAGTGGAATGACTAGCCAGCTTCAACCACTTGACGTTTCAGTAAGTAAACCTTTCAAGGACTATGTGCGACAAGAATATGAAGTGTGGTTATTCACTGAAAACTTACCTGTTACACCATCTGGTAAGATTAAGAAAACACCCGCATCTGCAGTTGCAGAATGGCTTTCAACTGCATGGAATAAAATATCAGTAGATTTATTGCAATGGTCATTCAAGATGTGTTGTATAACTGATGCACTGGATGCTTCGGAAGATGATATTATGTGGGAAAATCCTGACAATGACTGTTCAGGTAGTCGTGAATCTTTTAACTCTGAAAATGGTGAAACTAAAAAGAGTCTGACAGTGATTAAAAGTGTTGCCCACCAGTTATAGTGATATCACAGATATGTAGTTTCATTATTTTTATGAATAAAATAACCTTAATAACTATCTAGTAATAGGTATCATAATCTCGAAGTTTATTTTAGTATATTTAAGTGGTTGACTATTGTATTTTCTAGTAAATACAATAGGAATGTTATTTTATTTATATTTATTAAATTTCATTTTTTTAATTGTTTGTTACTTTGTAATGTTTTTTTTAAAAATTGTCTAAAATTACAATGCGTTTTAGAATCGATGAAATAAATCGATATTTTATTAAAAGTAATAAAATAATTTATTACAGATTAAAAATAAAAAGTACAGTATAACACAAACCATATTTCACTTTGATAACATTTGCATTGTTGGTTAAAAGATAAAAGGAAAAAAGTTTATCTTTCTTTATACCCTTTATATAAATATTTACTTTCTCACTCTAATCTAATTGCATGGTGAAGTGCAATATTGTTTCTGTCTAGCTGCAGTTATATTTTTAATTAATTTTTGACTAGTGATGAAAACAATCTTTTAATAACTCCAACTGGTAAATAGTAATAAACAAATATAAATAAACAGGATAAGAAAAATAGTGTTTGCATGTTTGTAATAACATTTGCAAGTAAAATAATTGCTGATATCATGAAACTGTTTGTTATGTTAAAATAAATTAGCCTCGACAACAATTTTCTCTTGATTTTGGTTATAGTTTTATTAATTTTCTCTTAATTTGGTGTCTGTTTTATAATCTATTTCAGACATAATATTCCTCGTAGCACTGACATCAACTGTTTTCATCGTGTCCGAGGTGAAGAAGCTCATTGAGCGTGTGTGTGAAAGACGCCGACGTGCTCCCAAGTCAGGCATGGACTTTGTATGACAGCCAAAATCACCCAGGAGCAAGACTAGAGTAGATTAAACATTTGAACCCATTGCAAACTAGACATACATTATTTATTTCATTACTATTTTAGGTTAAGTTTTTCTATTCTCATTTATTATTTTTTTTTTTTTAATTATATGAACTGTGAATAAGAAGATTGTGCAATTGAATTACATTTAATGACACTGTAATTCCATTCATTTAGCATTTCTGTTCAACATCATTGATGTGTAATGTGAGGCCCAAAAAGTATGCAATGTTTAATTATGTAATAAAAATATTTATTTTTGAAAAGTAATGCCATTTATTTGGACATTTAAGTGAGGAACATAATATCAGTAAAATGTCCACCACAACTCTGTTGGTTGAATATTGTTCACTTAACCAATTTGATTCAAATTTTTGATGAACTTTCTGCACGACTCCAACTCAGACTCAAATAATTGTTCGAATCTCTGCCTCGAGTTGGAAAAATATTTGTGGACTGTGGACATCAAAATTTCACACATCCAGTAGAAGATGTTTTGGTCAACTCTGTGTTAGTTCTGGTCTTCATTAAGTGAATTTAAATGTACAAGAATTTTTGTGACAACAAAGCAATTGTTTCGCATGCAGTGTTTTGATTTGCACTATCCTACTAAAATTGAAGGTCTATCGATTCCCAAATGTCCAGTTCAAACTGAAACTGCATTATCCTATTGACTGCACTTTAGCGTCATTTTTAAATAAATGTGTATAACCCAGTCACGTTGTCGACCCCAAATATGCTCCAAACAGTTGCTTTTTCTTTATGTAAATGCTTCTCAAGTATTGTACAAGACTTTTTTCTGATCCAGGTGAACATATGCCTCATCATTAAAGATGATTTTGTTTGAAAAATCAATATTCATATCACATTTACCACCAATTACCAACAGATGATTTGTTGGCACTGCAAGTGGTCCAATGGCTGAGTTTCTGAGTTGCAAGTTATGTTTTCAATAGAACTGGTAGCACAGGGATACATGTGCAATAGACATCTACCGAATGAGGAAGCTGTTTCTTTGAATTTCTTAAGTAATGTATGCAGAGATGACAGGTTAGTTTTTATTGTCAAACACAAATAGCTTCCACATAATGTGTTCTTAACATACTATGTTTCTGAAACAACATGCTGTTCATGTTAAGCTCTACTAGAATTAATGTCAACAACAAAAAAAGGGCAAGCTTAGAAGTCTCAGTGCTGCCAATATAATAAGGTGGCAATCACACAGAATTAAAATATTGCATATATTATTAACATCCATTGCTAGATGACAGTTTAGTAATTTATAAAAGATAATGTGAACAGTTTGAATTTAAAAAGAATTCAAAATATTGGTAAGACAAGTTTTGCTGATTACTTTAAAAGAATATCTATCGTTAAAAGAACTTTAAAAAATTTATTCTTGTGAAGAACATTTTAGAAGGAGAAAAACAAAAATAACTACAAATTACATTATAATTATGAAAATAAACAATTTTATATATAACAATACATAAAACAAAGTGGTCCATTTAAGTACAAATAAATAGGGTTTGGATTTGCATTTTTTTACATAATATGTGGTATACTATTGTTACTATTAAAAATGTGCAATTATTTTTCTTATCGTCCTTTTTACAGGACTTCATTTTTACAAAACTTTTCTGTTTTATAGTTGAATTTCAATTTAGGAAACAACAATAAATTACTGTACAAAGTACTTGTCTGATTTTCTTTGTATCAATTCTAACAGCTTTTCCGGCTGTTCAGTCATTTTAAAAGAAGGTAGAATATGTAATTTGCAAAATATCACTAAAACATTTTAATATGTATATAATAACGATATTAAACATTTACACAGGCACATACAATGATCAAAAAGAGACTGACTATTTTATTATCACCCGTTGGTAGGAAGGGATGTGTCTATTGTAACATATCTAATGTTGTTTCATCTAAAATGAGCATTTTGATTAATAAGCTCATCAGTCATTGCATAATTTTATATTTCTAATATACTGTAACACATTCATTAATTTCAACATAATGTGTGCTGAAACAATGGATCATATATTTTGATTCATTGTATCGTTGTATGTGTTTATTTTGTGAATGTTTAACCTTTGCTTTAAATGTATATATATATATATATATATATATATATATATATATATATACACACACACACACACAAAAGAATATATTCAGACAATAAGTTTAGATATGATTAAATTTGACCAATACTTTTATGATGAAGATTTCAAAATAAACATTAATTTTAACTTTAAAATGTGTAGTAAACAATAAATATTACAATTAAAGTGTAAACAAATTAATACATTTTTTTACCATGATAACCAATGCCACATTAATACAGTAGAACCTTAATTATATTTGGTAATGAGCAAGGATGTGCAAAGATAAAAACATTTTGTAACTATAGAACAGTTGCGTAAAAACTTTTTTCTTAATATCTGAATGAAATGTCAATAAACCTTTTTAGCTTCACCAATGTATTATGTCTTCCAGGAAAGAACATGCTGGAGCAACAGTTTTTAGCAATCTTTACATTTCTTTTCTCAACATATGAGTTTAATATCAATTGATATTTGTATAGTGGTCATAGCCATTATTTTGATAGTTTGCAAGAATTTTTCATCATCTCATTGATATGTTTTGTTATTACCATTAGCTACTTTCTTGTCTTTGTTACTTATGTTAACATCGTGAATGCACAATGTCTCTCATACAATACCATGTTATCAATACCGTAGTATAACTACAGTACAGACCAGCATATACAACGAGCTTGTTAGTTGTATCAGTTCATTCAATGGCGATTAGTTTTTGTATTCTTTCTTATGTCCATTATAATGTACAAGTGCTTTTTTTGGAATTAAAATTTAGTCGAAAGACAGATTTGCTTTGAATGACAGATGTTTTTACTATCACTGGATAATTGAAGTACCACTTTGTGCTGCCATCTGCATGTGTTGTTTAGTACATCATGTAGTATTGTTTCAGCTGGTATTAACTGTCTTCATTATTAATTTCTCTACTGTTGAAGTTTACTTTTGAAATACCCCATTGTTCAGTGTTTGGAAACCCTACCACTTGCGAATTATACTGCCAATCTTTTCTCTATCAGTAAACTATTATCTGTAATTAATTATAACATACGATTTATCTGTGATATTGTAGCACATTTTTAAGTTATGAATCTCATATTTTTATGGTGCTAACTGTGCAAGAAGAATATAAAATGTTAACTAAATTGTGTTATATTAACATATTCAGAATAAGGTAGATGATTTTTTTTGTTTAAAAATGAATAGGTTGTGTCTTATAAGAACTATATAGGTTTGCCTTGCTAGTTTGTGTTATTATATTAATGTTACAATTGAATTGTTTTATTTATTATTTTAATAAATGACAACCAATATTGTTTACTCTGTAAATATATTTTGAAATAAATTAGGCACAAATTATAATTGTAGAATGAACTAACGTTCTTAGACATACTAAAATGTACAACTGTTATATTTTTTCTAAAATATTAATTTTGTTCATTATCTAGAACAGTATTTTGAATTATCATCACATCACTTAGTATTTATTCTCATACTAATGTCTTCACTCTCCTAATAGTTTATCACCTTTATTGCATACAATCTTCTTATTCCTGTTTTACCTAAATGTACATGTGTATGTATAGCTGTTGTAATATTTTTATAGTTTTATTTAATGATTTTATTTTAAGACCTGGTAATCAAAGAGAATATATATTTTAAACAATGCATTCCATTCTGTTAAAGTTTACCTTATTTTTTTGGAAATTGTTTGACATTCCATGAAATTTGTCACGTTTCCTATAGTATTTCAATTTTGTTATCAAATAAAGTTTGAAACTTCTTACACTTGAAGTAACTACACAAAATGTTTTGATTTTATTTACAATTTTAATATATATTATTTAATATTAAATACATTTCTTAATAAAGTAAATCTGTATTAGTCAAACGATCCTTAAAGTCAGGCAGCCACCAAATGCAGAGCGGAGCAGGATGGAATAAAGTTTAAATGGCAACCAATACCGAAGTGGTATTCAATTTGATTAAAGAATGTGTTTGTATTATTTACAGTCTAAATATGTAGGCCTAATGTAACGGATTCTAGGAATCTAATACTTTTAAAAAACCATTACCTAAGCAATGGTAACCTAGATAATGAGAAATAATAAGTTTGGAGCTGTGGTGAGGGAAGCAGAGTCATCTTCAAAACCAAACCAGACAGAATTGAAGCTATGTGGAGCGGTATGAAGTGATGCTGCTTCACTCTGCTCAGCTCCATTATGCTTTCAGTGACTGCACTTACATTAAAAACAATAAGTTAGGTTTTGGATGTGTAATCGCTCCGCATTTGGTGGCCACCTGGCTTTAAAGTGCCAACAAACACAGACATCCAATATTTTGAATATTCTTTAATTTGAAAGCAACATTTCTATTGCTGCATAAAATTATTTATGATATGCACTCTTCTGAAGGAATCATTTGTAAGCATCAATGTTAGTTTAAATATTAAGTAACAGTGTTAAATAATTTACACAAACAAAATTATAGTATGATGTTGCATTTCCAATTAAATTTAAAATAAAATAATTTTTCATTTGACAATGACGATGAAATCGGATTTTCATAAGAATTAGGTAAAAGAGGGTTTTTTTGAATCTGATTCAGTATTTTGTTAGATAATTATAAAATTAAACCAAAACTGTGTCCTTTTAACAACTGTTAAACATATGTCATATATCAAGTCATTAATAGACCTGTAAAAATGTTCTGATTATTTTCATTTCATATTCTAAAAGTGTAGTTATTGCTATTCAGATCAATGGAACAGTTCCTTTTTTTATAGACGTGTACTAATATTGACTTTATTTAAAAAATAAACAATTTTACATAGTCACACATTTTTTTAAAAAATTACATTATTTTTTAATGAAGATCATAAAAAAATTTCTTAGGGCTAAGTTAAACAATAACTTGCTCTTTGTAACTGATAAATAGTAGTAATAATTGCCATAATAGTTAATTTTACCATTGATAGTAATCACAATTAACAAATCAAGACAAGTAAAAAAATATGAACTTTCTGGAAGTAGGTGTTTTTAAACAGTTTTTATTAAAACATAAGGAAAAGAGTATTTAGTGGTACTGAATTTTGGTGTGTTTATATGCGTTGTTTGTCTTTACTTGAATTGTTTTTGTAATAAATGTTTTTCATTTAAATATTGTTTTTTTTTTTTACTTAAATCTAAAACTACGAACTATACATGAGACCTATACAATTACTAAAAAAAGATTAAATTAACGTTCACCAGCAAATCCTTAGTTAGATTACCTAAAGTTGAAAATGTCTTCTTATTTGTCAAAATATATTTTAGTTAATTTCATTTCTACTAATCTGTAGCGTTGTATTTCAATCTGGATTGAAACATTTAAGCAACAGAAAAGTTTGTTTTAATTGTGTTTGTGTTTGATTTGTTGTGCACATTTCATTTTACAACTTTGTGTTTGTATGCGAGTCTGTAATGGGCCAACTACTCCCCGTCACTCCTGGGATGATCTAAACACAAAACAAATGAAACTAATAAAATCTTACATGCTGAGTCAAAAATAAAGAAACATTCAATTCAGTGAAATTACTACGCAACTTGACATGTTCTACTGCATGCAAGAAAAATAAGGGATACAATTCTAGCGATAAAAAGTATATATATATATATATATATATATATATATATATATATATATATTTGTTAACAAAAGAAATATTAAATTTCAAATATTTAATAAAAATGTAAGTTCTCGTAATGGAATTATACCTTAAAATGTATTAACAAAAAATTGGATTGTTTTATTAAATTATATTAGAGCATTATGTGTACTTAGAACAGCATTGCAGTTTACTATAGTATAATACTTACGGCAGCTTTTAGAAGTGTTTGTAAAATTATTCTAGTTTCATAAATTTCTATAGGTTAGATAAATGTTTAATGTATTGTAATGTATCACCAACTTTATATCTCGTTAGTGTAAAGGATTCATCTTATAAATCTATTTTAAAGACTAGCACTGTGATATTGATGGATAACACTAAACCTAAAGTTCTTTTATAAATCTCCTCTTGTTAATTAAATAACGAGTTTTGTTGTGAATACGGTCTGCATTCATTATAGCTACTGTACTTGATTTAAACAAAATAAACAAGGTAACCTTCAATCCATTTTATAACTTCTTTCACCATTATTTTATTATAAATAACTTGCTACATTTTAATTATTAGTAGTTGATCTTCGTTTTTCAATTGTGGTAACAAATTATTGTTAATAAATTTAATTTGAATTAAAAATTTTGTCATATTCTTCACACTGGAATCTAAGAACACGCAATATTGACATTGTCCACACTTTGTTTTTTTAAGTTTTATGTAATACACCAAATTGTAGTTAATTAGATCATTTGCAACTTAATTAATAAATATTATGAATCAGTCACTTAACATACTAACCAGTTTTAGTCTATAACTTCTTGCTAATTTATAAGATAATAAATTAAAATGAGTAAATAATATATATAGGCACCTTTCTGGTCATTGTGTCTGTCCTTTAATAAATCACAATCCAAAGCATACTAGAACAAGTGCTTGTCATCTTGCATGTAGTTGTCCTTGTCTTCGTCTTTAGAAAAAAACTTACGTTTGAATCGCTTATTTCAATGTTAACTGCACAAATTTTTAGCCAAACCAGTTCAGCCATTTTTGTGTATTGTAATTAATTATTGTATAGATATAGTTTACACAACAAGCTTTAATTAAGTATATAGCAATTAAAATGTTTTAGTTTCCATGTGAAATAAAATTTCATATATTTTGTTTTTATAAAAAATATGTATAAAATGGATTTTTGATTAACTTTTTTATTTTTTGTTTCCTAACTTCACTTTAGCTATGAATAACGACTAATTTGTTGCCTAATTTTAGCTTTCGATACGCTTAACTTTAAAATTGTGGCATATTGTAAAAGTGCTTGTTTTGAGTTGGAAGTAATCAGAAATTATATTAATTTAAAAAAAAAGGAAAGGAGCAAGAATAATATAGAAAACATAAAAGCTGTTACACCAGAAATGTAAAAAACATATTTCTTTTGTAATTAAAAACAAACACTTATAACTTGTAGAAAAAAAATACTTTCTTTGCCAACATGTGATATTGTAATAATATTGAACTAATTTTAAATTCAAAATAAGTACTTTCATACAAAAATCTTGAATTTACCAACACCTTAAACAAAATGTTGAACGTCGGTTACAAAAAATTTAAATATTTTATCTTAAAGCGTGCAAGAGTAGTAGACAAATTCTACTGCTGTTGAGTGTGAACAAAACATTTTAAAATCTTATTTTAATAAATATCTTAATTTATATTATTTCAAAATCAAATCATATATTTTTATATTAATAATGAAACTATTTTTATTCATTATTTCACAATTATCTGAAACGGAACTGTCACAATTTCATACACATCTCCTCACATTACATTTTGAGTTTATTATGAAAATAAAAAGAATGTAAAATCAATCAATTAATGAAACGTACTAAGGTTATATATAAATATAGAAGTGTTTTTTCTTTTAATGTTGTATAACTAAACAGCATAGAATTATCTTTAGATAATAGTATACAATAATTTTTCCTATTATTATACTAATGAAGGTGCGGTTTGATGTAACATGTGGAAAAAGCATGTTGTTTAATATTATAGTAACTAACGGAGCTAGCATGAGAATTTAAAAAAACAAAGTTATGAAATGTTTTCACATTAAATTTCATTCTTTAACACAGATTAAGGTCTGATGCCTAATTCTAACCTGTAATTTATACAAAATTGAAACCTACATTCTTTAATAATTCAGATATTATGAATGAATGTGTACGTTTTTGAAAACTCAAGATTGGATGGAAAATAATGAATATATACATGTACATAAACAGCAAACCATAGTAATAAGTATTTCCATAATATGTTTTGGTTGCTTTTATATACCTATATTTCGGTTAACAAAATAAAGGTACTTAAAAGTATATGAAAACATTCATATATCAGGCTACAAATTGTAACTGGGGAAAAATGTTTTTGTTAGAGGTTCAAGTAAAACTAACAAAAATCGTTTTGTATTCAGATAATGAATACTAACCTATTATAGAGTTGCAATTAATAAAAGCTTGATATATGGCTTCAACACATTTTTAATGGTTTATTTACTAAATATAAAATAATTTTTTAAACATTAAATTTTGTTAATGTTTAAAAACAATCTGTATTAAGTGACTATATTTATTTTGCTCTTTTCCTTTGTGTGTTTAAACTTAAAAGAATTGTTATTATTGATTTAATATTTTAATCTCAAGTTGAATGTCTGGAAATACAGGGTTTTGTATAATACTTACATATTTTGTATAAGACTTGTCTGATAACTTTAGTTGTTCAGTCTATTTAACCCTCTGCTTTTGCCAAACCCCCCAACTGCTAACCTAGTTTTACTTTTTGAACAAATTAAAAATATTATGTTATTAAAATTACTTAAAAAATGATACGCTTAATATTTTAAAATTACGTAATGTTTAAAAGTTATTAAAAAAAATTATAAGCTGAAATTACATGTTATGTTGAAAATATCCTGGCTCAGGAAACAGTTATAATAATGTTACAAAAATACTGTATATTTACAGATATAAACTTAAAACATTTTAAAATGAACAGTTTGGATCTGGGATGTCATATTTCAGACATATTTTAATGTTTCATTTTTTCTTTTTTTTTCTTTTTCTTAACATTATACTTTATGTCAGACTAATGAAAACAAGGGATCAGCATCAACGGTAACGGTAAAGCTACGGCAATAACTGCGTCTCATACTCACATCCTCGAGGTGCAGTACTTAGAGACACAGCTAATTGACCATTGCTTTAGCCACAATAAATTTCTTTATATACAGTACATATCATTTCCCTGACTTGAAGAACATAAAGCATGCGTTGGTAATATGGATTAAGATTTGTCGGGGTCATGTAGTTTGTATTATATATATATATATATATATATATATATATATGTTATTGCAATAAAATATTTTATATCATACAAAGTATTTTTTGCAATTTTGAATTAATATTTTTAAAACTGTTTACAGTACATGAATCATTAACGGAATATTTGTTTAAATCGAAAATGTATCTTTTATGTACTAAAGCTTTTTGGAAAGTAAGTTCTGTTTTTATATATACATATAAAAAAACTAAACAAAGGCCTATAACATCAAAAGCTTTTTTTATTAGCCTATATAAATAGTACATACTGTACTTAGATTAAACTATCAGTTATTTTCTTTAATGTTTAGATACATTAACCTACTTGTCATCATATATGTGAACAATTTTGAACATCTCATGAAAGAATTCTGTTGCCAGTTTATTTGATCTTAAATTTACATTGTTTTTCAGTCCGCATTTGAAACGTTTTAATGTACAATCTTGGATACATGCGACAGCATGATCCAATGACATGAAATGAGCATTGTCATCTTCCGAACTTGTCGAACTACTTTTTTCCTGAATGGCCCTTTTAAGCTTCCCCCCCTATGAACATTAAAAGCACACTTTCTGCCTAAAAAGACGATAATCATGAGTTTTCTTGCTGAAAATGTTTGGTAGCATTTTAGTTTTCACAATTAGCTACTTGACCTCTCTCCATCCTTTGGTTTTTTTTCGTTACTCACACTGTTACTCTGTACGCAATATAAATGTCATTGTTTTCAAATAAGAAATATGGTCAAAGATTCCATTTTTTTAATATTGTGCTAATCAATTACAGTTGTTGGCAAAAAATTTAATTTAACTTATGTTGTCAGTTTTTACTTTGCACAAAGATTTCTGAGGGAAGACCGATAGTCCAGTAATTGAGACACGTTAGCTTTCTTTGGATTTTTTATTTGTGTTATAAACAAGTTCAGCTTAAAAGATTGATACTAAGATGGACCTGTTATGTAACTGTAACTATCAGTCATAGTGTTTTTATGTACGTTCAACAAAGCTCATGATCTATGTTTGCTGGATTTAAATGTTCTGTTCACTGAAAATGAATAACAGCTCACAGTTTGCAATGAGCAGGATGGTAATGGCCATTTTCAACAACCTCTGACCTCTCTACTGGACTTTGTAAAGATCACACATACGTTTGTCACTAACTAGAAATAAACAGAACTTATTTTCTGAACTGTTATTACCTTGAAATACATTTTAATAACAATTTGTCCTCAGAGGGTTAAATGATAAGCAAAATTCTACCAAAAAATATTCTGAATAATCATTTAAAGTCAAAAGATATTAATATCAAGTGTTACATAAACAACGATACATTAAAAAGAAAGAAGGATGTTTTACAAAGCAAGAAGAAATTATGTTTAATATTTTTACATGTTATTCAGTAAATACGAGTACACTCGTATACTAAAAGTGTTGTGTAAAATGTGAAAAAAGTTATTACTTTTTAGTTAACTTTTATTTACTTAAGAAATTTTAAATATATTTCTATAACTGATATATACTATAGCTATAGACTACTTTATATTTTGAGAATATAGGTATAAATGCACATCACATGTAATGCCAAAGTATATTCATCCATTATCATCTTATAAGTTCGTTTCATCTCAAGGTGTACTTTATGTTATTTGTTTCAATAAAGATCACTGAATTTTAAAAATAAAGTAGTTCAGCAAATTTCGTAGTGAAACTTCATAAATATAGTAAACTTCAAAACATTATTTATTGTGAGTAGAATATTTGATGTCTTAAATGCATAATAAAATGAAGTACTTATAGTAATATAATTATTATTTTAATACCCAAGAAATAATAATAATTGTTATAAATATTTCTAATTGTTAGTAAGCAGTATTATGTTTTTAGCTGTATGCTATTTATGCTGTTTGTGGTTCAGATTATTTTATATGTTCCACAATAACTTATTTTAATAAAGTTATATTGAGAAATTGTGACTCCACTCTTAAACTAACTACATTCCCAAATATTGCTTTAAAAGAAATAGTTTTTCTACTTTTATAAATCCAACTTTAAAAGCTGGTGCACAAAATCATCCTGTAAATAAACCCTGTACTTTCAGTGTTTCTCGTAATTATATAAACTTATTCACTTATTCTGAATATATGTTGAAACACTCTTTCACTGTCTGAGTGTTTAGCAAGTTCTTTAAATGTATTTGAAATAAAAATAGTTAAAATTGATTGTAGTTTTTGCTTACCATCCTTTCTGTGTTCTAACTAAATGTACTTCTAGAACAATGGTTGGTCTGGTTGCCTCTTTCGCTTCACATGCCTTGGCGTTAAAAATATATGGTGTCAACACAACTTTGTGAGGCAAAGAGGACAGCTATGACTGACAGTGAACTCTGATTGGGAATAATAGGTCCATAGTGCTAACCACACTACACCTGTCTAGTAGGCCTAGATCTATAACTATAGTAAAAACATATAAAGAGTAATTAGTGAACGAAAAGGGGTTGAACAGGTAACGTTTAACTAAAATATGTAAAATTAAAAAATCAAGATAAAAAAGTATTTGTTTATGTAAATAGAAAGTTCATAAAGGAATTTTGTTTTCATTTATAATCCTTGAAATGTTAGGGTAGGATTTAAAAAAAATATCTTCATAAAATCTCTTTCTCCCCCTCCCCTCTCTCTCTCTCTCTCTCTCTCTCTCTCTCTCTCTCTCTCTCTCTCTCTCTCTCTCTCTCTCTTCCTCCAGTTTTAACCTCCCTGGCATCCTAGCACTTCAAATTGTTATGCCCCCTCCTTTAGTTCTTACCTTGCCAGTTTTTGTTCAGGAGGGATTTTCCCTTAACTCTTACTCTTTTTCCCCTTTCTTTGTTTTTACTCTTTGGAGAGTCTTTCCATTATCCACTACCTATGGACCTGCCGTGTTCCGGACTGGCAACCGTAAGGAAAGAATAGTGGCATGCTTTCGCAAATCTTGTTCATTTCATACCTTACGGACCACCCACCCACTCTTTTGTAAATTAGTTCAGTAAATCAATGAAATCATTACAGTATAGAGTATACATAATTGTATGAACTGTTTTCAGCGTGTTAATTTTTGTCTTTTTCATCGCTTTACTATCTTTTATTTTCATTCCTTATTCTTGAATCACTGACATTGTACTTGAATAACAAAGGTTTTCTTCGAGCTTTGATCATTGCAAAATCATTAATGACATCATTGAAATAAATTTACATTTTGTAATATTTTGTGCATAGCAACGTCAAACTCTTAAGCTTTTCATTTTCTATAGTAGATCTCATTTCAGTCTTTTCTTAAGGGCAGAAAAGCTGTACAGTTTGTCACAGGAAGAGTCAAGTAAATTTTCATTGCAACTTCTAAATTTGGGAAGGTACTTTTCAACTTGTTTTTCTTGATGTAGGAAGAGATTCCTCTGGTTGTTATTTTGTCCACCTTCATAAATATTTTGAAATGCTGATACTTGCACAAACTTCATCGATGTCTTTGGGGTAGCTTTGAGCCAAGTATTTTGCCTGTTTTGTCACATCTTGCTCCTTTTCATGAAGATTTCTGAATATTTGGAATCTTGTGTTGAGAGCTTCGTAGCAATCCCTTTTTTTGTTTAATTGTATTACAAGATTGTCAATAACTGGTAAGAAAGCCCCAGCTTGAAATCTCTCGGAATTCATTCTCTCAAAATCTCAGTCTCTTTCCTCATCTGAAAAAAAATCCTTTTTCTGATTTTTTTTCATAGCTGGGCTCAGGCACGTTAGCTAGTTGCAATGCTCTTGCCTAGTAATCATCAATGTTTGATCTTTTTTCAGACAAAAACAATGACAACGTCTGTGACTTTAGTAGCGCCAGGAGATCAAGCTCTTCCTTCTATAGTACCTAACTGGTTTTATCCATACTTAGTGAGATTTCGTCCCAAATTACCATAAACAAAATAGTCTGAAAACTGTCTAGTGTTTTGCGGAGTCCTTCAGTTGTCACTCGCGTGTCAGGTGTCTGAGAATTGTCTTCAATTTAATCATCAAGGGCATTCTTGATTTCGTTACGACTTGTAACTTGAGCTCTGAGAACATCTGCCCTTGCAGACCTTATGTTTACATCGACGATTTCAACATAAGACATCTATGTTTCAGTTTTTGTTCATTGCTTCTTTGCACATTATATCTTTTAATACATTTATGAGTAGATGAAAAAAACTGTAAAGTCCTTGTACAAAAGATAAAACTGGCTCGGTTTAAGGATTGGACTGCACATGGTATAAACTCAGCAAGGACATTCTTTTCTTGTATTCTCAACTGAAGACCTGAGTACACTCCCGACATGTTTGAAGTATTGCCGTAACTTTGGTCCGAGAACTTTTTAAACCTAGTTCAAGTTCTTCAAGCAAGTTGAGAGCTGCTTTTTCGATACCTTGAGCTTTATGAGAGACGCCTGGTAGCACTCGTAAAGGAGTTCATTGGCGCAGGCTTTGCTGACAGAAACGTATCGAAGTGCTATAGCCAAATTGTCGGTGTATGAAGCGTCGGGTGCAGAGTCAATAATGAGTGAAAGTAACGCGCGAGTTTGATCTTTTAAGATTTCTTGCCCATTACGTTTATCAACTGGCTACAAATGTCAGACGACAGATAAGATGTACTCGCTTTATCTTCAGATGTTAGGCAAGAAACGGATGAAACTCACTTATGAGTTCAAGGCATCTTAAGAAAAGCCCGTTTGATTTAGATCCAAGTTTTTGGTCGTCACAACTGAATGGAAGGTCTCTTGCCGAGATAAATTTTACAACAGAGATAACTCTAGTAAGGAGATTTCACCAATATTTCATATCTTTGTCATATTGACTTTGGGCTGTATTCTGGACTAAGGCGGTCCCTTTTCTTAACGTAAAAGTCAACACATTTCCCCTATGGTCGTCTGACCTCTCATGCTGCAAAACAAGCGCGAAAGAGTTCTTCCAATCGTTACAGCCACTTGTTAAAGCCCCAGTTTTCTTCTAGGCTGGAAGAGAAGACAATAGAAACAAAATAAACAAAAAAAAAAACAATTTGTCTTTCGATTTAGAATAGAGGAGACCTCTTATACTTCTCTCCACTCGGTAGCTGGCAAAAAATAATTTTGTTGAAAGAATTAGAAAAATCTGCTTCTAAATCTTGATTTAAATGTAAGAAGTATTTTGGATACCTGTATATTGTACTTATATTCCATGTACCCTGGTCCTCCAGCACGAAGCCACTGTCAACAAGAGTGTAAAGTGTGGCTTAGTAGTGTCAGATTCGGTGACAGACTGAGTCTGGGACGTTCATGGTTGTTTTCGTTCCTGGTTTCACTTCAACCGGATGAACAAGTTTGAGAATGTAAAGGTACAGTTTCAGTAGACTCACGATTTATAACAAAAAAACTTGTTATCTTAAGAACTTTTTTAAGTGCTTCTTCTTTTTGCTGATTTTCAACTTCTCTTTTGCGGAACTGCTCCAGTGGGTTTTTTCTTAAGACTTATTTTGTTTTAGAAATATACTACCCAGCTGGCGATGCAGACTAGCTACAACTATTGAGAGGATTTAGACGTCCCTTGCGGTACCCGACTCTAACACACACTTACACTTACCACTTATAACACTTTACACTCAAATTTACATTTAGGGCGGAGGCGATAATAGCCTCAATGTGCTTATCGCCTTAAAATAACAATATATATATATATATATATATATATATATATATATATATATATATATATATATATATATTGTAATGTCCGTAATTATAATTATAAATCTAAAAAAAGTGTCATTAAATTGGAATTCGTTTACTGTGTGTGTGTGTGTGTGTGTGCGCGCGCGCGCCTGTTAGTTTTTATAAATTTTATCAGACTTAAAAAAGTGATTGGTGAAGATTAGCGCTCATTTCATAGTTCCGGGTTGAAGCCTTATCATGATGGCGTTCCAACAGCTCATTTTGCAATAGAAATTCTCTAATAACCTTACGTGAGCCTTGGGAGGCTTTTATTTATTTTTTTCATCGATATGACACTAATTTAACATTTTGGATAGCAACTCATGCGTTTTGTTTAAGCATTTACAAAAACATAACCTTTATAAAGTAACAAGATTTCTAACCCTTTTTAAAAGATAATAGATAAATTTAATGTGAGAAAATGTGTTGAATATTTTTTCACTGTTCTTTTATTTCAATGTCTGCCCCTTTCGATTTAAATAACGGAATCCTGCTGGTGTCCAGGTGAAATAGATTTGCCCGTTCCGACGAGTCGAACAATTGAAACTTTCCCCATCAGCGTGAGGACTAATCTTTGATGAGTGTTAACGAAATTCCTTTCCAGGCCTACAGCTGCTGCAGTGCCTAATTATTCTTCCTTCATTATGGCCGAAGCAGACAACAGTCCATCGGACTTGTTCGCGGTCATCCATACGTGATAATTACCGGGCAGTGTCCAACACTCCCCAGAATAGGGGACGTATGAAACAATTCTTAGGGTCTTCTGGTCTTTTGTGATTCTAATAGAGTTTTTCCGTTTTTTAGTGGTTCATTAACCCTTAACCATACCTGATGACAAGGGTCGGGTACGCCCTTTCCAAAAGGGTTGACTAGTAATTGTTTTAAAATTTTTCAGCTTTACCACCCAACCGGATATTCCGATGGGGTGAAGGGTTATATTTTCTCCGTTCTCTTATTTAAAGTATGCCATCTGAATTTTATATCATACGTCCTCGATGTTTGGTGGCATGATTCAGTAAATCAAAGACGATGCAACAAATCAAACTTTCTTCAAATTTTGTCACATTAAATTAAATTACAATATGTAAAAAATGTTTAAATTAAACATTGGTACAGAAAAGTATTTCTATTAAAACTACATTTGAAAAAAACAGTTTCGAAAGTTTTCGAGAAAAAAATGTTGAAATCTGTATAATTTCTCAAAATTTGTTTATTGTGATCATTATAATGATTTATAGCTGAAGCCAGTGTAGCGAGTTTGAAGTAATATAAGAACTGAGCGATATATAAAAAAATATATGTGTATGTTAGTACTCCCATGTTCGCAATTTTGTTTCGATTTTTTTCGAAGTTTACACACAAAAATCGATTTTTATAGTAGCCAGGCTTAGGTAAGTTCGTTACCCACCAACATTTCCTAATTGCCGAACATTCCAAAAAAATTATTACTTTTTTTAAGTATGATTTTTACTTTAGTCATCAGCGTTAACATTTGCATAAATTAACATTTTAAATTTTCATAATCTATTGAATGCAAGACCACCATTGTTAATTTTCGTATTTTTAATGTAATTTAAAGTTTAAAATGAAAATATTTGCATATTTTAATGCTGACTATGATGGGTGAAATCACATTTTTAAATTATTGTAAATAAAACAATAATGATAGAAATTTGCTTCCGTCAAATATCAGCGAGGCCGCTTGCAATTGTATAAAACTCCTTTCGAACCATGAATTTCTTTTAATTCAACACCGATTTGAGTTATAATTCTTCATAAAAGATTAAAATTTGAGCAAATAAAACTACGTGGTTTCATTTTATAGTTTTTGCGCCATTTATTTAATATGAAACATGGACGAGAAGAAACTCTACACTAAACAGTAACGTTTTGACTATATTTGGGTTTTTATAAAGCTAACAAGGATTCTCATCCCCCTTCTAATTTATTGTTGACCTGGCCACAATGTAAATGTGAGGTCATCAGACTCAATGAGACGGTCAACAAATTCTCTCTGTACCTAATTCAGTGCTTGGAAAAAATTTTCCGCAGGGGGTGCAGACTAGCTGCATCTATTGAGAGGATTTAGACGTCCCTCGCGGTACCCAAGTCTAACACACCCTTACACTTACAACACTACATTTACGATTTTAACATTTTACACTCACATTTACATTTAGGGAGACTATTGCCTCAATGTGCTTAACGCCTTAAAATTATTTAAAAAAACAACAAAAAAATGGAAAAAGCCATTTTTGTTCCACAATCACACGTATACAATGATAGTGTACCCTGGATTTTGCGTATATGGATGCAGAGAGGCTTGCAATAACTGAACAGCATTTCTTTTTGTCCCTCGCGGCACCCGAGTCTAACACATTTACTCTTGCAATATTACACTTACAACTTTAACACTTTACTCTCACACTTACATTTAGGGAGGCGATAATAGGCCTAGTCTCAAGTGCTTTTCGCCTTAAAATAAAAAAAAAAAAATTGGCTTTTAGCGAAAACGGCCTAGAAAAGCTTAAGTCTGTAAATCTAACTGCTTTTTCACTCTAAAAAAAATGATTTTTGTTCACAAAAAATGTTTGTTTAAAGTTACTAAAAGCATAAATACATTGTTAAATACACTGTTAAATTTGTTTGAACAGTTTTTTTGAACAAAAACTTGTATCTTTACTAAAACGGCAAAGATGATTTGTTGAGGTTATGTCTGATTGTTTATTGTTGCCATAGCAACCAAAGAAATAACTAAATATTAGCAACTATGACGGTAACTAGAATAACACGGTAAGGTTACGTGCAGTCTATAAGCTCCAAGCCGCATGACAACGTAAAATGCATTGTCTTATTGTTCATTGATAATAGAATACATATTTACTTGTTATTTTAGTTAACTTGTTATTCTTTCTTATCTGTATTAAGTTTATTTTGGGGAATTATAATTATACATTTCGTAGATAATTATTACAAAAATCCGTCAAGTAATTCCTTAATTATTGTTATACGCGTATATCTGTAAACAAAATTGGCCCTACTATTTCTTGATGCAACTTACAATTTAATTTTACAAATATATTAAGATTTTGTAAATGTAGTTAATTCTTTGAATTTCATGTATAGTTGCCAAATAAATCATGAGTAATAATAGACCTAATGTTTTATATTTTATAACAATATTACAAATCTTAAATTTTTTAGAAGGTAGGCATTTAGGTAATCATGACTTGACAAAAACGAAAGTAATAAATTAGTAATTTTATTATAATAACAACATTAATGAAAATAATATATATTGTTAACATAAAAAGATAAAAACTGGTGATCAGTTAGTAGAAAATTAATAAACTTTAATATCATAAAATTGACAGACAATAGTTATCAACAATGTTACCTATCATCAACAACTGAATATCACTACATAAACAAACATTCCAATGGACATTTTAAAAATATTTTTTCATTAAAATACATAAATTTATATTTACCGTTGATGTGCATATCAATTTTGTACCGTCAATTTGGACAGTTTTCCGCCCATTAGCAATGAAGGTGCTAAGCTACTCGATGGAGCGGATGTCAAAGCACACCACAAAGTGTCGGAGAGCAGCGACACAAACGAGAGACGGGAGCAACTACTTTCTTTTATCGTAGCTTCTAAATTTTATATTCTTAATAAAAGTACTACGAAGGCTAGAAGTGAGGTTTTAGATCTTACTCTGGGGATCAATGGTGTTTACACCATGTTGAAAAGGTGGTATATGTCTAAAGAGCTATCACAGGCACATAGTCATGGGTCTTGGAGTAGTAGATAGATCAGTAAATACATATCGAAATCCTAGGAATACAAGATGGGGGTCCTATGAAGAGAGTATTAAGGTTGACCTTCGAGATGCCAATAGGTAACTCGAATGAATTAGAGTATGGAGCTGGTAGATTGGTGGCGATTGTTGTAGACTATTTTCATGAGAATTGCACTCTTACGAGGAAGATGAGGTGGTGAAGCGAAATGGTGGACTCGGGCACTTTCTGAGCAAAGAGGACAGGTTAAAAGGCTTTTTAGTGCGGCCAAGTGATACGGTAAGTGGGAGGCCTTGACTGAGTATAACAAGGCACTAAAAAAAGCTAGACGGGATTCGTGGAAAAACTTCTATGAAGGGGGTTGACTATACTTCTCAGAGAGTACGACTTCACAAGTACTCAAATGGCCTCGGATCCTTTGAACACCGTAGGGACTCTTATAGGTCTTAATGGAGAGTACACAACAACTGGGGAGAGGGAGAACACTTTCTTAAGTCCTACTCAGGGAATACTTTTTCGTCTCAAAGGTCAAGATTGCAGGAAGAGAGCTAGTGTCGGATATCCCTTATAAGAAACAAAATAGGGGTGTCTGGAGTACCGTAATCTATATTGTGGATTTAGAAAAGGTGAGATGATCTATAAATACCTTTCACCCAATCAAATCACTAGGTCCAAACGGAATCTTCCCGACTCTTTTAAAGCAAGGAAAATAGTTTGCTGTCATCCTGAGTAGGTTATACCTGGACAGCATAGCCACCAGGTATGTACCCCTGGGATGGAAAGCGGCCCGTATAATCTTTATTACAAAGCCGGCTTTCAAGAAGATTCGAATTCATATTTACACAGTTACCAGGCAACAGTCAGTGCTCTTGCAGTTCCTACAATTCAGTCCAAGCTGGTCTGGGAACATCATGAGAACCTTTGTGCTCTGTCCCTGGGAAACAGAGTTACTCTTCACTGGGTTCCAGGGCATTATGGGGTTGAAGTTAGTCGGGAGGCAAACCTATTGGCTGCATCTGAGTTTATTGGCTGCATCCGAGCCGGCTTTTGAAATTTCTCTGTTATTGTCCGGGTCTGCTATCAACAGGTGTATTAACAAATAACATCAGACAAGGTTACAACCTTTACTGGCATTCCTATAGCAAGCGCCTCTTAAGAAAGGTTTCTTATGGAGGACATAAAGGGGTAGCAGACGACTTGGGTGAAGTACAACTCGGAAAAATAATGGGTTCGTTACATGCACTGTGATCTGATGGTGCTCTGGAACAAAATAGGAATGTACCATGGAGTACCGTGTGCAGGTACCACTAGGAAAGTGGAGGAAACTGCAGAACACATAATTTATGATTTTGAGGCTCTTGCTAGCACAGGACCTGTGCTATTTGAGGCTGGAGCCTGTGTATTGTTGGAACTTATTAAGGGCACCAATCTGCAGAACTAATACTTAAGAGGATTAGATGCACAGTAGATTACAGTGTCAGGAGTTTTACAATCCCTTCATCTAGCATTCTTATATATATATATATATATATATATATATATATATATATATATATATATATATATATATATATATATATATATATATATATATATATATATATATATATATATATATATATATCCGGTACGGTCTACAGATCTCGTTTAAAAAAACCGAATTCTTCTGTACAAAATTAAATATTCAAGAACTAAACACAAAATATGGTAAGATAAACAGAGTCAAGCACTTCAAATATCTGGGAGAAATTCTTGAACCCACAGGTGGCGAGAAGGCTGCGCAAAAGGTTCGGCTATTGAGAATGAAGAGGGCTCTTGGTATAACGCGTGATATCTACAATAAGAGATGTATGTCGACGCACACAAAAATCAGACACTATAACACAGTCATAAAACCGGAGGTATTATATGCAAGCGAGACGCTAGCACTCCACACAAAAGCTACCATGGAGGGTATTTTGAAGGAAGAACGCAAAATCTTGAAGAAGATCCTTGGCCCGAGATTAACAGAAGATGGATACAGGTTGCACTCCCGGAAGACCACAGAGAAGATATCGAACCTGGCAGCAGATATCAGAAGAAGGAGGCTTCGGTTCTATGGACACATCAGTAGACTCCCAACAACTAGACTTGCCAACAGAATCCTTAAGTATATACAAAGTGTCAAATCAACAACGTCGTGGATCGCACAAGTCAGAATAGACCTACATGACGCAGGAATAGACTCAACAGATGTTGAAGATAGACACGCATACAGGAGAAAGATGCTCGCTTGGAAGGGCGCAGAGAATGAAATCCCAAAGAGAGCAGGGGTAAAATGGACGGAGGAGCGGAAGAGGATCCATGGGGACAGGATAAGGGAGGTGTGGAGGATTAGAAGGAACAAGATATGAGTCGGAGTGCTTTTCGTGATCCAACAGGGTCTATGCGCAGATAATAATAATAATAATAATATATATATATATATATATATATATATATATATATATATATATATATATATATATATATATATATATATATAGGTGTGTTCAAAAAAGTAACGAGATTTTTTAAATTGGCTTGGAGAGTCCGATTGTCAAACATTTTCTTTTATTATGTTGGTATACATGCCCTTGAAGTATGATAAAACTTTCAACTGTTTTTATTGTTGACTTTGTGACAGCCACTAAGGTTAGACGTGTTTTTATGAGCTCGGCGATTTTCGTTTGTTAAAAGAAATGGATCAAAGAATTTGTATCAAATTTTGCGTAAAAAATGGAATAAAGTGTAAAAAAGTGTGTGAAATGTTAACAAAGGCCTATGGTGAGTCTGCTATGAGTAAAGCAAGAGTTTACGAGTGGTATAAGCGTTTCCAAGAAGGCCGTGAAGACGTTGAAGATGACGAACGCCCTGGACGCCCCAGCACATCAACAACCAATGTAAACGTGGAAAAAGTTAAAGAAATGGTTATGAACAATCACCGAATCACAATTAGAGAGGTCGCTGATAACGTTGGCATATCGATTGGATCATGTCAAGACATTGTTTCCAATGTTTTGTGTATGAAACGCGTGGCAGCAAAATTCTTTCCAAAATTGTTGAATTTTTAAGAAAAACAGCGGCGAATGGAAGTTGCTCAGGAGTCACTAAATGAAGTCAACGACAATGCAGAATTACTGAAACGTAGTAAAACAGGTGACGAAACATGGGTTTACGGATATGACGTCGAAACTAAGGCTCAACCATCCCAGTGGAGGCATTCTGGCTCGCCAAAACCGAAAAAGGCTCAAAGTGCGGTCGAACGTGAAGGTTATGCTTACTGTGTTCTTCGATATTAACGCAGTGCATCCTGGATTCCTGCCACCAGGTAAAACGGTCAATAAGGAGTACTACCTCCAAGTTCAACGCCGTTTGCATGAAGAAATCAGAAAAAAACGTCCGGATCTGTGGAAAAACAATTCATGGCTTTTGCACCACTATAATACACCAGCTCACACTTCATTGCTTGTTCGTGAAATTTTGGCCCAAAACAGTACTGTAACGATGCCCCAGCCTCCATATTCGCCAGACATGGCTCCGTGTGACTTTTTCCAATTTCCAAAAATAAAGAGAACCTTAAAGGGCTGTCGTTTTACAGCCGTAGATAACATTAAAAGCGCATCGCTGAAAGAACTAAAGGCTATCTCAAAGGTGGAGTTTGAGAAGTGTTTCGAGGATTGGAAAAAGCGCTGGCACAAGTGCATAATCTTAAATGGGGTCTATTTTGAAGGCGACAACATCAATGTAGAAGAATAAATAAATATTTTGTTCAAAAAATTAAAATTCTCGTTACTTTCTGAACACACCTCGTGTGTGTGTGTGTGTGTATATATATATATATATATATATATATATATATATATATATATATACCACGCAGGGGGTGCAGACTAGCTGCATCTATTGAGAGGATTTAGACATCTCTCGCCGTACCCGAGTCTAACACACACTTATACTTGTAATACTACATTTAACACTTTACATTTACACTTACATTTACGGAGGCGATAATAGCCTCAATGTGCTTTTCGTCTTAAAATAACTCTCTCTCTCTCTCTCTCTCTCTCTCTATATATATATATATATATATATATATATATATATATATATATATATATAATTATATCACTCAATAAATGATGTGAAGGTTAGGATTGGCACTAATTTCAAGGTCGCGGATAGGGCATTATGAGGATAATAGCTCCAATAGCACTTTTCAATTAAAATTTGCTAATAATAACATTCTTTATTCTTTGTAATATTATCTTTTTCTTACAGTAAAATTACAATAGAACAGTGTAACGTATTCTTTTGTGTATAATTTGATTGCATTTCTGGTTGTATAATATCTTTTACAGTTGAGAAAAAGTAATACAAGTTACAAGTTCTTTTAATAACCTTGCAGAATCAATTAAACAATTTCAGATTGTGCTTTTCAGTGAACGAAATTTAGATTGTGTTGTAGATGTGAGGCCTACAAGCAACCTCAGAATAATGTATTCAAGAGATTTGTTGTGAGAAATCCTAAACATTGTAAAAATGCGCGATCTCCTGAAAACAAAAGAGAACAACAGTATGCGCCTCACTATTTCGCTCAACACATGAATTAAAATTCCTGATAAAGAAGTCGAAACTGGAGTGTCCAAATCTTCAGTGCAGCGAATTGAAAACAAAAACTTAATTAAATATTACAGAAACCACCTTGTTCTTAACCTTCAAGAATAAAAGAGTGGAGTTTTGTTCTGCATTGTTGAATTTCACAAGTTCGCGCTTAGTTTTTTAAGAAGATGTTGTACTCCACTTTTTTTACTGGAGTACATAAGCAATTGAAGTAGTATTATCGAAGGAACAGCTGTAATTCAAAACAGGTTGTTTATCCTCCTCGCATCTCAGTTAAATTTTATGCCTGTTGTTTTTATATATTTATAGACTAGATGTGGAAAATTACTATATTATTTGTATTAACTTGTTAAAGTATAACGCCTAAGCATTTGTAAGGGAATATCTTCGTGAATTGTTTTTTATCAAATTGTAAATTGATTGTTTGTGATTTTTAGCTTTCGTTGATAACTTCTGCTGAAACGCATTTTTTTGAAGTTGGTATAAAACTTTAAGAACCTTAAATTTATTGCTGTAAATTCCGGGTATTTTCACTACAATAAACACTTATTATTTTTCACTTTTCACTTATTAATTTTCAGTTTCTTAAAATTTCTTTTGAAACGTTTTGCTGCTAGTATTACTGACATAAATGTCTAGAAGCAGTGCTCAAAGTATTGAAGGTTGTAGTTCAAATTTTGTTTTTAAATTTACTAAAATCTCGATTCAACTGAATAAAACTGTTCTCTTGTTTAGTTCGCCATCCTCACAGATGAGAGCATTTGCGTCGTCTAAAACAACAAAACGTTGTACATCGAATTCACACGCATCATTGCAAGTCCCCTGACCCTTTTGCGTCGTGACACTTCCAAAAGACAAAAGCAAAAAACGAAATCCGTTGTCTAAACTGAGCTAGTTTTGAAACAATGGCAACTAAAGGGGCTGATGTGGGGTGCGCGTTTTGTTTCAACTTTTTGTCGCTTGTTTATTCATTAGATGTCTACCTGTAGCATGAAGCGATGCGAGGGGCAAGTTTTTCTAATCAGCAATTCCGTTGTTTCACAGCGACAATATCAAAGGGCGTAATTGTCGTACCCTTCCTTGTCAACCGCTGAAATATGTGGCCGACCCTTGGAGCTTAGACATTTTTTATTTGCGTGAAATAATAAAGACTCAGCCAGTTTTTGGATGCTGCTTTAATCGTATCGGATGATATTTTAATTTTAACAATTTCGTTGTATTAAAATTGTATCGAACAAGACTTTATTTTATTTTTTGAAGAGTTAAAGCAGAATATAGAGAACAATTTGTTTAATACGCGTTAAAATTGCAAATCAAGAATCATAAAAGAGGTACTTAGAATTGTTATTATTATCGATTGAAGCGGCCATATCATACCTAAACAAGAAACCGAAACGAATTTTCAAAATTTAACAATAACACAATGTATTGTTATCCTATTTTTTTAAATAAATATTTTCGTCAATCAGCATTAAAATCAAATTAAATCAGCGTTTTCTTTATTTTAATGATTAACGTCAGATTCATTTTCTTATTTCTAATGACATGTTGTATTTTAAATTGCTGATTTATGCAGATTTTAACGCTGATTACGACGATGATTATTATATTTTCAAAAACGTCTAAAATAACAACTTTTGATGCATTTTTAAGATTTGCAGTAGCAGGATTTTTGAACTGGTTGAACGGATTTCGTTGGGCACCAAACATGTCCCAGTTATTTGGTGTTTGCGCCAACTTTCAATCAAATCGGACTAAAATGTGAAAAAACAAATTTTGTTAACGACGTCTGAATAAGTTTTCAGAATGTGACCTTTCTGAATAAAGGTCAGAATTGATGTTAATTTCAAAATTGCGCGCAATCATAATGACCAAAGGACGTTTTACAAAAAAAAGCTTCGTAAGAATTTAAAATTGAGTCTAGTACTAACTAGAGTAATTTAATATAATAACAGTAACTTTTAACAAAATATTTACGAAAACGTTGTCACAGTTCCTTTAAATAAACAAAACTGTATTTAAACAGACGTACTGTATTTGTGCCACAAGTAAATGAAGTTGAATTTTAAATTATCTGTAATAACATGTAACAATAGATACAAATTGTTTTTTTATACATAAAAAAATAATAACGATACATCTGTTTATGCAATTTTAACATATTTTTTAATTAAGTTTCTCTCTTACAAAAAACTTGTCAAATTGGCTATATTATTTCTCGAAATCGGTTAATCAGTTTCCTAAGATTCAAATGTGACAAAAATTTATGAATTTTTAAAGATTTGAAATGGTTTACTAATTATGTTTGTTAACGAACTTGTCCAAGATATTACTAAAATCGATTTTTTGTAAAACTTCACACACACACACACACACACACACACACACACACACACACACACACACACACACACACACAGCTGCGCGAGAGAGAGAAAGAGAGAGCACTTTTATTGTATAAGTAAAAAAGTGTATTTATGTAATTCGTTTTAAAATTAGATAAACGCTTAAATTACAATAATAAAGTATTACTTCCATTTGACACACTTATCTCTTAGAAAAAACAATCGGCATTTAAAAACTCCCAAGGTGACCGACATTTAATATTTAAAAAAAAATGTTTTGGTAGAATTATAACGATTTTTGAAGAATTTTATAAACCTGATTGAACTGTTTTAAAATAGGAGTTAAAAGATGTGAATAAACGAAGCAATTAAAGAATATTCTCTAAGTAGGATTTGTTGTAAAATAATGAATCCTGGGCAACAGCTTGGCTTTCTCACTCTGCAGCAAAATATTTGTACAAGTAGAGCGCGACTACAAGTAAGCTTAGTGTTCGTGTTTATGTGGGGAACTTGTCATGCTTCTCACAGAACAACTCTGTAAACTGGTTCAACACTTCCCCTGTTGTCCTGTCACCCTAAACCACCCGGTTTTAATTATTCGTCCCGGACACTGCCACCTTACCAGCCCTTTTCAATGCGTCTTTGTTTTTCAAGAAATGCAAATGAAGGAAGGAGGGGAACAGGACTTCGCGTTCCCAGTTAAAAAGCTTTTATTATTGAAATTTTTTTTACAATTATGATTTTTTGCAGCGATGAAACAATCAAACCTTTTAAAGGGTTGCGACCTTTTGTTTCAATTTTATTTTTTTGTCCGTAGTGCTCCATTTGCATGCCGTTCTTGTGGAAGGGTCAGTCCGAGGGTAGTGTCCTGCCGCCAGTAGACCAGGCACTTCGGAGGAAGCAGGTCGGAGTTCTGAAAGAGGTTAGCTTAAATTGTAAGATAATTAGGCGTTGTTAATTACTTTTTTATGACATATATGGAGTTTAATTTTAAATTATCTGCAATAATCTGTAAGAGTGAATTCAAATTGTTTCCTTATACAATAAAGTAATAATTATACATCAGTTTATGCAATTTCAATAGATTTGTTTGATTACGTTTTTATTTTTAAAAATTATTTAATAGGAATTATTAGTATTATCACGTATTCGATTTGACATTTTTTTATTTGCATTATTAATAGAAATTATTTTTATTAATTTAACTAAAGTCAGACTTGCTAGGCTATCTGCTTTGCTGTTTTTTTCAGTTGTTATCGTTTGCGTCCTTCGCGATTTCAAATACTAAAAAAAAATATAACCTCAAAGTTAACAAAATAATGTAAACAACTAAATTTTGAGCAAGTATATCAACTTTGCAGTAAAGATAATTTGTGGGTTATTTTGTACAAATGAGTCAACGGTTAAATTAACTACAAAAAAAGTTGTCAGAAAACAAAAAATATCTAACTTTTGAGCTTTTAAAATATACAAACAAAATGTTTTCCTTGAATCACAATTAGTATATAACAAAATATTAATTACTTTATCTGTAATGTCTTATTTTTAATCATCGTCTTCTGTTATGTTTCCTTACCCAGCAAAATCTGTTCAACAGTTTCAAAAAATGGCTGTTATATAAAACAAAATTGTTTACATTACATGTTTTAAAAATCTGATTTTACCATAGTGATCAACATTAAATTCTGCATGAATTGTAATGAATTTGTAACATTATTCTGAAAACACGTAAAAGAATCTGACGACGGTTCATTTTCTTATTTTCAATGTAATTTATGCAGATTGTAACACTGGTTATGCGATGATTAAATCGGATTTTCAAAAAAGTGTAAGATGCACACAGTTATTATTGTTATTATTCCGTCACGTACAATCAGCAGGGATTAATGTAGGCCATTTACTATAATTAAACGTATGTTTTAGTCGTAGGCCTCGTCATTAATTGGAAAACGTACCAAAATAGTCTAATAACGGTTACTTCAGATGTAAGTTACGATTCAAACTCATCTTTCTATTTCTGAATTTTCAACTAACACAGTTTTTTTTCAACATTACACAAGCTTTATGATATTCAATTGTTTGAACAAAAAATCTAGTCCGGAAAGCTACTGGTGTAAAAAACACAAAAATTGTCCTAATTTCTCAAAATCTATTTTTCATATTTTGTTGAAATTTTTATCATTTATTAAGAACAATAATACAAGTCAGTGTAATAATGTGAAGTAAAATAAATTTAAAGCAAAATAAATCGTACGATATGTGTGTAATTTACACAAAATTATTAATTTATTTATATTCTACAATACAATACAATCTCGGGTTAATTTTTTATGCCTGCTCTAGCTTTCATAAATACAATCACTTAATGTTGTTAAAATAAACTGCTGTATTTATGAAATCTTACAAATGCATTCCAAAGACAATATTTCAGTTTACTTAATAACTAAATGCGGGTGAAAGAACTGCGATGATTTTTGGATGATTTAACAAAACAAAATGATGAGCTCAAATTTAGGCTGTTGTATATTAAGTTAGTCTTATAATAGTCTGTAAATTTTCCTTGATAAAAATATGGTTTATACGTTCTTGATTAATTATGTTCTCAAGTCTAATGATTGCAGCCAATGGTGGCATTTTGAATTTCGTATTAAAAAGTATCACTCACCAGTTCTTGAAGTTAATCAATTGTGAAGGTTAGGTTACCAGATATTGTGTGTTAGTTTTTTTCGTAAAGTGAATTAAGCTTACAGAGGTTATAGTGCAGTCTCAAATTATTTAATTTGTTTCACCAAAATATACGCTTAATTACTAATTTTTGGACAAGAATACCAAAAATTCACAATGTCTTCTCCTTTTTTAAATTCTTAGTCATCTACAAATTATTGATTTTTTAATTTGTTTATAGATTTATCATTTATTGAGATAATTCTTTTACTTATGTTTTATATGAAAGTATCTTAAGCCTTCGAGTATCGGTAACGCCCTCGAGATGATTACAATAAAATTATGAATATGATATTTAATTTAAGGTGGACTCTGAGTGAAAGTGGGTTATGGGGGGAGTACAAGGTCCAATAATTGATGATATGCTACCGTGAGGTGTTGAATTGATATATTTATATATCATTGAAATTTCGGTATCGTTAAAAGGTTTGTCAGTAAATCGGGATAATCGACGACGGACAAATTTTTTTTAGTCGTTTTCACGATTTACTCCCAAGCCGAAAATATGAATTTTCCGAAACTGACTTATGTCATAACATTTATACATGTAAAATATTTAAGCAAAACCTGAAATATTGATGTTTCGAGCAAAATAGTCCAATTTTTCAAAGATTTAGAAACCAATAACTGTTTGTTTATTTATGGAATGTTTGTACAAAATCATAAAAACCGATTTTTAGAACTGTATATTTTAAATGTTTTTTTTTACTGAAAATGAGCTTCAAAACATTTTTCTAATTGAAAAATGGTGCCACGATCTGAGCAAAATTTGGATTACTTTTCTAATTGCATGAAAATAAATCAATTAGATTAATCTCAAACGATTTACCCAAATACAAGCACGCGCATAGCCTTACAGATATTTAATGAAAAATACTTTATTATATTTGTGTTAATTAAAATATCATGATCGATTTTTTCACGAAAACGAAACTTTCTTTACACTTTCTTTAAAAAAAACTAAATACCGAAACTTTATATAAATTGTTCTGTATGACCTAGTGTTGCCAAACATTCGGTTTTTGACCGGAAAAACCAGGTTTATTCTTCTTTGTCCGGTGCCCGGTTGGAATACCTAACCGGTTTTGCAGACAATATTTGGTAAAAATAGATTGATTTTTAGCTATAATTTACGAAATTTAAATTATTTACTACCAACTACGGATCCTGTCATAAAAAAAAGAGAGAGACAGCAATAGAGAATGGCTCTCTCACTCACACACCGATGATTGGTTGTCGAAAGTTCAGCAAATACTGCTACAGTAATAGAGTAAGAGCGGTAAATTCGGACACCAATTGGTTTTTTCTTAATATCTTTTAAATTAGTGTAGACTACTACAAATTACAATATAAACAAAAAACAACTCCTACATCTGTTTGGAGTAACTTCTCTTAGTCTTACCCATTAAAAATATATTTTTGTATGATTTTGTTTACGTTTTCAAAAGTATACAAAATAGGTACTTATAAAAAAGCACTATAAACTCGGACTCCCCTTTTTTCCTTTTATTTTGGACCTCCTAGAAATCGATTACATCATGGTTTGCATTAAAAACAACGCAAATTGTAATGAACATAACAAATGTATTTTATTTGACTTTATTTTAACTAATATGGAACCATGATATGTAAATTATTGTGTGTTATATCTAATTTATAAATGAACTTTATGCAATAATGAGACTAAATGAGCTACATTTTCAATTGAAAAGATGGACTTTTGATCTTTGAAAGTAGTTTATTCACAATAATCATAAATGTAATCATCTGTTTGCGTGATTGTACAATTAACTTGTGCCCAACCCTAACACATGACACTTAATCCACTGTTCTGCCCTCACTGAATTAGACCAGTGTTCTTGCAGAACATGAACGTTGCATCGGATTCATCTGGTATTTGTCCTTGGCATTTGCTTTGGGAGTCTTTGGCATAGGTTTTATCTAAAGAAACACAACGCACGGTATTAATTATCAATTCAAAAGTGTCACCGGGAGTCCTAATTAAAAATGAAAGGGGTCCGAATTATAAAATAAAATGTTCAAATTAAAACTAACCTAGATAAAAACCTACATGTTAGAATTGGTTGTACATCACCTTAAACTTGACAACAACTAATAAACTAGACTCTAAGTGCTTACCTCGACGAGAATCAAGACAGGAAAATTCAAACTGGAACACTACGAATATTCGAGAAGTCACAAAAACAAAAACATTAAAGTTAGGCAAGGCTGAAAGCAAGGAAAGGAACAATGGCGGAGCCTCAATGTCCGGTAACGGTAAAGAAGGGTTTACGTTAGCCCCGCTTGGCTACAGGACTTACAAAAATACACTAGGGGTCCTAATTACCGGGTGGGGTCCGAATTTAGCGCTCTTACTCTAATTATTAAAATCTGTCAACCAATACTTTTTAGCGAATTTCCATTGAAAAACGAGCCATTGAAGCGGCCATCATGGTAAGACCCGGAACTTTATATATATATATATATATATATATATATATATATATATATATTGGTTTCTAAATCTTCAAAAAAATGGCATATTTTTTCAACTTCAATATTTCAGACTTTGTTTAAATATTTTACATGTATGACATAAGTCAAGTTTTCTGAAAATTCATATTTTCGGCTTGGGAGTAAATCATGAAAACGATTAAAAAAAATTCGTCAGTTTACCCGATTTATTGCACCCTCATTATTGCAATCTTAGTTCAATTTGATTCGAAGTTAGCACACAAATCAAATATGATAACAGTTTTGACAGCTTCGTCAACATGTGTTTGTATGAACGAAATTTGAAAAAACGAACCTCCGTTAGCACAAGGGCAGTCCATAACCCCCCTCAAAACCACCCATTGTCTCGTGTCCGATTTTATAAATTTGAAAAGTTGGCAACACTAATGTGACCACGTTTTTGTAATTACATTATTGTAGGCCTACGCCTACATAGTAACACAATGCAGCCATCATGCTCTGCGAGTAGTATCACATAATGTTGCAGGCGCTGACATCCTCGTGCCGATGGAAATTGCAGTATCGTGTTTGTATTAAACATTAAAATTAAATATTTATACTTACGCCCATTGGTACTTCATGGAAATCATTATTTTATTGAAATAACACATTTATAGCTGTTCATAGTACGTTATATCGTCTCATTAATATTCCAATATCAAATATGAATATTTACATAGAACTAAGTTGCATTAAAGAGGAATAACGGTTATGTCGAAAACTTAATAAATTAAACTTTTAAATGGTAGGTTAAAAACAATACAAAGAAACATACATTCTCTGGTGGTTCTGTAGCCAAATACAACAAAAATTCTGAATAATCAGTTATTTTTTAAAATAACTAATAAATTTGGAAAACGTTTGGAAAAGAAACATGATTTTAATCCAACAGGAGGTACATATATTAAATAATTGTAATGATAAAACATATAATTTCTATAAAAGTGGTGTGTACAAATTAACATGTAAAATTTGTAAAAATAGTTGTGTTGCTTAAACTGGTTGTAAATTTAAAATTAGAATAGAAGAACAATAATAGATGAGGTTAAGCCTCTATAGTTTTACTAATCACTTGATACTGTTTCTGACTTTTATAAAAATACGAATTTTAAAATGTTATATCTATTTAACAAATCTAAGAAATTAACTAATTTAGAGAATTTAGAAATAAATCGTTTCGTTGTAAGTAAATCAGTATTAACTTTAAAGGGACAATTCGATTTAGTTTATTCACCTCTTTGTCTAGATCATCTCCTCCTCCTACTTCTTAAGCCTGTACAGTGGGGGATTTTTCAAACAAAAATATGATGTATTAGCTTTTTTCACTTCAGTCTGTTAAGTGGTCTCGATAATGCTCTAATGAGTGAAACCTTGGTTGGCAAGACTGAAATAAAAAAGTTGTGGAAATACACGAATTGTATCTACTTAAATAACAGACTAAAGTACATGTATGGCATTCAATTTTATAATACTTTTATAATCTGCATTTCAAAATGAAACATTAGAAGGTGCATAACGTTGCTGTAGGAGCAACCACTTAAAAAGTCTTATGCAAAGGTCAACACAGTTTTGAACAAGCTATTGTTGGCTTTTCGAAATGCTGGTATAAATATTCTAATTGTTAGAAGGATATTACGGAAACGTAGACATTTGGAAATACGCGCATGTGTGTGTGTTAAGGTGCACTCGAGCGCTCAACCTTAATCTTTATCTCCTTTATCTGTCTCTTGAAAGTAGTTTTTGAACTTTACCTCTCAGTAGCCTATCGGTCCTGTGGTCGTAGCGTTCACCTACGCTCAATCAACCTGACTCTAAGGAGAGACCTGTGAACCCCAATCACAAGTGATCGTAGATCCAAGTCGTTTGTACTTTTGATCAATCACGCCCAACTCATCTTTGTTGCTAGACGTCGTCAAAATGACCAGATCTCTTTGTAATTCTCTCCCCACTAAGTTATAAATAATACTATAGTTTTTAATGTAAGTACTACTACTGAAAGCTTAACGGAACTTAGCGGAGTCAAACAGCGTCACATGTTCAGTGATCACACTTTCATTTAAAGAATAACAGTTTCGGTTTTGAACGCGTAGTCCGCTCCGCATTTGGTGGCCACCAGGCCTAATTGACTTCAGTGTTTTTACTGAAAGTTAAGCACCTACATAAATAGATCGCAGCAGCATCGCCACATATATCTTAGTCTAGAACGCTTCCAAGATCTCTAAGACTCGCTTTAATAACCAGTATCTAGTTTGATTTTTTTTTGAAGAACCAAAAAATGCAATGTAAGATTGCATAAGTGTTGTCATTACAATTTTGACCGTCAAATTTTACCTCCATTACTTGTTCGACCTTGAGTAGATCAGTCCCATCAGAGGTCTTAATACAGAGGAGTCCATGCTTCACGCTCTGCATTTGTCCATCTTATGATCTAAATCTAAATAACGCATCCTTATTAAATATCTAGGGCATATAATGAATACAAATACACCTTCTGAAATATATTATCCAAGGGAAAGTATATGGTAAAAGAGGCCAGGAGGATACAATGGCTTAAAAAGTAAAGGACATGTTTCTCAAAAACTATCACCGAACTCTTCTTCGAAGCAGCCGTGAACAGTTATATCCAGGATGATCGGCAATATTCGGAACGGATAGGCACCCCGAAGACGAAGAAATTATTCTAAATAGTAGTTTTTTCTTATTTCTTATTGACCTCCCCCTGGAAATAAATCCTATTATTTAATACTTTATGATCTTATCTTTAATATATCTTATGCAGTTATCATCCTTATAACAATTAAAGTACTTATATCAAAATTTTTTAAAATGCCAACAGTAGTTTCATCAAAACATACGTTGACCTTTACAGAAGATTCTTCAAGTGGTTGCTCCTGGAACCAAGATTACAAGCTCTTGGAACACCATTTCGTAACACAATACCGACATAGCGGATTCAAATTTCTTAGGCCTCACTGGAAAATCAACTGCTTTTTTAAAGTGATCCGATAATTTCAGTTGTTAGACATACTTTTAACTGTGAACTCTAAACGTTTTTAAACAGAATGTTTTAGTGTGTCTAATATTGATGGGTTATTTAGAGGTTAGGTAAATCGTCAGTGAAACAATGACAAACGTAACTCATGACGAATTTCCCACAAGGGTTTGTACGGGATTTCCCAAGGGAATCCGACAGAGTTACTCAAGTGGATTGAACTTTCAATTACAGCCGCTACTGTAGGAGCAACCACTTAAAGAATCTTCTGTAAAGGTCAACGTATGTTTTGACGAAACTACTGCTGGCTTTTCAAAATGTTGATATAAATACTTTAATTGTTAGAAGGATGATAACTGCGTAAGGTATATTAAAGATAAGATCATAAAGTAATGAAAAATAGGAATTATTTCCAGGGGGTAGTAAGAAATAAGAAAAAACTTCTTCTTCTTCGGGTGCCTATCCGTTCCGAATACTACCGATCGTCCTGGATATAACTTTGTTCACGGCTGCTTCGAAGGGTTCTATGGTAGTTCCTGAGAAACATGTCCTTTACTTTTTAAGCCATTGTATCTTTCTTCCTGGCCCCCTTTCACCATAGGCATTCCCTTGGAGAACAGATTTCAGAAGGCGTATTTGCTTTCATTATATGTTCTAGATATTTAAGTTTTCTTCTTTTGATAGTGTTCATTATATTTAGGTTTTCCTTCAGTCTTTCCATCTCCGCTCTGTAAGTCACTGTCTTCCCATGAATCCTTAACACTCTCCTATAGAGCCACATTTTGAAGGCTTCGAGTTTCTTTTACAATAATATAATAATTTTTAAATAATGAATAAAATTTAATATTTTCGTTTACTGTACATATAAAAAAATCAAACGAAATAAAGTAACTTTAAAACTTCGTCTGGGTTGATGAACTGAAATTTCGTTGTAAGGTTGTAGAAATCTTGTAATGGAAACGCGTACAAAAAGCCAGCAAAAATAATTATCATTCATTTTTTTGTAAACCCTCTATTGAATGCAGCTCAATTGACAGTGTGGTTTGTAAGGAATGAAGAGTTTGTTCTGTTTTTGTTTTAACTCTCCTAAGTTGAAATACTTGGAACATTTTCCGCAGTTAATGATAGATTTCAAGGAGCCTTCAGCAGCTAAAGTAGAAAAGTTATTAACAAATGTAATAAATGAATGGCACTCTAAGAACAAGGACTTTGTAATTAAAGCGTTCAGCGCCACTGAACATAATCAACTTTATTCATTCATTTTATGTATTTAAGCAAGCTCAGCTGGCGAATATCAAGATTACTTGAACTGTAGATTTAGAAATTTAATTTTTAATTTTAAATTATACAGTAGTACGGTGAAAAGTAAATTTATAATAGCAACTACTACAAAATATCTGCAATAAAGAGAGTAATCGTAAATTACTCGAAGAAAAATATTAAATTAAATCAATAGGATAAAATTAAATGAAAAGTTATGGTCGTTTTTTAAAAAAACTCCTACACTTAACGACTTCCGCATAAAAAGAAAAATAGTTTTCCAATTTTTTTTAACGAAAAGACAATGTTATCCTTGGGCTACGACTTAAAAATATTGAAGAAAATTACAATTTTGGTTTAGCAATGGAAGTCAACTTATGATTCCCATTTCATGTCAAAGTTTTTACCAATATTTCTTTGCCTATGTGCCAAATGTTAACATACCTGTCTTGCTGATAGATTAATTCCAATTTCAAAAAAATAAGAAAACTGAATAACACCACATTAAAAAAATATTTTAAAGAACACACTTTTTTATATTTTACAATAAAATACAAGCACGAATCCTGAATATAAAAAAATTCACAACATTTTACATTTTTTTAGAAAATCGGATTCTATTATTATAATCAGTATTTAAATAAATGATTAATTTAAAGTTTTAAATTACTTAGTAAACGAAATTGTCTAAGCTGTTGTAAACATTGATTTTTGTATCAACTTTGAATCAAATTGTTTAATATACATAAAAATGCAATATAAATATACAAGTATATACAATAAACATTTATATACTATTAATAACAAATAATAAATAAATTTAAATATCAAATCAAAATTTTAATTACCAAACTTTTCAGGTCTAGGTCTCATCTGGAAAGCAGCTATTCGACAGTATACTCCAGTATAAAGTCAATCGTTCAGTGGTATTTTAATCATAACGAGTCCCTCGTATTTGGATTTTATAATTACGTAAACTATTTAGAGGTTTGAATTAATGTTTTTTCATGACATTATTATAAATTTTAATCAATGAATTAATACAGTCAGAACTATTATCTAAAACAAAATAGTAGTACACGTGTGGAACTCGGGGAGTTACCGTCAGAAGCGAAGGTTTTCTTAATGATATATTTGCTGAATATTTAATTAATTTAAAGATATGTTTACAAGTATCTGGTTTTGTTTAAATAAATAAATCCTTGAACCCAGCTTAGATATTATTCACTGTAATTATAGTAAAAGATCAGCTGTTTTATATTAATTCGTAACGATCAGCTGATTTCATTGAACAGGTGATATGCTATAATAACTTCCAAGTTATATTGTTAAAAACTAGCAATATTAACAACTATTATTATAAATGTTTATATTAATTTTGAATATATTATAAACGGTTACAACGTGCACGTGTTCTTCAACTAAGGAACAATACCGAAACCAAAGCAACACAATGTTTTCATATAATATGTGTACTGTTTCGAAAAAGAGGAAGAAAAAGAAAGAGACTAAAATAAAAAGACGAAATTCATTTGCTCGCTCGTTTCATATTTTTGTTACATTCTTCCGTTCGGCAGATTTCTTTCTATTCATTCCCCTTGCTAAAGCTAACATTAAAAGCTTCACGTCAAAGCCATTTTATAGGCAACGTAATAAATATTAGGCTACCGATACTAAAAAAGTGATCAAGAATTCTTCAAATCTTCAAAAAGAATCTCCTTTAACAACTTTATGAGTTTGTAGAAATAAAAATCTTCTTTAAATTTTAAAATCCTTACAATTTTCTTTATTATTTTAACTATTATGTGATTTATTTGTGCGTTTTTTCATTAAACAGACAGTATTATTTGGAAATTATGAAATTGTTAAAAAAGTCATATTATATACATGTATATTACGTACTGTATAAATACTTTATAAGCAACAAAAATGATATAATGTGCTATTACAATTTTGCACTTGTTCAGTTTAGAAAATCAAGTGTTTCTTAATGCTAAGTGAGTTATATAAATGGACTATATTTGTTATTAAAAGTAAATACATTTTATGTTTATTCTAAGAAAATATATTATACACTTTTAAAATGAAACATCGCACATTATAACATTGGAAAAACTTCACATTTTATCCGAGTTTCAGGGAATGAAAAAAACATTTAGACAAATTTGTTTATTACAGTGAGGCTTCATTGTAAATTTTGAAATTTGTTTGCCAAACTTTTGTATAAATTATTACATAAGCGAGTACAATAAAGACAAAGTTGTCTTACATAAAATATTTTTAACACTTTAACGTATTGCAAACTATGCCCAATAGAACACTTTAGCTGTATGTTATTTCAAAATTAGAATTCTAAACTTTACTAAAAATGTTTGAATAGTTTTTATTCTTTGCAACAATTTGTATGAGTTTGTGTAGGGCCTATATATGTTTGTTTTTTCAATAAACTCAGCTAAAATGTATTTGAGGAAAGTTGTGAATATAGTGTAAAGTTTACTAATTAAGAATTAATTACAATAGGCTAAAATGTTAAATTACTGTGAACAAGCTTTTGCAGAAATTACAGTATTTGTTATTTTTCAAATTGTTCTTATTTTCAACATTTTGGACCGTTTGAGGCCAAATCTAAATTGCACCATTGTTAATATAAAGTACAAAACAGAACACATCTTATAACAGTGGAATAATTAGAACAGAACAGTTTGTACAAATGTAGACAGATAGACAAACAACCGGATACAGACACGAAATATTCCCTGAGTTATATAAGAAATTTGAGTAGCCTAAGCAAATTTTTAATTTTGAAAACAGTCAATTTTTTTATTTCGGAAATAATCACAAAACTTCTTGATACAAATAAAGCGAAAATACTTTTCTTTGTGGACATATTTTACTTATTCAATTTACAGTAATTCAGATGTAACTACAAAGCAGCCATTTTGTTGAAAGTAACTTGTTAAATGTAGCGCACACTAATTGGTATTGTTGACTTTTTAATTCTCCAGTCAGCTCTTTTAATTGATGTTTATTTGCCTTGAAGTAATAAGGTATTGAAAGAGAAAAACTTGCTTCGTGTCTCAATTAGCATTTTAAAAATGACAAATGTTATACCTAACAAAAAATGTTCATTTATGAAATAATTGCCAGGATATCCCTGCCATTTTTGTGAGCGACCCTACATGCTTTTTTTCTTATCGTATTTTCATTGCAATTAGGAATATACTAATTTATGCCGAAATGATTCAAACCTAAAACTTTATTGTAGTTTGTTTTTCAGCGAAACCGTTCAACCGTTTCAAAATGGCAGTCATTTTAAAATCTTAATAAAACATAACTTTTTATGTTATACGTTTTGAAAAAGAATGATTTCACCACCGAAAGTAATCAACCATAAAATCTGGGTAAAATGGTATTTAAAACGTTCAATTTCCATTTAAAATGGACCGTACAGTGATTATTTATTGTTTTCATATATTTTCAATACAGTTTGAAAAATTTAACTTTTGTGAAATCAGATTTTCAATGAGGCAGTTGAGGTATTAGTGAACAGAAGTGAAAACTTAAATAAATAAATTAAAACCTGTTTAGGGTTGACAGTCAATACTATAACTACTCGCACATACACAGTAAACCATTATTCACAATGAACAAATATAGTTAAAAATATAAAACATCACTCTTATACAATATGTCCAATTGTTAATACTATAACAATAGCATTAGTCCAGATGTCTGGGCTGAGCACGTAGTAGATCTACAATGGCGTTCGTTAATGATTGAAATATTTACTTATATATATATATATATATATATATATATATATATATATATATATATTCATATACACACGATATATTGTTCTAGATGGGTCTAAATATAACTTTAATGTTTATTATTAAATTTATTTTACTGATATACAAAATATTAAAGACACATTCTATGACAAAGTATGTACAAGGTATACTTACAACAATTTTTTGCTAGGGGGGTTGGGTATGTACAATAATGATGACAATTGTAATTTCAATATTATTTTATTATTGAACCTATTTATATACATATTATTAAATAATGGACTTTCTACTTAGTAAGTGAAAGATATATTTAACTGCAAACGCTAAAACAATTAAATGCTTGACGATTTGGTATGTATTATAACTGCGTTATAACTTCAAACAAATACATGTTAAATATAAAATTAATATATTATAGACTTATCCCTTACTTCTATACAATATAGGCCCATGTATATACGTAATATAAACAAATATTCCACTTTTTAAACACGTTTTGTATTCTGACAATGTGTCCGTCAAGAAGACCTATAAAAGTTTCACTTTAAAAATATTGTTGGAATTTGCTTGCATCACGTCAGCAAGATAGCTACCACCAGCGATTATATTTTTGTTTGCTTGGTTACACGAGCAGGTTATAACCTTATTTAGACACCGTCGATCTATAAACAATGAAACATCTGAATAATTTGTCGTCTAGTTGTATTTGATCGTTATATTATGTGAATAAACTCATTACTTCACTTTAAACTAAATTGCTTATAATGAGTGCGTTCCTTCTTTAAATCAGGAGATTATATTTTTTTTTATTTCCTTTCAAAATACTAGGCCTATATAACTACTACCTTGTCTAATCTATTTCTAAATTTCCGCATTATCCTTTTACTGGAAAATCACTGATATTTTCTGTGATTAGTACCCGATACAACAGTTCCACGATAAACGGAAATATCACCTCCAACTGTCACGTATTGAGTGTTCAACACATTTAGTGAGTTTAAGCTACGGAAACAACTCATATATGTCTAAAACAACAAAAGAATAATGGCGGGACGCAACTGTCTCGCTGACGTAATAGAAGTTAATTTCGAGAAATAATTTATTTAAATTGTAAGTTTTTGAAAATTATTTTCACCTTTATAATCCCATACAAATCTGTGTACACTAGTATTTTAAGGTTTCAAATTGCGTTGCCAATACTAAAATGAATCCTGACCGCCGTCAAATAAATTCCCTAATTTCAACGGGTTTTGAACGTTCATAGTGGTTCATTTTTACAAATATTTAAGACAACAAAATCAAATTAAATTAACAAAAAAATGAATATTCAGATAATAATTTTGTTACATCTTCTACTTACATATTTTACATCAATTTTTTAACAACCCATAAAAATGTGATTTGCGCTCATTTCTAGGTTCCGGTTATGAGTCGAACCATAATGGCCGCTCCAATAGGTCATTTTTTAAATAAAAATTTGCTAACGAAAATGTAGGCGCTTCTAATATTTCTTTTCATTTGAAATAAAGATGATATTATTTATTTAATATTTAACTGCAGTAATCACTGATGTTAAGTAATGTGGCCGATACACTTTGTTAGGTACTTAAAAAGCTGAAGGTTTTAATTTAAACAAAATCGTTAGATTCACCAGTTTTTTTTAGTTGCTGTCAGCATTTTTGTAAACCGAAACTTCTATTTAATTCAAATTTTGTTTTTTGATGCTTCTGTATTACCGTTTTCGAGAAACCAGTTGTCTACATTAGATTTTTTCATTATTCTTAATTTAATTTTATTGTTTTTTTAAAAAATAACTACTTAACCGGAATTTTAAGCATGTTGTGGAAGTTGGTGTTTTTATTTAGGTCTTTCTTAAGAATAGTTAATTTTTAAAAATAAAATGTCAAATTAACAAGTAAAATTCACAAACCTATGATTAACAATCACGTTGCAACATAAACATCGTTTTCTGTAATAGAGTCTCGATTAACCGTCACTCTTGGGACCGTTTGGAATGACGGATAACAGAAATGGACCACCAGTACTTTCAGCGATCGATAAAAATAACGTACTGTACTCTGTTTATAGCACAGAAGGTTTTATTATTATTATTATTTTGGAAATTATAGTAAAAATTTTACATTTTATGTTTAGGTTACCTCTAATTATGAATTATAAAATTTTTACATACATAGGTCTTTAATACAGTAAATTATCCGCACTTGGATACTTACGTTAAGTGATCGACTTATACGCTGAATGGTATTATCGTAAATATTGTGAGAGTGTTTATCCTTCAATAGAAATATTCATGCAATCACTCAGACTTTGTTGACACTGTTTGAAGTGTTTCTATCTCATTACACTTAATAGTTTACTTTGATTATTAGTGTTTTCTTAAGATAGCAATTAATGTCAGCTACCGTCGCCTGTGCTATAAATAAGTTGTGTCCAGTTACAGTATTTTGTTTGGCTATAAGGTTACTTTTATTATTTATTATACATTAATTACTATGAAAGACTGTCTAAAAGTGTCAGAACAGAACTAACCTGACGGTTAATAGAAACTGATTGTTAATAAGGGTGACTGTTAATCGACTCTACTGTAATTAATTAAAATAGCATAATAAAGACATACTCGTACAATGAAAACTTTGTCACTATCCTTACGTAGGCTATTTAGTTATTTAATTATAACTATCAGGCAAATGAACAATTAAATTTATTGACATTATTACATTTTATTGTTTTCTATTTCTGTCCTATATTTATAAAAGTTTTAAGGACATTCTTTGATTGTCTTAGTCAAACCAATGTTGATATTTTTTTGCTTTTAATAATGTTTAATAAATGTTGACATTTTCGTTTTAATAGTTAAAGTCTTGTTATTATTATTTTTTATTGAAACTCTTAATAACACTTGTACATGATGTTTCGAGAGTGTCTATCAACATAAAAATTAAAAACTATATACTATATTATTACACTAAAGGCAAGGAACAAACGATCAAGGCTGTACCATTCGCTGTCAAAAATACAATCTAACTGCCGGTCATTAACTTATTTAATCCAACATTAAAAGTAAGCTTTAATTAAATCATCAATTTCAGTTTCTAGAACATTTTTTTTTTTTTTAACGTCCGACTATTGTGCACACTTGGGCTAATGCAACAATTAACTCCAGTCCAAGATTAAACTCATTAATTTAATGTCCCAATATTGGTTAATTAAATATTTTAACTGTAGATTAATAATTATTACTATTTCACTTTTCAAAATTTACAACATTGTCGAAGTTTAATTTGTGACTTTTAGAAATGAAAACTTTTATGGTCGCAGTTGACAAAACATGGGTATAAACATTTGCTTTCGCGTCACGCTTAATTGTGTAACGCATACCTCATAGCATATACAATTGTTCTTTTATAAGTCTTGATGTGATTACTTCTAAACAGCTGATTATACACAACAGCTGTTGCTTTAATACAATGCGGCGATGACAACCTTAACGGTTTTTCGCCGAAAAAAAAACAAAACTTTAATACAATATCAATTGAGGTTATGTTCTTGTTAATTTTAAAAATGTGTATGTTCTAAATTTGTGTTGTTAAATTATTTGATGAATATGACCTTTACCTACATTTTCACTTTGGTTGGCACTATCCCAAGTGACACACGTAATTTTTGTTGTGATAATTTATTTCATTTTAACAGTGATTTCAAAATTTTATTTAGTTTAATATTTCATATGATTTTATTTAAATATTTAAATTTTATTTATTATATTTTTAGTGTTAACAAGTTTTTTCTAAAAATTATTTACAGGCAATAATAATATAACACATAAATTGATTTTAGGCCTAATTGGTAATGAGTCAACTGTATCAAAAATTATGATAATAGTAATTCAGATGAAGAATTAACAGAAGTACTTGGGTTATTTAAGTATTAGAACCATAATTTAATTTAATTATTTTTCGGATAAAGAATTAAAAATTAGATTTAGGTTCAGTAAAGAAAGCGATGTCTAATTTAAAAGTATTTGTCCCATACTACTGCAAGGGTGTGCCAACTTTCCCAAAAAAGTAATGGTCTACAGTATTCAAAAACGTACAGCACAATGTAAATATTAACAGTGTAACTATGGAAACAAAGAGTAAATATTCAACATAACCTAAAAATTACCATACACGTTGATCGTACGTTTGAAAACAGCCATTTTTTTCTCTTAAAAATTAGTCTTTCTTTAAAATTAATGAGAGATTAATTTGAGATTTAGTAATGTTTGAGTAAATATTTTTTTTTGGAAACAGAATAAAAAATTTAATTAGCCATTATCTCATAATATTGAACGGATATGCGTGTTAAGCTGCCCCACTACTGCAAAAGAAAACATCAATTCTTAGTTTATCTGGCTGGATTTATTATTCATTTTTGCTTAACAACAATAAAAAAGCATGTTTGAAAATTGGAAAATCAAGAAAAGTGAAAAACTTAATTTGTTTTCACGCACATCGTGTTAGGTTATCAAGTCTCGCTAAAATAATTAAAATACGGTAAAGGTGAGCGGAAATAATGTACGTTTCTTAATTTTTCTGACTTTTTAAACATTTCAGTCTATTATAAGTAAGGAAAAATAAGTCGGGAACAATCATTAATGTATTTTACACATGCCATTTGACGTTACATAGATTACCAAGATAATTACGATGAACTCAAATTCTTTAGTTCGATGAAAAAACGTTAAGGTAGTGCGAGCAAAAACAATTTGGTTTTAAACAACTTATGTATGTTTGGAGACAAGCTATTATCACATAAAAACGAAAACAATATTTTTTAAGCGTTTCGTGCGTGTAAATGGAAGAAGCAATTTGAACCAAACTTTGGGGTTATATGCTATAAATATGCCCAACACCCTAATAACCCTTACTTTGTCATATTGAAAATTTTAAAAAAATCTGTTTTTTTAAATATAAAAAATATATTTTGTATTTAATCAAAATTTAAACTTCATAGCGCTGATCCCTCGTTATCATTAGTCTAACTGGCATCAAGTATGAACGTTAAGAAAAAAAGTATTACGTTGATCATAACCTAGAATTAAACTAACGTGTTATAAGTGGAAATAAAGTAAGTTAATCCTACATTAGAAAACAAAAATAATCAATATATTGCATCTACTAAGTAGTAAACAATTACGGTAAGTTTGTTTAAATTTCATCAACAAATATCTCGTTTGTTTCGATATTTGTCAGCAATTGTTTAGCCTTTCTTATTTTCTTGTTGACTTGTGGCGTCTGTCATCACAAGTAAGACTTACTTTATATCTTTAATTCATGATACAGCTCTGAGCGTTTTGTTCAATGTTTTTATTTTTAATATTTTAACATAGTCCTAGGCTATGTTAAAACATACGTATGTTTCAGTTTTTAAGTTTTTTGTTTAAATTAGGTACTTGAGAATGAATGTTTATCAACATTTTCGAAATATCGTGTATTATTCTACGAACTCAAATCATTGTAAATATTTGAATAACAAATATAGCACGAATATTCCAACACTAAGTAGCACATTTAAACACATAATTAAAGCCTCCCGGAACAAAAAATGAGCATAATAACACTAAATAAATGCGCATTAATTGTTTATTTAAATGCAAAGTCAGAATTTTACCTCTATAAAAGTTTCCTTTTGAGGAGATCACGCTAAAAGATAATGAAGTCTTTGAGAGATATTGAAGGAAGAAACAGGGGACGTCCCCTTCCGTCATTAAGACTTTGGCATTTAAATTCATTAAATTTCTTGTGCAGGGAATACTAGTATCCCATACACACCCGAAGCGAAGCTACACATTATTAAAGCTCCATCAAAATACTTTTTTTTTGTTAGTTTTATTTGTGAAGGGCGCCACACTCCGTCCCCTCCTCTTGCTGTTTGCTTTGTACTTTAGAATTTTTAAATTTTACTTTGCAGATTATTAATTCCAGTCTTCCAAGATTAAAAGGGTATCTTTTTTTAATAGAAACGTTAGTGATTTCGCCAACCCTTAATGAATATTACAAGTTATCTTAAAAACAAGAAATGTAATGTGTTGCAGAATATCAATATGTAATACTTTTTGTCGTAAAAGGGTTTCAAAATATTATAATTTAAAAAGAAAGTCTTTTAGTACTTCAAGTAGGCTAAATACATTTGTAAAATGTGTAGATTAACACGAGTAACGTTATCGTAAACTTTTACTTTTTTTCTTGAGAATGTACTTTTTTTAACATAAAGGTGGATAAAATTTAATTTTCTTATATTGACAATTTAGTTAAAAAATTAATGACATAATAGTACGTTTGTATATATCTACAACTTTTTTTTGAGTCTTGCCAACTAAGGTTTCACTCGTTAGAACATTGTCGTTAGCACCGCTCACTAGTCTGATAAGTGACCTTGACAATGCTCACCTGACAACAAGTGAAACCTTGGTTGGCAAGACTCAAATAAGAACATGTTGGAAATATACAAACGTATTATTATTTCATTAATGTAATGGATTTCCACCAAATACAAATGGTCCTAAGTATAAATAATTTAATCATAAAATATTTGTGTAGCTTTAAATATTTGACTAACAAAGGTCAAGTTTAAAAGTACACAATTTAATTTAAAACACATTCATTAAATACACTTCACTTTTCTAAAACGAAATTATTAAAAAAACTTTTTGTACTTTTGGTCAGTACATCCGCTATTTTTATGGCCCATTCGTTTCTTTGTTCATTGTTGTGCAAATCAAAATATGTTGTTAATAAAACTTTATTACTAACTAAACCAGACTTGGTATTGTGAACAATATAAATTTGTTGTATTATTTTTGCAGTCGATTATTATTATTTACAGTAGAGGTCGCAGGTCAAGCACGAGAAGCAGGGGTTTTCGCTAGTACTATAATTTTAAACCTAGAACATTTTACGTTTTTCTTAAAATATTTCAAATTTTTAAATTCCTCGTAGTAGCCTAACAAAGATATAATTTAAAAAAAATGTTATTTTGGTTTAACGTTTTTACTTCATGAAGACAGAAAACGTTTTTAACGTTTAGACTAAAGAAGACGAGGGCTTGAGTAACACTAACAATAGTACGTAGATGTACAATAACATGTACATAAATGAATATAAAAGAGCTTAAAAATATATTATCTCAATTTAAAGTGTACGTAAAAAAACATAAATCAATTTATTATATTCGTAATTGACACTTTTATTGCTATTAGTTCTGTTTAAAGAAAGAAATACATAACAAATGTATATCTGAGGTTGGTTTGTCATTCAATATTGCGGAAGAAAGATGAATGAAACAAAAATACATTTGTTTTTTCAATTAACGAACGTGATATAGATGTAAATAAATGAAAGGAAATATATGCGTTCAATAACTACAAATAAGAGAACTGGAATACTTGAATTTCTATTAAGCAGAAATTCGTGTTATATAAATAAATGCAGATGTAATTTTACACTGAGAAAAAGTTTCAAAATTGTTTCTTTGACGAGGGGTTGAAGTAACGAGGAGCCAAATCGTACCTCCTTACGTTCCATAGTTTTAATTTGCGAAGACATCTCCTCCCCTACCCTCCAAGTAACCATGGAGACTTTTTTCCTTCAAAATGGCTTCCTTCTTTTTGTTATATGACTGCCAATCAGAAAACTGGGGAGGAAAAATTATCAAGAAAATAAAGTAAGAACTAATGTAGAGGGTGTATTGAAGCAAAAATGTTGGGGTGTGTACGCAGGGTGCGGGATGGGGGTGCAATTTGCCGGAGGCGTTCGGTAAAATCCGAGATTATTGAAAATGTATAGTATAGGATCGAAATTAACTTATACAAATGTTCGTTAGCATTAGGAGAGGATTATATTTTATAAAGGAAGTGAATTTCTAAATTAAGCCTCAACAAATTTTCTCCCCTCGTTGAGTTACGCGCTTGAATAAAGGTTGGATATTTTTTTGTGCAGATAATTAATAGCAACAGAAATTCCTCTGATGTAATGTTAAATGAATTGTTTAATTCCATTGGCGTTTAACAGTAGGCTGTGAAATACTTTTCTTGCAATCATAAACTCGTGTTTCTTGAATGAAAAAGTAACAATAAATGTTTTAAAGTCAGGAAATTGTAAACAAATTCGAGATTTCGATGACTGTAAAGATCTGTTTACAGGTCCTTTGTGTGTGTGTGTGTGTGTGTGTGTGTGTGTGTGTGTGTGTGTGTGTGTGTGTGTGTGTGTGTGTGTGTGTGTGCGTGCGTGCGTGCGTGCGCGCGCGCGCGCGTGCGTGTGACACACCGTTAGAGACTAAACCAACTGAACGATTTTGATAAAATTTGGTCCGCGCATGTTGCATGTGCATGTGCATGGTGCATTTCTCAAGACCATTTTATAGTTAAAAATTTTTGAAGCCGCTCTTGTTAAAAACGAAATTAAAAATAGCATTTTTTCATTTTAATTAGATTTTGCTCAAATGTATTAACACCACAATGTCAACACACACAAACATTTGTTTCAACAGCTATCGATAAAAATGGCATATTTTTCGAATTCATATTTACCCTCAAATTTTGGTCGTATTTAAAGATTTAAAACTGAAATCATTGTAGCGAATTTAGATTGAAAAACATTTACGGATTGTAAGCAAAACAAACAGAAGTTAAAAACAATCTCTGACCGCCGTAGGGTTGGTTTTTTTGCAATTTACTCGCTCACCGTGAATTCTTTTATATCAAATTTGTCACACTGACTTGATACACCTCAAGTATTCTGTTGTTATTGTTATTTTTATGTTCACTTTGTTGTATATCACACTCTTAAAGAATAATGTTGTATATCACACTCTTAAAGAATAACTTCAAATAAGCAATAAGCTGAACATTGAAGTAGACCAACAACTTATAGTATAATAATTTATATTAAATTTCTATTTGATTTTAACCTAAGTCTAACACATTAACAAAGTGAAAAATTTTACAGTAAAAGTATCGATAAAAACATCAAATATATTTATGAAACTTAAATCAATAAATTACACCTTTATAGTAACTTTAAATGGCATACATTTATAGTAAATCTTTGCTTAAGGCGTTTTGGATGACTTATTTTGAGAAATTGACGAGCTTCCACATTGACATGCAGCCTTTTTAAGAAGCATAAAGAAGATTTTGATTGTATATTTCACAAAATTTAAATTTAAGTCTACATGTATGATTGTACTACTTAGCATTTGTAAATGCCCTAATGTTCATATTTTGTACTCCCTGAATTATCAAACTGGTAGATTCCCAAATTTAAAAACCATACTTCCAAATATGTTTAATGACAGAAGTACTTCCGGCCTTTTGTTTTAAAATGCAATTGCGAGTGCGAGTTTCCCCCAATCATACATTTGACGAAATTTTAGCTTCATAATTCTTTAATTTTGTCAAAAATTTAATAAATCTTTTTTGAGAAATTCTGTTTTTTAAGCGCCGTTGGTGAAACTAAGGATTTTTTTATAAATTCACGCGCGTATGCGTCTGTCCGTAGGCAACACGCCTTACTCGTAAACGATGCTAGAGATTATTATAAAGTATGACGAAAATTGTATTTGTAACGGCCCAAACACAGAAAATCTATAGATAGGCCTATTTAAAGTTATAGAGGGAAAATATTTAAATGTAATAAATAAAGGAAAAAACTTAAGGGCAAACATTTTTTATTTTTCTTTATTTAATGTGGTGTTTTATTTGAAACTGGAAGTGTATTCACTCCTTGTATATAGTTTTGCATATAAAGGGTTAATATAGTCACCCAGATGTCTTCAAATATTCAAGGTTTTAAAGCCCCCCCTGAAATTTAGACATGTTCGGCCAGAAAAATTTCGACAAAATTTATAAATCTAGTTTTCATGTAAACAAAAAACGGATTTTTTTTATTTTTCGATACATTGTGTCTTTCGCCGCTTGACATTTTCACTGTCGGTAAATAGAATGTGATTTAAAAGTCGTGTTTATGTTTTGAACATAAAGGATGTTTCAAAAGAAAGTGTGCTACAAGCGACACAGTCTAGTCCGCGTCGCAGTAGTGCCCACGATACGAAAGTCAGCTGGTCCGACCTACTCAGCTTACAGCTAGTTAGCTTTAAGTCGTACTCGAGCCAGTTTTAAAGCTCTTAAAAACGAAATATTTAACACCTACGTGCTTTAAAAGAATTTAATTCCCCATTTAGCACCAATTATTTACAATAATAAACAATTTAAAAATGAAAGTAATTAGGAAATCCATTGTTTATTTTCTAAAATCCAATTACTACAGAAATACGTGAATATAACACGTTAAAAAAAATGAAATACTGTTTTCAGAGTACAAAAAGACAGACAATATTTTCTTTAGATTTCTTAGATTTAAATTTACTATTCTGTATAATTAAGTTAACGCACTGTTTTTGTTCCCTAAATTTATAAATGTTGTTTCATTCTTATTTAAAATTATGTTTTTGTTTTGTAAAACCAGGCCTATTACATACTTTATTTATTCTAAAATTATGTTATTAGAAGTCCGAAATTTCACTACAAATATTGACGGAAATATCATGTTTGTTTCAATTATGTCAGATTTTAAACTTATTTCTTATTGCTTTGATTTGTTTATAAACAATTTTGAGAAACATTTTGTCGTTTCGACATCTGTAAACAAAAGATGAAATAACCCAAAACCGAATTCCTTAAAAGAACAAAATAACTGTGAATTGAGTGCCAAGTGCCTAGTTAATGTTTATATATCAACACCTACATTTGTAAATATTTTATGTCTGAAACATATTTAAAACTCGTTTATTCCTACCTATGTAACAGCATTAAAACATTTTTTTAGTTATTTAGATAGAATAAATTCCTTTGACTAAGATATGAAACTAACAATATAACTTAAATGTATATTTACAGGATATGTTAACAATGAACACTAGCCACATCTAGGCATGCCTGCAGACGTTTCATTATGATTGTGAGTTAATTCATTAACATGTTTGGATATTTTATTTCTACTTTAATCAAGAGATCGGAGATTGTTCTGATTCTCGGATACTTTCATTGAATCAATTAAAAAACCAATCAACCTTTGGGATAATTTAAGATGTTTTTCAACCACTAGTTTGAAAAACCAAGTAACCTTTGAGATAATCTAAGCTGTTTTTCAATCATTAAAGTTAAAATTAACCAAGCAACCTTTAGAATAATTCTAAATGTTTTTCAACCACTAAAGTTAAAAAAACCAATCAACCTTTGGAATAATTTAAGACGTTTTTCAATGAATAATGTTAAAAAACAAGGAATTTTGGGGATAATTTAAGTTGTTTTTCAACCAATAAAGTTAAAAAACAAGGAAATTTGGGGATAATTTAAAATGTTTTTCAACTACTGAAAGTAAAATCTAAGCAATCTTTGGGATAATTTTATATGTTTTTGAACCAATAAAGTTAAAAAAGCGTATTGTGTATAAAGTGCGAGTTTTGTTGTTTTACGGATAATATAAAATACTCTTAATATAAAAGCTCGATTTTCTGTAAGAAATGTTATTTTAAGAATTATGTTCAGAATTATTATATTTAGGCCTACATAATAAATTGAATTATGTAATTTTTGTACATATTCTTAATCTTAATGCCGAAAATCTTCACAAATATTTAACATATTTCAGTCAATAACTACTATTACATTGTCCGAATTACACTGTTTTGCATTACAAGTGTAATTACATTACATTACAATTATTTTGTCCTAATTTTCTGGTAGACATTTTTAGACTTTGAGCTATGAGTTGTGACGTATCAAACATTTTGTCTGTGAAAACAAAACTACGAGGGTTGATCAAATATAAACGAGACTGACTTTCTAAAAACTTTTCCGTTGGACATTGAACTCTAAAGAGTGGGGTTTCAGGTAGCCTGGGAGGTTTGGGACGGGCGTAGACGGGCAACATTTCCGTTCGGACCCTTCAGTATAAAACTATACAATGAGTGAGAGTGAAGTGCACGTTTCCGTGGAGCAGAGAATTATTATTAAGTTTTTGGCCAAGGAGGGGGTCAATCCGACTGAAATCTTTCGTAGATTGACGGCTCAATACGGGGACAGGACCCTGTCAAGAGCTCGCGTTTTTGCTTGGCACAAGGAATTCGCCGAAGGACGGGAAGCAGTAGAAAACCTGAAGGCCAAATCACGATCGTCGGCCGGGAAGGTAATGGCCACTGTATTTTTCGACAATCAAGGCGTCTTTTACGTCGATTTCCTCCATCAACGACGCACAATAAATGCACAATATTATTGCGATGTTTTAGAGGCCGCAAAACAGTCTTTTCGTAGGAAAAGGAAATCTAAACCGGCGAGAAACGTCATTCTTCTTCACGATAATGCCCGATCACATTCGGCGAAAGCTACGAGGCTTAAACTCGATCAAATTGGCTGGGAACCAATGGAACATCCCCCATACAGTCCAGACTTATCACCCTGCAACTATCACCTGTTTGGGCCACTCAAAGAGGCGCTTGGAGGCCAGCGTTTCGAAGACGATTCTGCGGTGGAGACCTTCGTGCTCCAATGGCTCAATGAACGCCCGAGAACTTTTTAAGAAAGATGGAATTAAAAAACTTCCAATCCGGTGGGAAAAATGTGTTACTCGTGCGGGAGACTATGTAGAAAAATAAGTTGTATCAAGAATAATTTGTAAGTAAGCAATAAATTTTTAAAAAAATCAGTCTCGTTTATATTTGATCAACCCTCGTACTTATGTTTTTAGGTGCATTTTAACAGATCAAGATTCTTTAAATTTTATTATCAAGTTTTAAATGTTGTTATGATTTGAAATATCGAGGTCTGGAATTTTTTAGTATTTTTTCCCTTATACCACTATCCCGAACGTGTACCAAAAACATTGCTTTTCAATAATTAGTGTTGGTAAAACTATTTCAATCACGGTCAGAAACAATATAAGGTGTGAACAAAATCAAAACGAAATCAGCTGTAAATTAGGCTAAATCAGCTGATTTTAAAAAAATTATTCTTAAGTACCTAATGTAAACGTTATTTTCACACATATTGTCTAGTCTGCAATGTAATAAAGAAATAACTGTTATGTTTGGTGTATAGTTTTAAATCGGATACAGAATATTTTAAAGGTTAACTTTTCATTAACAGCTGTTTTGATGTAAGAACATTTTCTGCAGTCCTATTACAAGATGGCTATTTCTGATCGCCTTATTATTTAAGAAATTTGATTTTATATTTTTTTCTTGAAATTACTTTTGAAATTACCTGTTAAGTTAAAGAAAGAACTGGTTTCACATCTCATACCTTTATGTTAGTATTAGTAAATAGAATTTTTAGAAATATTTTTCGAATTATTATTAATTAAATTTTTTATATTTTCAACAGATAATAATAAGCAGCGACGAAGAATATTCAAGAAAAAACTATTTCTATGGGCTGAAATTCAGACAGGAAATTAGAATTAACAATCACCTCAACAGCGCTGACTGTTAATTTTAATTTCCTTCTAGATTTTTTTTTGTGTGAACTAGGTAACTATAACAATTAACATAAATAAACCTAATAATTTGTGAGCCTATATAGTTTTGATTTCTTATGTTTAATTAGACCTCTCTCTCTCTCTCTCTCTCTCTCTCTCTCTCTCTCTCTCTCTCTCTCTCTCTCTCTCTCTCTCTCTCTCTCTCTCTCTCTCTCTCTCTCTCTATCTATCTATCTATCTATCTATCTATGTGTGTGTGTGTGTGTGTGTGTGTGTGTGTGTGTGTGTGTGTGTGTGTGTGTGTGTGTGTGTGTGTGTGTGTGTGTGTGTGTGTTTAGAGAGAGAGAGAGAGAGAGAGAGAGATGCGGGATTGGTTTACCATATTTTTTTACTAGGTTTTAAAGCAAAGAAAATTTTAAATTGCTCAGTTAACATACTTGTCAAATTATTATGGTACGAATGTAATTTGACCACTTTGGTATATAGGCCACAAATACATAAGAGGGTATTTCAGTCAGCGTGATTGAGGCCAGTTCGCTAGAATTCGGACTGTACGCAGGATCGTATATATTTATGTCATTTGGATTGTCCAGTATGTTACGTCGATTGCCAGTCTATATAAGTCTAACCGGCATAAAATAAAGACATTACACAAGACAAATATAATAGAAACCATAAAAAAGGAACCTAATTTGATTTAAAATTAAACCCAGTTATAACAAAACAGACTGCAGTCCGTTACTTTGCCCTGATGTACATTTTGTTAACATTGCTACCATCAACAGAGCAATATGAGTAATAAACTAAGGTTGAATATATCGCCTAGCCCTCCTTCTAGACTGAACAATAAAACTGACTTAAAGAACATATACTATACGTGACCTCTGTGTGGGGTACTTACAGAGCTAAAACAATTGCATTCAGGTAGGCCTAACCCTTCTGCAGATGTTGGTCCGAAACTTGCATGAACATTTCTGCTTTCCAAGTTTGTAAGAATATCAACTTGGAATTATATTTTGTAATTAGAGTGGAAAGGAAAAATATCTTTATAATTTTTTTAGTTATTCCAATGACAGCCAATAAATGTGATCAATAAATGGATACAAAGAATAACTTTACAAAATGTCTTGGTTCTTCAAAATTAAACTTACAACGAATTATTGCAATAAAATAGTGAAAAATAAAAAGAACATGACAAACAATGCAATCACAATTGAAAGATGTAAAACCGTTTTCTCAAATAAAAGAGTTTATAACAAAACAGAAAATATGTTTATTTTGATTTTCAATAGAATGTGAAAAGTACTAAGAGAAAAGTAAGTTTTTTTTTGTATTAGGAGAACAATTGCTTGGTTTAGTCATGAACACAAAATTTTCAATTCAGTACAGTGCCTTGGGTTATGACTTTTCAAAACTGTTAAACTTTGAAAATAATATAATGAACTGGTTTCAAACCAAAAAGTATGCTTTTTAAAATTATCTTATGAACTGGATTTTTTGGAAAATTACTCATACGTTTTATTTGGATGTGATAGTATTTCATTTGAGACGTTTTGTTTAATTTAACTTTGAGAAAGTTTGTGCAATATTTTTTTATGGTAAAATAATAATTTTTTTAAAAATAAATTATTAAAAAACAAATTTTTGAGCATCAGTTAAGGGAACTGGAGTTGCAATTTATGACTACTGATAACTTGTAGTAAGTATTTGTGCACATTTTATGATACCAGGTCTGGCTTTACCAAAATGGCTCATGCAAGGAAATACTCAAACGTACGTTTCTTGCCTTAAACTACCAACTGGCATCGGTATTCAAATTATTAACAAATTTCTTTTTGAAAATGATTGGATGGAACTGCTTTTTACAATCCAGACGCGCGATCAACTATTGAGAGAAGGTAAAACAATTAATATACAGTATAAATGTAGAATATATGTGTAATTTAATCCAATTTGATTTAAACTTGGAACCCCGCAGGGGCTGCAGGCTAGCTGCACCTATTGAGAGGATTTAGGCGTCCCTCGCGGTACCCGAGTCTTAACACACACTTACACGTACAACATTACACTTACTATTTTAACACTTTACAGTCATACTTACATTTATGGAGGCGATAATAGCCTCAATGTGCTTTTCGCCTTAAAACAACATTAACATTGTTGTTGTTCCAAATTAAATTTGGAAAAGAATTTCGATTTTAGTGATAGCTCAGACCAGCGGTTCCTAAACTACGGGTAGCAGCATGGCGGACGGCTTCAAACAAGTGTTCTCATGATTGCAAAAATATGAACATATTTCAAGAAATATGTTATGTAATTCCACAAACATTGTTTCACTGCCAACTGTAAAGTGACACTCAAAACAGATATTTTAGAAAGTGAACGGGCGTTAGGACAATACAGCCGTGCTGGGCTCACGCTACTACTGGAACTACGATATGCATCTAGCTAGGACGAATAAGTGAAAAATAAAATGAAATATAATTTTGTATTTCGTGTATAATAATTACATTTCATCAGGAGAAAAAAATGAAAGATAAACAATAACATTTTCTCTTTTTATCTGATGGAGTAATTATTAGAAATAAAATGTAAAGAGTGTTTTATTTCATTATGTAATGATGGGTCACGAAACAAATTTCAGACCGAGTCGCATTACAAACGTTGCAGCAGTGCGTTGCACACGAAATCCGTTCAAACGTTTCAAAATAGCGGCTATTCTAATTGTTAAACAATTCATGACTTGTCTTTCATAACGTTTTTAAAAATATGATTTCACCATCGTAATTTTACGTAGAAATTAGCAATTAAAATTTTCTAAATTTATTCGAAAAACAAAAATTAATCTAGAAACGGTCAGGCGTCATTTTTGAAATTTCAATAAATTTCGAAGTTAAAAACTACGATTGTGAAGTCAGATTTATATAAATATATATATATATATATATATATATATATATATATATATATATATATAGCCTATATATATATATATATATATATATTAGGTCAGTGACGCTATTATCTATAACTTTATGATTGCAATAACGGCAGGCGTTAACAGATTGGTAGATTGGAAAAGGAAATTATTCTTGGTTAATTTATTTGTTCGTGTATCGAGATCAAGGAAGTCATAAACAAAATGATACGCCAGCCGCGGGTCGCACAAGACATACAGGCTACTCCTTGCAAGGTATTGATTGAGAGGAACTGTTGATCTTGCAGGATGATCTAATTGAATGCTATGCCAAACCAAGCGTTGCATTAGAGTTGATTGTAGAGTAAATACGAGGGGTGGACCACCCTCGCACGTGTTGCTATAGTAACGCAGCATGGCTGCCGCAGCTGCCAATCATCATCGGAGGAAAAATTCAGGGCCATTATTTAAAAGTGAGTAATGGCTTCCTTATTTATAAGAAATCGTGAACTTGGAACAGAAAACGACAATGGCAACGGTTTTAGGGCGCGAACACATGGAACTTTCTTGTATGGACGCGCCGTGCAGTTTTAATGAATCAGTTGGGCTTTATTTTCGTTTTGACGAGGTTTTTTTTAATAAAACTTCCTTTTATTTAAAATTTTACAAGTAGAATACATGTGATTTTTCATATGTAAATGTAGACGTATTTCAGCGACACGTAATCAGTTGACTTTGAGAAATGGCAATACATTCCGACCAGAAAAATGTTTGGGAAACCAATAAAGAATGTGTTTATTAAAAAGCTGTAGTACTTAAGCAAATGTTAATCAAAATCTTGTCTGAATTTTTGGAAAATATATTCTTCACTTGATAGATACATTATTACATACACACACACACACACACACACACACACACACACACACACACACACACACACACACACACACACACACACACACATATATATATATATATATATATATATATATATATATATATATATGTGTGTGTGTGTGTGTGTGTGTGTGTGTGTGTGTGTGTGTGTGTGTGTGTGTGTGTGTGTGTGTGTGTGTGTGTGTGTGTGTGTGTGTGAAGTCTGAAACGATCCCCCAAAATCTGTGATATTTTCAAGATCCATTATCTAGTTCTTGCAACGATAGCCGCCTCAATACCTTATTTTCCAATAGAAAATTACTAACTAGTAGTTATATGAACATCAGTCCTAACAGTATATCCTTAATTAATACAAAGAGTCCGCCAATTTATCTGGTAACCGTAAAATTTACAAAAAATATTGCTGCACTAACTTTATTGTAAATTTTATGCTCTTTCCCTCACGAAACGGTCAAAATTATGGTAGGTCTTGCCGTTCAGTCAGTATTATAACAACCAGCAACTACACTCTCAGTGTTGTCAGAGCCCGCCATCTTGAAACGGAAGTACATGGGGACATCCTATACATATATCTTTCCGAATTTATACAAGGTACGAAATTTTAAAACAATCAGTCAATGCGTTATCGTTAAATCAAAGGCCGCCATCTTTAAAAAAGGAAGTAAATAGGAATACACAGGCTTTGTACAAGATATCTTCCTACCAGATTTCGAAACAAATGGGCAATGCTTTTGGATAAAAGAACGTACACTCGTTATTGTTAATCAGAAGCAGCCATCCTGATATTGAAGAGAATGTGAAAAAATCTTATACCTACATTGTTCGGGCTTTATACAAGGTAATTCCGTTCAAAATTTCAAAACATTCGGTCGATGCGTTTGGCCAAATGTATGTAAGGAACAAACACAAACCAAATGCCGAATGGTCGAGTTGAAACAGAGACAAAGCTCGGTCACTAATGATATGTAAGTTACTATCGATTATAAATGAACTAGTTTAAGCCCAGTTCAGTTTCAAAGTCAGAAGACAAAGAGTCTTGTCAAACATCGGATTGCCTGACGTCATTAGAATTTAATTGTTTATCAGCTGTCCCGGTACTTTTACTTTCTGACTTCATGTATGCCTGTAGAAAGTATTTCAAAAATGCGATTTTGAAAAGGTTTTGGTATTTATAAATATTCGGTAATCTTGAAAACGCACGAAATCCTTATATAATCAAAATTGGGACATTAAAATAATTGTGGATATGGTTAGAATTTTTTATATTTTGGATCCTTTTTAAAAATTCTGGAATTTAGGTTATTCACATGTTGAAACGACTTTTAAAAACATTTTGTAAGTCTCTTGTTGAAAGTCTTGCAATATTCAAATTTGGAATTATTTTTTAAAAATTTCACTGAGTTTAACTCAAATAGACCTATAGTCATTAAATGTCCAAACAGATCATATGAGTTCTATTTCCACAAATTTCAGTCCGACAGCTACACAAAGCGGCATCGGAAAAATGCTTAGCCTAATTTTTCAAAAACATTTGTCAGATGTTGCTGATACTTACCAATTATTAAAAAAACTCCTTCGCACGTAAACTAGCAAAAACTAACTCGGACCTATTAACACTGTTAGTGCAAAACATTAAACAGAGTTGTTCAAATTTTAACAGCATAATTTTTTGTAATAAACAAGTTTCAAAATCTATTTCCGAAGAAGTGTTTTTTGAAATACTTTGTCGAAACGTTTTTAATTATTGACCGCAATTAGCAAACAAATGTTATTATTACTAATTTGACATCGTTTAGGCATATACGATATTTCGAGGGTATAAATTAACTCTCATTTTCAAGTAACCTTGATATCTGAGATATCAAGTGATATCAGAGAAAAAGATATCTGCGTGGTCAAACCAGAATTGAATCTTTTTTTGTTTTTCAGTTTCAATTCTGGTTTAACTATTCAGGGTTTGTTTTTAGTATTCAAGTACTTTAACATAACTCTAGGCATATAGGCTTATGTTCTATTTGCATGTTTAGGTGTTAAACACTTGAAAACGAGAGTTGATCTATTCTTTCGGAACATTGTATTTGGTTTTTATAAACACAAATGATGGCAAAAGTTCAAGTAAACAGTCATAATAACATAAATATTTCGTCTTTGAGTAACAATTTTTAAAAACAGAAACATTTTTTTCTTTAATTAAATAAATAACGCCTACAAAACTTACTAAAAATGGCGATGGTAAACCTAACTGTTTGAGTCTATAGACCCTAGTGCAGATTGTATTTTCTATTATAATTTTAGTATAATATATTTAATGATTAATTGTTGTTATTTTTTGTATTTCAGATGGGGAAAATATTAGGAAAAAAATATAAAAACATAATTTATTGTTACATTTTCAACAAGTTATATTGTTGCATACAATTTATTGCTGACTTTGGCTGTGAGGTATTGTTACAGGTAACTATATTATTCTTAGCGTATTTTATTTAGAAAAATGTGCTAAGTTAGAAAGAGATCGCGTGGTGATATATGTGCACCTATTCTGAGCTCTGGGACTCATCAATTTTCATTTATTTGTTACGGCGACAATGGTTATGTCAGATCTGATTCAAATTTTGTATTTAAATTGATTTTTATGAAACCTTGGATTGTCATTGTCATTGACGTAAAAAAATCTGTTTTAAAATTCTTAAAAATTAATTCAACAAACTCGTTAATTTATCTATAAAATTTTCAATAATGTTAACGTTCAAGATGATTTTCGTTTGTGTTAATCGTTGTTTTTTCATTACGTCATCAAGACAGCTGTTCACTGCGGTTATTATATTTTACAAATTAGAAATACTGTAAAATAAATTAAATTAATACGTCCTGTGTCAAGTCTATGATATCTATATTGGTAAGATAATTAAAATATGTTTTTTTCAAATTGTGTTTTGTAAGGTTTGATGTTATTTATAAGACAATAATTAATTTTAATTAAGACAGTTAAAAATATTCAATTATTTCAATGTCAAATTAGTGAAAATCAGTTTATTCAAAATGTACTGAAAGGATATTAATTGTTGTATAACCTAACAAGGTTATGCAAGAGTTAATATTGTTGCATAACATTGTTTTGTATAAATTTCTGTATAACAGTATTTTTTGTCAACACAATAAAATTACCAGTGCTAATTTTGTTGTCGATTTCAATATGTCTTTATTGAGAAAACCGGTTTTTTGTATTTTAAGGGCTAAATTTGATTCGAATACGTTAAAAAATATCTAAGAATTTAAGAATATTGCAGACATTTTTGAAGGCCTAATAATATTCTGAACAAGAGTTCAGCTATTCCCAAAACATTTTGTTAACGCTAAAACAAAGTAATTCCAAACGTTTGATCTGTAGTTGGGTGTATAAATATAATTTTAAATAAACTGTGAGAAAACATTACACAAACTCTCTCACATACAATTATTTCCCTAAAAATATTCAGATCGAAAAATCTGGAAAATTGAGGGAAATAAATAAAGCGTATATTGAATTTCTTAAAATTGTTTCGTAAAATTTGCAAAAAATATATTTATTTTGGAAAAATCACAGGCCTAAAAGAAGCATGTGTTCTAAATTAGAAAAAAAACAGACAATTACGGATAAATTGGGTAAATCGAAAAACCGCGACTCTGTCAGGGTTGATTTTTCTTTCGGTTGTCTATCCCAAACCGTAAACCGTGCAGTGACTTGAAATCATATCCGTAACTTCATGAACATTTTTCATATACGAACAAAATCGTTTCAGCAGTTTTTTTTAACTTTGATTTTCTTCTTTTTCTGGCAGTTTCTCAGCAGAGTATTTTGGTGAAATAATTGAGTGCGTGTAAGTTTTGTAATATCCTTGCCCCATTTAGTTATCAGAAACTCTCTGCCCGAATTTGTTGGGACATACATATGCATTATTGTATATTATGCCTAATATTATAAAAAGTATTGTTAGTCTAACATAGTTCTAGATGTGTAGTTATATGTGTTATTGCCTGATAACAATTTGTGATAGTATTTTTAATAGCAATCGCTATAGTGTCATTAAACTTGCCAAACTATTATTTGAAGCGTCTTCATTATTTTACAAGGCAATCCTTAAGGCATTCGTGTAATGGGATTTATTGCATTCATATCTCCTCTTTAGTTTAAGCACTGAATTAAATGTATTAGAAGTACAGTCACCATTTTTTTTTTTTTTTTTTTTTTTTTTTAACGTTTGACTATTGTGCACACTTGAGCTAATGCAAACGATGGGATGATTTATAGCGTATGAAAATGCCAAGCCCTCGCCGGGTCCTCGGGGTGAAAGCCCAGTACGCTATCCACTAGGCCACCGAGGCGGCTGTCACCATTATTAAAAGCGTGCTCAATAACAGCTGTTGAAGTCTGTCCAAATCTGATGCATCGATGGATGTAAGTTACAAGGACAGTACTATTATCAATTTAATTGTAATTAAACACTTTGCCGCAAGATGCCACCAGCAGCGAAAGCTCGTATCTCTCATAAGGGTTACCATTCTAGTACGTTTACTTACAACTGCTAAAGTGATAGAACAAATTTTTAAAAAACAACACATTTTTAATATAATAAACATTATAATGTGCAGACATTTTTGTTTTGTTTTTACTATAGTAATGCAAAAAATAATCGTTATATTCGTAACTTTTGGATCCTCATTATTTTTTGAAACGTGATTTCAACTTTGCAATCGTAGTTAAAGTCTGCATAAATTAGTATTTTAAATGTTCAAATTACATACAAAAATAAAAATCAAAGTTCTTAGTCTAAATTAAATTTTCTAATTTTTGATTTTAATATTAAACGATAATAAATTCGGAAATAAAAAAAAGTAAGATATAATGTTATGATTTTTTTTAGATGTTGAATGGTGGTCAATCAAGATTTTTGTGAAAGAGCTAGAGGCTAAAACTATTCGACGGAATTAGATGAAATTTGATATGCATGTGTAGTTCTCAGGACCATTTATAATACTTACTTTAACAAAATTAGGATATCGTTTTAAAAAAAAAATATTAAAAAAATTAAGAAATGTCAATTTTTTAAGAAATTTGGTTCTAAATAATTTGATTAAATTTCAGTCACAGAAAAGTATGGTTCTTCATAACCCATAAGAAAAACTGAAAAATCGAAAGTTTCTCAATTTGGTTCGTATATGGAAATACGTAAATGAAGTTAATAAAGAAAGTTTGAAATTTAAAAAAAATTCATATAGCAAAAAAATTAAAATAAAATTATTGTTTTTGCGTTTTTTTGATTTATTATTGAACTTAAAATTTGTATTTAGCCTATTTCGTAATTTTTACACTAAGTTGAATTGCCTTCATGTGTTTGCGAAATTTGAACAAAAACCGATTAACCGATTTTGAGAAATTATTGGTTGGTTTGACAGCTTCCGAACTGGATTTTTCGAGAAGATGATTGAATTTGAGAAAGTTTGAGAAACATTTGACCCCGTTTACTGTTTTATGAAAAAGTTATCTGAAGCTATAACTTTTGTTGCCCTGTTATTGCAGTGTTATTATTTTTATAGTGTATGCATCTGTGTATTCATTTATTTCCTTTCTGACAGAATCCGTTTTATGATTCGATTGATTAAAAACGTTTATTAACATAAGAATTACTAATAATTTAATATTATGCTCTTAGTTAATTTATTTATTTATATTGTGTATAGTTATACACAAAGCAAACTGCTTGAAACAATTTGTTTTACATACTGATTGGATTACTGCTTACGTCATCAGCTGATGCCATCGCGACCCGACGTTTAGTCACGTAAACGTATTTAGCTGATCACATAGGCTTAAACCAGGTAGCGCAAGTATCATATTATTATTATTATTATTATTACTATCAGTAGTTCAAAGAACAGTAAACCTCGTAATATATTCTTAATTAATATACAGAGCTAATTAATGCATGACAGTGCTCGTAAATTTTTCAGCCAATTTAACCGATAACCGTAATATTTACGAAAAATGTTATTGAACGAATTTTATTGGAAAGTTTATGCTTTTTCTCCGTGAAGCGGTTAAAAGTACGATAGCTTTTGCTGTTCAAGCAAGTATTGCAGAAAATAATCAGCAACTACACTCTCAAAGTTGAATTACAGCTGCCATCTTGAAACGGAAGTGAATAGGAAAGAAATCTTGCACATATGTCTTTTAGGCTTTGTATTGGGTACTTTGTATCTACTGCTTTTGATTAAAATTGTGTGCACTCGTTATTGTTAAATCAGAGGCCGCCATATTTAAGTAAATAAAAAGTGTTACAAATACGTTATTTGGGCTTTGTACAAGATATCTTCGTATCAAATTTCAGAACAAACGGTTAATGAGTTTGTTTAACAACTATGTAAATCATTATTGTAAATCATAGGCCGCCATTTTGAAACGCAAGCGAATGGGAAATGTTTTACACAGTCTTTCTGGCTTTATACAAGGTACCTTACCAAATTTCAGAACAATCGGTCGATGCGTTTGGCCAAACGTGTGTAACAAACACATACCAAACGCCGAACGGCCGAGTTGAAACAGAGACAAGCTCGGTCATTAATGACATGCAAGTTACAACCGATTATAAATGAACTAGTTTAACCCCATTTCAGTTTCAAAGTCAGAAGATAAAGAGTCTTGTCAAGCATCGGATTCCCTGACGTAATTAGAATTTAATTGTTTATCAGCTGTCCCAGTACTTGCCTGACTTCATCTGTGCCTGTAGAAAGTATTTCAACAATGCTATTTTATAATATTTGTGTTGCGTATAAATTTCCAGAAATCTTGCAAACTTACGAAATCCTTGTGTAATCATAATGCGACAATTAAGAAAACTGTGGATATGGCTAGAACAAAAAACTGAACACACAAACCGAATAACGATCGGTGGAGTTGAAACAGTGACTCGTTTCGCTTGGTCAATTAGTTGTGTACTTTATAATAAAACTTAGCGTAAACATTTCATTTGTTTCAGACTACTGCATTAGCTCTGCGGACAATTTTGGTGAATACATTTATGAAGTCTAAATCGGTTGAATCGTTTTTGCTGTCTGTTTTTTTTAAAGATTTGCAACCTAAATTTGGCATAAAATGATTTAATATTACAGTACAAAATAAAAATAAGTAAACTCTGGGCGCTACTGGCAGAACAATTTTAAAGTGTCTCGTTCTGTAACACTTAATTCACTTTTATCGAATTTTAGCCATCATGGTAATAACTAGACCCGGGATCTTGAAATAAGCGCCAATTGTGAACTCTGCATTACTTTTGAGGGATCGTCAAATATATAAAGAGAGAGAGATATATACGCCTTGGTGGTCTAGTGGATAGCGTACTAGACTTTCACCCCGAGGACCCGGGTTCGATTCCCGGCGAGGGCTGGGCATTTTCATACGCTATAAATCATCCCATCGTCTGCATTAGCCCAAGTGTGCACAATATTCGGACGTTAAACACCAAAAAAAAAAAAAAAAATATATATATATATATATATATATATATATATATATAGAGAGAGAGAGAGAGAGAGAGAGAGAGAGAGAGAGAGAGAGAGAGAGAGAGAGAGAGAGAGAGAGAGAGAGAGAGAGAGAGAGAGAGAGAGAGAGAGAGAGAGAGAGAGAGAGAGAGAGAGAGAGAGAGAGAGAGAGAGAGAGAGAGAGAGAGAGAGAGAGAGAGAGAGAGAGAGAGAGAGAGAGAGAGAGAGAGAGAGAGAGAGAGAGAGAGAGAGAGAGAGAGAGAGAGAGAGAGAGAGAGAGCGAGAGAGAGAGAGAGAGAGAGAGAGAGAGCGAGGAGAGAGAGAGCGAGAGAGCGAGAGCGAGCGAGCGAGGCGAGGCGAGAGAGCGAGAGCGAGAGGCGAGAGAGCGAGGCGAGGCGAGGCGAGGCGGAGGGCGAGGCGAGGCGAGGCGAGGCGAGGCGAGGCGAGCGAGGCGGAGCGAGGCGAGGCGAGGCGAGGCGAGCGAGGCGAGGCGAGGCGAGGCGAGGCGAGGCGAGGCGAGGCGAGCGAGGCGAGCGAGGCGAGAGCGAGGCGAGCGAGGCGAGAGCGAGGCGAGGCGCGAGAGCGAGAGCGAGAGCGAGAGCGAGAGCGAGAGCGAGAGCGAGAGCGAGAGCGAGAGCGAGAGCGAGAGCGAGAGCGAGAGCGAGAGCGAGAGAGAGCGAGAGAGCGAGAGCGAGAGCGAGAGCGAGAGAGAGAGCGAGAGAGCGAGAGAGCGAGAGAGCGAGAGAGAGAGAGAGAGAGAGAGAGAAGTGTGTTACACCTTCACCTTTACGATTCCAATTTTGCTCCTATTTAATTCAAACGCAGCACTGAAATCGATTTTAATAACGCAACTTGGGTAAGTTCGTTATCTTAAATTTGTTCATTCTAAAAAGAAATTTCATTTCATAAATCGATTTTGCTAACAGCTTGAACATGTTCATTACCTAAGAAGATACAATTTTCAAATTGCAGCTTTTAACTTGATTTTCTCGTTACCCTGCTTCCGGATCGCGCTCTAGCTGTCTGCATGAAAGGCTTCGCTCCAGGGGTCAATTTTTAGGGGATGGTACAGTTATCAGTAGACTCCTAGAGAAAGTCATTAGATGGTTTTACTCACCGACGAAAAGTCATCATCGCCAAAAGGGGCTTCGCGATGAAATAGCTGTTGCAGTTAATGCTTTGGGTCCTGTATTTAAAATGGGTTATGTCAACTACACAACCTCGCTTTTCGAAACGACCTATTTTAAGTAGGATCCGGTAATAACTTGCCAATAACCGTGTAAATTTATTTAAGCAAAATTCGGATAGCTTAAAAATTCTCCAGTCTAAACATTCGGGTGCTCAATATTTTCGTACCTAAGGATACTGACCTTCGATAACTCGTCTTAAGTTATACATAGGATTGTTTAATTTGTAACCTGTTATAAGCAAAAAATTTTAAAAATCTTGTTTCAGGCCTTAAATCTTAAGCAGCGTTAAAATCTCCATAAATTAGTATTGTTATATTAACTTCCGCTTCAAAATTCTATTTGATGCAAATTTTAACGTTGATTATGACGGTAAAATTTGTTTTTCATAAAATTTATGAGGAAAAAAGTTATTTTACGTGATGTAATATTGCAACTTTTTGTAAATTCACTTTCGTTACATAAACAATTTTTGTTTTTCTTTATTTTGTATATTTTGTATCGTCTTTTTCTTAAGGTTTTTGTCTAGTTTCCAATTCTGTAATTAAATTATTGTTGTTCTGATATTTATCATTATTTTATATACGCTAGCTGTTTATCCAAAAGTTGTATTTTGTATCCTAAGTTGACAGTTAAAAAGTATCCTCTACAAAAAATAAAGAGACTTTAATGCTGGGATCGGCAGTAACATGTGTTCGCAACAAAAATATCTGTTCTTGTCAGGATACTCTAGCAAGTGGAGAACGTCGAGAAAAGGATCATAAGGCTAAAAAAAGAAATTATTGCTGCACGTCGCTGTCCTACTCACGTTATGGCAGCGAACTCTCAACATTAAGTAATATTACATCAACAAATATTTGGATACTGAAACGTAATTGTTTCTGTAAAGTGCCCTATAAAATATGGAAATGAACTATGACCACAAGGAAATGCTTACATTTTAATTTTTTTTAAAATTCGGTTTAATATCGTTATGCATATTAAAATCTGTAAAAATCGGTACTAAAAATTTGAAAATTTAAACAACTATTTTATGATAATTTTAAAGTTGATGACAATTAACGTTATGTATTTATCAAAAAAGAAGGTATTCTTGAAATATTCGGTGAAATCAATTTCTAAGAAAGGGTAAGATTGAAGTGTTGTAATATTGTAGTTTTTTAAAGATTTTGTATTTCAGTGCTCATTTTGAAAGTGGAAATGATTTTGCTGTGTTATGGTATTGTCAAAGATAAGAGTGAAATTCATTTCCGTTCCGTTTGTGAATCTAATCGAATGCACTTCACGATATCTCGAATATCAAACGATATCGCGATATCTAGAATATACATATTTTGGAGTTGGAAACGTAACCTAAATTATTAGAAATGCATAATTCCCAAAGCGTAAGTAAGACAATTTATCCTTTTAGGAATTTTTCTTCCAAAATTTCATTGTTCAGGATTTTTTACTTTTCAACAAGCCGTAATGTTTAATAGAACATTACGGTAAGACAACTTCTCCAATAATTCAATATCTAATGGAGATTTGTTTAGAAGTAATCTAATAGTGTAAAATTGATTTTTATACTTATATAAAGTAAGTATTTCTTTGAAAAAAGCAAAAAAATTCAAGTGTTTGATAACATCGGTATTGAAGGAAAAATTGAAAGCATAGCCAGCGTAAACAATTACTTTTTTCGCAGTAAAAGTTATTGAGGAATCAAAAAAAACTAAATTTGAGTTCAGAGATAAGTTTCCGATATGATTTATTGATTTATGATTTTAGTACATTAATCAATTCTTTATTTATTAGTTACATTTTATAAAATCTTAAGATTTAATGGTTTTCTTAATCCAAGAAGCAACTGCTGGAACACTGGCATAAACTGAAGGATAGCCATCCACCGCGCAGCCGAGACTCCAGGCGAATACGCCGAACAGTTTGTCCTGTGACGTGATGGGATCTCCGAAATCGTCCTGTAACATTAGTCAGTTAATTAAGGCGCTCGGTAAGTCTACTGCGTCTCTCCTCAAGGTCGTGAGCTCAACACTGCAGTTACTGTCTTTTCCGTTAAAGCAGATCCCTCCTTATTTGTCTAGCTGACATAAAGTATAAGCTATAAAAGGACTTCTGTTATTGAACCAAAAATAAAAATCAAGTATCATGTTTTCTCTTCTTTTTTAAATTACGATAATTTGTTTGAAAACACGGTTACATTGAAGAAAAATGTAGGTTTCTTGATTTATTATTTTATTAAATAATAAAAAGTTGCAGTATTCAATATACAATTATATATATATATATATATATATATATATATATATATATATATATCAATAATTTTTGTATAAATTATTACATATTTATCAATATAAATTTGTGGACTCGTATCACGCGACGCGCAAAATACATCACAACCAGCCTTAAAACATAATACACGTTAATAAAGTAAGCAAAAAAAAAAAAAAAAAAGATAGAAATATATCATATTAATTGTAACATAGCAGCGTTGCACTTGTGTGCTGTTGCTGCGTACTGAATTTCCAAATAACAAACAATTGCTATATTTTGCCAATCACGAAAACATTTTGTCTCTAAATGTCACGACATTTGCTGAATATTTGTATTAAGAACGCATTCGTCAGTACTGCAATATAGTGATCGTTGTTTATAAATGTTTGTTTATAAATGTTTTCGAATATTTGTTGAAATATACGGATCTGAGAATTGTTCGTGTTCAGACGAATGTTTGGTTCGATTCGATGTATCGCGTGAGACGGATACTGACGTTTATGCATCGTCCGGATTTGTTCACCGAAATTCTTGTAGAGCCTCTTTACAGCTCTGCAAGAATAGTTTAATTTATGATTTTTTTTTAACTTAAGACTTTTTTCAATTAAAGATAATTTTCTCTTTTAACTAGTTTTAGTTACGTTTGTGTTTCTTTTTTTTTATTTTTTCTGTTATTGTTGTAAGGCCAATTTACTTGTAAATAATTTGTTATCTTTTACGATACGATACATATATATTAAATTATATTATAGTTAATTTAATTTGAAAAGTTAACAAAAAAGTTTACAACAGAAATACATGATATAAATATAAAGAAACCAAAAACATAAATATATAAACATTTATATACATAAACACACACACACACACACACACACACACATATATATATATATATATATATATATATATATATATGTGTGTGTGTGTGTTTGTGTATTATTGTTAACTAGTTTTATATATCTAGCTTTATATTTTTTGGTTCATTTATATTTGTATTATTTATTTCTGTTGTAAACTTTTGTTAACTTTTCCAATTAATTTCGCAACACGGCGGTGATAACCATTGAGGTTTTTCACCGAGAAAAAAAATGTTTTCAAGAACAACAATTATGAATAAATAATTAGGATATTATTGTAAATAAGAAAAATCCAATGGACTACTTTTTCAATACATTTTGGCTTTAAAAATAGAAACAGTATTATTATCAAAATATATTTATTTTATTGTACTATGATTAAGTAAAAAAGACTTTTTTTTGTTATTTTCAGTATTTAATTATAAAAAAAAACAATAAATCTGTGCTAACGTATATTGGTTCTGTAAATAAGATTTTTGTTAATATTATACTAATATGGACAGTACATATTTGTATGTAATATACATTTAAAGCCGCTTATTTGAAAGAAACCGCTGTGTTGATACTCACAGTGCAAGGTCCAACGCCCGAGGCTGCAGCACAGATCATAGATTCGTCAACGTTTCCTCCCATTGTAGAGTAAGTAGCGTTACACTCAGATCGGGCTACTCCTGCCAAAGATGCATCGTGGAAACTATCGCTGTTTGATTCTATTGTCTGTAGACGTAAAAACTTCGTATTAGGTTACTCAAGTACGTTTTCAAACCCTCATAGGAACTTACAAGCCATGTTTAAACTGATTATAGCTTAGGGGAACCAACTCCAAAGAAGGAAAAAACAATTTTGTTGGCAAACAAGGTTATGACTACAGTTTTTTTGGGATGCAAGAGGAATTATATACATTGATTACCTTGAAAAAGGATAAAACTATCACTGGTCAATACTACACAGAGTTATTGCAACGTTTGAAGCAGGAGGTACAAATTAAACGACCTCATTTGGCGAGGAAAAAAAATTGTTTCATTACGATAACGCACCAGTGCATTCGTCGAGTGTTGCCATGGCTAAAATCTACGAATTGAAGTTCGAATTGATGCCGCATCCTCCCTACTCTCCAGAACTAGCCCCCAGCGACTATTATCTGTTTCCTAACCTAAAAAAATTTCTTGGAGATAAGAGATTTGGGAGCAATGAAGAAGTGATTAAAGCTGTAAATCAGTATTTTTAGGAGCTTGACGAATCTACGTTTAAAACTGGTATAACTAAATTAGAACACCGTTATGAGAAATGTATCAGTCTCAATGAAGATTACGTTGAGAAATAAAGCACACACAAAAAATTTAAAACACCGTTTTTCTTGGTCAGGCCGGAAACTTTTCACCCCACCCTCGTAAACTGTGTGGTAACTAGTACCGCAGGGGGTGCAAACTAGCTGCACCTATTGAGAGGATTTAGACGTCCCTCTCTGTACCCGAGTCTAACAAACTCTTACACTTACAACACTACACTTACGACTTGAACACTTTACACTCACACTTACATTTAGGCAGGCGATAACAGCTTCAATGTGCTTTTCGCCTTAAAATAATTAAAAAAAAGTAACTAGTTGACACAAAACACATACTTCGCGATAAAAATATCAATAGAAAATTTAAAAGAAATAGTGGAAACGCAGCTGTCTCGCTGACGCCATAGAAGCGTTTTTTTCCAAAAGGTATTTTTCCTTTGTCATATCATTATTGAAATTCTGATTTCTCCATCATAACCAGCATTAACGTCAGCACATGTCAACACAAGCTTTCAATTACAATGAAAATACGAGAATGAGCGCCGTTAGAAAACGTCTTAATTTCAACGGATTTTGAAACTATAAAGTACTAATTTATGAAGTTTTAACGCTATTTATAGAGGTAAAATAAGATTTTCGAAAATGTTTAAGACAAAAACGTTATGTACTCTTAAAGATGTCAAATGGCCACCATTTTGAAACTGTTGAACGAATTTTGCTAGTTAAAGAACCTGAGTAAGCTATTACCGTAACAAATGTTTGCGCCAAATTTGAATCAATTCGGACCAAAAATGCGAACGTGAGAGTGCTATCACACACACACACACACACACACACACACACACACACACACACACACACACACACACACACACACACACACACACACACACACACACACACACACACACACACACACACACACACACACACACACACACACACACACATAATTTAACTATCCCGTAGTGAAGTTCAGACTAGCTGTACCTATTGAGAGGATTTAAACGTCCCTCGCGGTACCCGAGTCTAACACACCGACTTTAACACTTGATACTCACTCTTACATTTAGGGAGGCGATATAACCTTAATGTGTTTTTCGCCTTAAAATAACAAAAACAAAAAAAACATAATTTAACGACCTTTCAAAAAGTACTCGCTTCAAGGTCCCGGGTCAGGGTATTTACTATGATGGTTGCTCCATCACATTTTTCCAATCGAAATTCGCTAATAATCATTGTAAAAGTAATACAATTAATAACCGCACAGCAAAATCCATTCAAAAGTTTTAAAATGTTGGTAATTTAAAATCTTCAAAAGATCATAACTCTTATTTTTAATTTTTTAAACAGTGTTTTCACTATCGTAATTAGCGTTAAAAATTGCATCAATTAGAATTTTTATTTCCCCAAAATTCGTTGAAATTAAAAAGTGAAATTTGACGGTGGTCAAAGTTCATTTTTGTATTTTTAATGTAATTGTCATCGCCTTAACAACATAAGAACTGAGGTACACAATCTAGTTCCGCTTACTAACACGTAAACAACCACGTTAAAAATCCCCGTACTTTTCTTCCGGCTTTGAAACAGCCAAAGCCTGCGAAACCTACTTCACTCTCGTCAACCAACACTCCGATTAGTATTGCAAGTTTCTTAAGTCTATATTACGCTAGATTAACACATTTCTGCCTAGGCTTTACTGCCGGCGCATCACCTCACAACTCCCGCGCACAATAGCTTCATTTGACTTTCTCTAATTCTAACAATTGAATTCTGAGAAATTATATTTCCCACTATAATTTCGAGTATAAATATAGGTCGACAATCTCTGTTCGGCGGAACATCTAAAAGGACCACTCAATACAGAGCAACTACACAGCCTACCAACACCCGGAACAACACCAAAATTTGCTCGGAAAGAAATATGAGGAATCCGGCCTTATCTAAACAAAATGTTTTCCTTCACCGAAAAATATTTCGGAAAAGTGTCTCGCCAGTTTGCGGCCGACTTGGTAAACACCCGGACTTCTATTTCTCCCTGAGACTACAACATAATTTTAAAGTTTAGAATGCTAATATATGCATATTTTAATACTGATGGTGAAATCATTATTGCAAAAATGGGTAAGATAAAAAAAACTATTGCGAATTCGCTTACATCACGTCAGCGAAACAACTGCGTGCCACTATTATGAAATACTTACGTCTCCCCAACCACTTATCACAACTTTTTCATTTTTCGCTAAATCTTTTGTAGCCAAAGAAATCTTCTTCACTTTGTTGGAAAATTTAATAGGTTTCTTTACTTTGACCAAAGCCAGGTCGTAGCTGGAGTTGTAGTAGCTGTACTGCGGGTGTGTGATCAACGATTTCACATCGTAGAGAGTGCCGCCCTTCTCGACGTAACTGGACCCAACACGTACTTGGAACTCGTAAGCCGAGTGCCTTAAAACAAACACTCATTTCACTGCAAACAAAAGCTTCTTTACATAATATGTTTCTTAATTTTATTTTTTGTTTAAAAGAAACTTTTCAAGAGCCTGTTGAACAATCCTATTATTATCAGTCATTGGTTCAAAAAGTAAAACTGAATAAAATTGTAAACAAAATTTCGGCGCTGTAAAAAACTGATGGTTAAGTGATTTTTTGAAAATCGATCTATCCATGTTTAAAAAAACCTAATTTTTATAATTTTGAGTAACCAAATTACTCATTTAGTACTATGCTAATATTTTCATAACTACACATAATAAACTTTTGTTATACGTTATTTTCTTAGCTAAACATTTTACAACCTTTTTTTAAATTTCGAAGTGTATTGTCATTCCTTTAAGAGTACCATCTTGTATGATTCACCGTCAGTAATTGATAGAAGTAGTATTATAGTCAATTACCTTCACGTACTGAAGATTTATCTCGAATGTTTCTCAACATTTTTGACATTATCTTTCGAGAACTTAAGCTACTGGGTTTGGAAACAAATGATAAGATTTAAATGTTTTCATTTTTAAAAATAAACTAACAAAACCTAGATTATATTAAAATAAGTTCTAGATATTAAAGGAGTTTTGTATTCCCAGGAACTGCAATCAAAGAACCTACGGTGTAACTAATGCTTTAACATTTTAGTTCAGTACACTGACTAACTAGCTCATTCTGCTGGAGGTCCTCAGGATCCTAATTCTCCTGCTGGCCAGAGCCTCACAAACATAGATTATGTGATCTATAGTTTCATCTTTCTTCTTTCACAGCCTGCATAAGGTTTCGTACATTCCTATCATATTCATGTGTATTCTCAGACTGCAATGCCCTGTAATGAGTTCTATGGTTTTCTTGAGTTGTCCTCTACCCAGGATCTCTATTGTTTCTGCAAAACCTCCTAGAGGGACGTTTAAAAAAAGTTACTTTGAGAATACGTCCTGAGGTTGTCCCATTTTTTCTTCCGTAGAATCCTCTACTGCTACCTCCTGCAGATCCCATTCAGCCAGTCTGTTCGCCCCCTCATTACACTCAACCTCTGTGATATGGAACCCAGTGAAGAGTAACCTGGTTTTCCAGGAACAGAGTATTCTCACGACACTCTCAGACTAGTTTGGACCTAATTGTTGGATCGCTGCCTGACTCTCTCGGTATAAATTTAAATTCGGGCCGTCTTAAAAGCCCGCCATAAAGTTTCACAAACACAGTCGTTAATGGTCTCTGCTTGGAAGGCAACAATATGGTTTCAAAACAGACACCACAGCCCTAGTGCCTTCCTTTGTTTTGGAGTCTAGCTAAATGTAACAATGGTTTGTGAGAATGTAGATTTGTGTTGATTGTATCTATTATTTGTGTAGTTGAGTGATGCAAAATATGTTTTATTTAAATATAAACTATCAATAAACACTATAACCTACAAATTCTAATTGTGCCTATCAATTGTGCCTTACAATTACACTTTTTTTAAATCACTACTTTGTCAGTTTTTGACATAATCAAATAAATTTCTCACGAGTTATTCAGAAAAAAGTGGACTTTCATAAAATATAACTGTTATTGTTGGTCACGTTGTTTTAAACTAATACGTTTCAAATTTACATCTTACAAGTCACACAATAATTTGTATCGCACAATATTGAAAACTTACCTTTTGTTAAACTTTTGCATACTAGTCTCTTTCAAGTAAATAGACTGATAATGTTAGTATGTTGGTCACTAAATTCCCTCGTATCTATTAAGTGTCAGTAAAAATATATTATTAGAAAAGTTTTGGGTTAATATTCAATGACTAATAATGGCTATGAATATAATAATTTAGAAGCGGTCACAGTTTCTACAATCTTGATGATATTTTCACTCGTTAGGTCCACGTTTGCCAATTCTCCTTGGCTTTGTATGTTTGCAATTATTATGTGTGTTACAATGATTGGCTATGTATATTGTACTAATCTGGCATTGTATTTTATACGAATTGGCCCGTACGACCTTTCGCAATTAATGGGAAAAAGAAACGAATAATATACAACAATGTACAGTGTTATATCACCTCTTTATAAACAAATGTTCAAAATGATCTATGTAATATGTGGAAATCATAAATTCCCTTGTTGGTACACGGAAAGGAAGGAAGGTTAGCACGTTTTTGTGAGTCCTATTATGAAGTGTCTGTAATTGAACGTAAAAATGCATGAATTCTGTAAGTAAAATAAATCAAATAATACCATTGGCTGGTACTTAATTGTTATAATACACTAATCTTTAATACAATACTTGTATTTTAAGATTTCTGTACATATCATCCTAAGTAAAATCGTTGCAAAACCATGTAGGCCTACTATTTGTTGTCAATATGAACCTCTGTTAAAATAGTTATATTTAATACATGTACGACCTGTTAATAGAGCAATGTCATTAATTATATTTAGGTTATTTAATACAATAGGCTTTGTTCTACCTTCGTATTTAAAACTATAACTTATAAAATTATTGACTGAATTCTAATATTGTACCTTACTGAAATATTTACAAATAAGATCGGATTTTACATTACTTACTTAAATTAGACTGCAGTATTTACTGTTTTATAAAAGCAGGGTACTTTATTTAATAACATTTACATATTAAAATTGGCCCAAACTGTTTTACCGATTCCACTTTCAAAACTGATTCTCTCAATAATTATTTAATCCTTGGATACAGTATAACTTTTAATATTAAGCTACTTTCAACCAAGTTTTTTTAGCAATCAGCTGATTTGGTGCTCCCACAATTATTTGTCACCTATCCTTCCGTTGCGCTGCACTAGCACGGGGACACTTTATACTGTTTCTGCAGTTTCGTTTACAAAGTTTTTATCGGTTTAAAGTCGGTTTTACTTTATTGTAAAGCCTTGAAATGAGAAAGTATGAGCCGGAGAATTCTCTGGTGCTCTAACGAAAATGTGGGTACTCCAATATATTGTTCAGTAATGCAGATTCTTATTTTTGGTACAAAACCGGTAGGCATGCTCTCGTATATCGAAAATATCTCATGTGCTGTTTGTAGAGAATAAAGAAGAGATACATGAAAGTTTCGGACTTACTTGAATACACAGTCTGCTAATGTGAGAACGTAATTTTTGTGTACAATAGCTGCTGCGCATCTGTAGTACCCGAAAATCAGAAGAGATGCCTATAATACAAATTTAAAAATTAGGTTTATGTCAACTCGATCTACACAAGGCAAAACAAATAAATAAATTAATTAATTAATTAATCAAAAGCATTTAATAAACTTTAGCACAGTCATTTATTATAAAAGAGTCAAAATGAAGTTTTATGGCACTGAAATAAAATATAGGCCTACAGGCATCATTGTCAAAAAAATTTGGTTCATATGCAGACAAACAAATTCGAAAAATTGGCCTAAATTAAAAATGTATCGTATTTTGGTCAAAGAAGAAGATTGTATAGCAAAGTTAAATAATTATTTTTACAGTTTCTGCGTAAATAAAAAAAAAACCAAAACAAATCAAATTTGATGTGGTTAGGTTGTACAAACCGATATCACCACTCGACTTGAGTTTATTACGATTAGTTTGCTTCCCGAATCGTAAACTACTTTCATTTCAAATTTGCTTCGCTAACCTGAAGCAAAATAAATATACGACCAAACCCTGACTGTTTTTTTTTTATTTTTGAAATGAAAACTTTTTTGTTCGGGCCTATTACTTTTTGTATGAAAGAAAAAAAGAAAACTCGCAATAGTAAGAATAACATTTAAAGAAAGTCTCGCTTGCCGTATACAAATTATTAGTATTATTGAAGTAAATTTAGGTCTACCAGTGAGCTTTTTGTGCATTCGTAACTTAGTGCTATGATTTCTGCCTATGAAACTAAGCAACACGAGTTTAAAACCCGCTACCAGTTAAGCTTTTTTATATTTAATATTTAGCACGTCAATTTATATTATGTATTAACATAAGTTCAATGATATTTAAATTATATTTAATGCCATTTGTTGATCTGTGCACATATTGTATCAGTTGTGATGTTTTGCTTTGTTGTGATCTGTAAATTGTGAAAGCTTTTGCTGTGTAGTCCACTGTTAAATGTTTCATCTTTCTGTGTTTGTAATTGTTACGTGTATTTGATGACTGTTTATGTATATTGTGTGAATTTGTCATTGTATTTTGTATAATGTATAGGCCTTTGTTGTGTGTGAAACAAACGAAAACGGAAAATTCTATTCCCGACCCATCTAGTTCAAAATTGTTTAGAGAATTGACAGTTCGGTAAACTGAACAAAATGGACGTTTTATATTTGTATAATTATGATGCAGACCTAAATAAGCATCCGTTTTCTTAAATATCAGTTGTTTATAATTTAAATTTAGCAATAAGATTAGTAATGCAACTGGACAAACCAGCGAAATATATTAGAGAAATTTCTGATTATCGAAAATGAGTTTCAGTAAAAGTTGAAAAATAGCCCGAGCAAAAGGCAAACCTTCTAAATTTTAACAAAATCGTTCAGTTAGTAATACATCTCAGTTCTTAAGTAAAAACCACTATTTTATTTGTGGCATCTGAAGTCTGATAGATTTAAAAATTGAAAAATCAATTATTTTCACGATCAAAATATTTTCTCTATATTTCGTATGGTGGGAAAGTATTTGTTTAATGGTTGTGTACTATTTATTTTCATTATATTATGAAGTGTTTACCTGATAAGGGTGTTTGTTTATTGTAGTGCTGTTTCCTCCGATAATACCTAAATGTTTGCGGCTTTTCAAACTTGCCTGCAGCTTCGAATTGAAAGAAATTCTCTTTACATTTTGTGTAATATCCACAGCTGCAACAAGAATAAAATATATTATCTTTCATATATTATTATGCTAAGCATTCTATCGAAAATAAGAACCTACGTTATTGAAACTACATTTATGGGGTAACTACAGTTTCGTCAGAACTTCAAGGAATTCTCGCGCCTCATACTTTTTCATTTTAAGGCATTGCAATAGAATAAAACCGACTTACAACCGATAAAAGTTCTAACATTTCAGAAGCAGTACACAGTGTCCCCATGAGAGTGCAGCATAATTAAGGCACAGGTGACAAATAACTCTGTGTGTACCAAATCAGCTGATTTCTAAAAAAAACATTGTTGAAAGTAATATTTAGATTATTACTGTGTCAAAATAAATTGAGCGAATCAGTTACGAAAATAGAGTCGATAAGACAATCTAGGCCAGTTCTAATGTGTAAATGTTATTGAATAAACGAATATGCTTTTAGTTAACAGTAAATACTGTAGCGTAATTTAGGTAAAATTAGTTTATAGTAGTTTTCAATTGTAAATATTTCAATAAGGTACAATGTTAGAATTCAGTCATTAATTTATAGGTTATAGTTTTAAATACAAAAGTAGAACAAAACAAGGTTTATTGTATTCTAAACATAATGAATGGCGTGATTTTTATAACATGTCATACATTAAATATAACTAAACGAATATTTTAACAAAAGTTAATATTGATAAGAAATATTTAATACTTACAAGGTTATGCAACGATTTTACTTAGGAAGTCATCAGTCTTAAAATACCAGGATTGAGTTAAAGTCTATTGCAGTAATTAAATACCAGCCAGTGGTATAATTTGAATAATTTTATTTACGGATAGCGATTTCATAAAAAAGAAGTCCTAACCTCTTCTCAAATTCACCACTTATTCTTTAATTCAAACGTTAAAAATGTTAAATTCGACAAAAATTACTTTTTACTTAATCGTTATAAAAAATATAGCCTAAAAACTGGTGACCGTTAAAAGATCGTTTTTGGTGAATCTTTTCGTTTTCACGATTCTATGATAACAAAAGTGTTGTTAACTTTGGTGTTTTCCGTTTGTTTGTTTAAGCACCACTAAATTCTAAAGTAGCAGTTCAAAGAACTTTAGACCTCGCACCACGTACGTAATAGTGGCCACCGATTCACGATAGCGCTCTGATGCGCTTTTAACCTTTTCCCCTTTTCCGACAATTTTACGACGTTATTGGACCAACTTTACTGCAAATGTTATTCTATTTCTCCACAAGGCGGACAAGATTGAGATAGGACGAGCAGTTCAGTAAATTTCAACCGGTTCATGCATTTGGCCAAAACTGCGTAACAAACACACAAACCAAATGTCGAACGGTCGAGTTTGCCGATTTTCTTGAACTTTTACATGTATCTCCTTGCCCATATCTCGCATTAAAGATCTGGTTGTATCTTTAAAAGCAAACAATATACATAAAATGTAAATATCACATCTCATTCCCAGAAACTAGGCCTTTAAATGAGATATCAAACATAATTTTATCTTGTCCAATAGCGGCGTAATCTGTATAAGGAATAGATTCGAAATGGTGGAAGAGTTCAAAAACTTCTAGTAAGAAATGTAAGTGGTCACAAAAAAGGGTATTTCAAATTTCCGTTCCTAGGAAATAAATTAGTGTACATTATAAATGTTTAGGCCGCGACGAGGGGAGACTAGTTTCACATAAGAGAAAGTAAATCGGAAATACAAAGTAAAAATAAACCTTTCGGTCGTTTTGTTTTTCGATTTATTGTTGAACCGGAATAAACTTTTTTTCAAATTCGGCACATTGGCAAGTAGATTTTTCAAATTTACTAAACTTAGAGCCAAATCGGATTAACCGATTTTGAGAAATTAGGCACTTTTTTCGTAAGTAGTTTTTGAACCGTATTTTCGGGAACATAGGTTAAGTTTGTGTAAAACGTTTGCGCCATTAATTATAATTTACTGTTTTCAGCTTATAAATAATCAGAATTATATTATTACTTACCTAAAGCAATGCTAATCAAAAGCAAAATAATTGCGGCCTTGAACATTTCCTATCTCAGCTGACAATTTTGCAAGTGGAACCAATATAATCAAATAGTTTACGTAAATTCCTATTTTCCAACCAGTCCACTGTATGACTGTTTGGTTCAATAGTCTGCAGGACTTATAGTTACTTGCTGGAGTACTGTTTGTTATCACAACACTTCAGAGATAAACTCAGATTGGAAATAACTCACTTAAACTTTCTGTAACGTAACTGTGGGTTTTTCATACATAACGGCTGAGGTAAAATCGATTTTGATGAATATTCATATTCGATTGATGAATATCGTATATACGATACCCTTTTTTTAGGTTAGACCTATACACGATACAATTTTAATACACAAATATATACGAACACGATACATTCTGAATATACGATACATTTTTTAGGTTGAAAAATGTAGTCCAGACGTCCGCCTGTCCTTGTCACTGGAAATTTTTGAGTGAATTCATAAATTTATATAAAATCTTCCATTTCAGCTGGGCATGCAGATTATTTATTTATTGAATATAAAAATATGCCTCCGAGCCCGAGTATGTCATCTCATAACGATGTGTACACTTATGCAACAGCTATAAGTTATTTAAAACACAATTACAACAATTAAGTTAGTTTTTCATATTTATAATAGTAAAATATATAAATATTTGGCAATATTCCTAACTGAATTTAACCTTTCTTCTTCATTCGCTCTTGTGTCTTCAAGCCAAGATGGAACTGAATAGGCCGAAGGCTGCGTGTCGGCATTGCTTAAGTGTGCTGATTTTGGATACCGGATGACTTCCAGTTTTAAAAGAGTGTTTGGTTTCCAGGATCCCAAGTACCTTCAGCAGAATGAGGTAGTCAAAGGACTGCTGAAACTCATTGAGCCCAACAGTTACTGAACTCGAATGTAAAGGCCTACTTGTATACAATGCCTACGGTTAGTGTGTCAAAGGCTACAAAACCCATAATCTCATAAAATGTTATGTAGTTTATTAACAGAAATTATTCTTTATTTCATTAAAATTTAATCTATTTTGAAATTATTCATTGTGAACAATTGTAATTAATGTAACCTCGGTTGAAATAATGTTACTGAAGCTATTTTATGAAATCAGCTGATTATCATAGCATTTTTTTTCGTTTTACATTAATCCATATGTTAAATATATTTAAAGAGTAGGTAAATAAACTACAGGACCTCCGCTTTGGATTTTATAATATTCCATTCAATGTTAAAATCAGGATGCCAGAATGAAAGGTAAAATGCACGCAGTACCAAAACCCGATATCAGAGCGCTCTGAAATCGTTGTTATTCTACTTGCCTATTATTTTGTCTATAAATTGCTGCAATACGTGAATTTATCTTACATTCCATTAAGATATCATTAATACAATCATATCGATTTCTAATTAATATCATTAGTTATTCACACATTAATAAAAAATCTGATTGTAGTCTCAAAAGAAAACCTAAAAGTACATGGTTCATTTCGCTACTGATAGATAGCGTTATCACAGTTCAATCACACAATTTCATATATAGTGGGATCTCTGGGTATTATAGATTCAAGACTAATGAGTAAAATAGTATTGGTATTTTTTATTTGCTGAAAATAAAATAGAATAACTCTAATTTTATTGTTAAAATAAATATAAATCCAAATTTTTAATAGTTCAAGGTATTATCAGCGAAAATAAAAATTGACATTTCTCTAATCGATTTAATAATTTTTATCTTTATTTAAAACATGTGGATTTTGTATTAAAAAATCCAATTTAGAAAATCCTTCGCTGATTATCCAGAAACTCCTGTGAAACAGATCTTTTACAAACTTTGTTCAAGTTTTAAAGATTTGACTTAACGTTCAAAGAACGTTACGTACCCACAAAGCTCAAACCTAACCTATGATCGTAAATCCAGCAAAAATTTCGTCGATCCAATCACAGGCGCTTACACAAGTACGAAGGAAAGTATGCGAGTTGTAGCTGAGTCAAGTTTTAAACGTGTTACTGCAATAATTCTGAACTTATCGACAGTTATTTACCTGAGTCCGTTCAAGTGTATCTTAAAGGATTTGGCGAACTTCGGGTCATTTGAATGAAGCAAGTTAGTTTGACGCTATCCAAATACAAGTTAAGAGTTTTGTGGGTAGTTGAGACTGTCGCAAAGCTCTACCTTGTTCAGATCAACTCAGTACCAAATTTGAAATATTTAGTACTTCTGACAGTGTAAGTTCTTTTTCAATTTATTCTGAAAACGAAATTAATGTGCGTTTACAATTTATAACACCGACTTCATTTATGATTTTTACATATGAACAAAATGTAGTAAACCGATTTTTGGATTTCCCAATTTTTTGAGATGGAAATACTCATTTTGATAGTCCGTAAACTTAAGAAAATTTAAGAAAATAATCTCGCTCAGTTCAGACAATAGAGTTTGAGCCGTTTACTTTTAAATGTGTAGTACTTTTTCGAATATATTTTCATTTATCTTAGAGCTGTTTAAGTGGTTTTCTTACAGTGTTTATTTCTAAAGCAATTTCTACCCCCCCCCCCAAATTCATCAAAAATTAAACAAAAAATCTATTTTCTTGCTAGATATTTTAATAGATTCCTAACAGTAGATAATTAACGATAGATTGCGTAGAATAATAATGAGAACTAATTTAATAGAATAAAGTGGAAAAGTTGAAAACGAATAAACTGTCAAAACTGATTAATCAGAATTGACTCTAATGAATTTGAAAATTCATAACTTGAATCAGTGTACAATATTAATATATGAATAAATATACGGTTTGTGACTAAATCGAAAAAATGTCTTGTGCGCTTCACCAACAACAGTTAAAAAAAAAATCGTATTCAAAAATTATCAGCCATATTGAGATTTTAGTATAGATGGCATTGCATGAAATAAACAAGAGCTGTGGCTAAAACAGTATGTTCTTTACAACTACTTCCAATGTTTACAATCCCTTGGTTACAAATTTAGGTTAGTTACATCAGATTATATTTGATTTACATAGAAAGCAACCCGTGGAAGATTTTTTTAGACCTGCTATTTTATAACAGTAGTAAGTTAATTTTTAATTTATCTGCATACTGTAGATTTGCTAACACTACAAATCATCCATCACAATATGAAAATTTCCCCAGTCAAATAACTTTAACAAATTTTATTTTTTTCTGTTTGAGTCACGGGGTTTTCCGTTCTATGAGAACTTTAAACATCCATCAATCAATTTAATAAAAACTTCTTTTGATAGTCTGTACCTGAACATAAATAGCACATCACTTAAAATGTTCAGTTTATCTTGTATAATTAAGTAGGCATACTCACTCGGGCAGTAAATTTTTATCATATTGTATAAACGGAAGATCTAACTTACTTCATTTTCCTAACCTTATAGCAATGAATAAAGAATAGTTCTTGGTCATTTCTTACAGACTAATTAAGATTAATGTCGGAGTAGCCCTACGGCTATAAGTCAATAATAAAAATAACTACAATTGAATAAATTATTAAAACACAATTTTAAAATTTTGATTTAAATTTCCCGTCTTATGGACTTTCCGTCTTTGGGGACTTCCTGTACTTGTGTTTTCAAGATACCAACATTCTAACACCAAATTAACAATTTTAACTAAAATAACGATTTACTAAAAAAAAGAAACAATGTACATAGAAACAATAATCATAAAATTATTTAACAAAAACAAATCTTTCCAGGTTCTATAAAAATCTAATTCTATTCAGAAAAAAATGTTATAACTTTTTTAAATATCAATACGAGTTTGGTAGATAAACTGAACAATTTACTAAGCTCTGAATTTGAATACATTATTAATATAATATTAGTAATTATTACAAAAAAAATAACACATTAAAATTATACATAACAAAAACCAACAATGTGCAGTTTTTCTGCTTTAACCAATCAAGAGTAAAGCAATAATTTCGTTTAATTAAATCAGATTAATTACTGAACTTTCGATTAAATAAAATTATATTATCCATGTTATGTAATATTAATTATATATTTTTAATTAGTTACGTAAAGTGAAAACCCTTGTTGTTTCAATCATTAAAATGATTGTGTGCAAGTGTGAACGTTTTCCTAGTTAATTAAATTAATTAACTGCAGCATTTTTTTGTCAATGTTGACTATTAATTTTCTGGAAAAAATTGATTTGTCGTCTAATACAAGCGAACAACGTTATTAATTTTTTATTCGTATTTGCGTATTTTAACTTTGTCAAATTTTTTAACAATGAAAAACCTAATATTAATTCTTTGCTAAGAAAAATACATTAAACCCCAGATAGTCTGTTATCACAGCTGCTATAAGTGTCTAGTTGGTGGTGCTACCTAGCGGCTAAAAATGTAACTGTTCAATGTAAATAACAGTACAATTGTATTACAGAAAAAAATATTTTTTTAAATTTTAACACAATAAGGCCATTAAATTAATCTTTATTAAATCTACATCTATGTTAAAATTGTTTCCTCTATAAAAATTCTGGCCACAAATCTTTACTTAATCATTTAATTTAACTTTTTGATAGTAACAGTATTTCATATGCAGTTCAAACAATCACGTATAGATGGCGCAGGTGGTAAAACTTTTGTCTCGAACTTTATATTAGTAAATGAATTACAGTTTTTAATTTTTATTTGATATTATTCTTTCTATTTTTGTTAAATACTGAAAGATTTATTTATCACGTAAATGATTTATGCGAGAAAGTATCTATTTGATAGAAAAATTGAAATAGACAAGATAAATAGAAAAACCAGTGAACGCTAATTAATTACTTGCAGTGTAACATTACAACACACCTATGTTTTAAAATTAATAATTATTTTTACTTTTTGTGTTTAATTATAAAGTATTGCCAAAAACGCTTGACCACAATTTTATCATAATCAATAGGACTTCCATAGTGCCATCTTAAATAAAATCATTTTATTACATATTAAAATAAAAATGTATCCTTAAAATAAAAAAATGTAATAAAGCAATAAAAATACTGAAAAAGTATTAAGAATAAGAAAATTATTAATAATAAAATTTTGAAAAAAATATCTTTAACCAAGCCTACTTACCTCAAGTCACAGAAAAATGAATATTGTAAGCCTAGCACATCATCATAGCTCATTTGTCGAAATAATTATACTATCTTGAACTATTCCAATAATTGGTATTACAAAAAAAAAAAAAAAAGAAAGAAAGAAAACAGTAGCCACATCACTGTTTCGTCGCTGGCGTAACGAAAGTAAATTTCCAAAAGTAATTTTTGTATCTTATCCTTCCTTTTGAAACTTTGATTTTACCATCGTGAAAAGCATTTTAAACTTCCATATTGCATTGAAAATACGAAAATTAATCCGTACATTTAATTAAATTCTTTAATTTAAGCAGGCTTAGAAAATTCAAAATGTTTATGCAGTTTTAAAAACTGATTACGGTTGTGAAATCACATTAAAAAAAAAGTTAGGATAAAATAATTATGTATTTTTAAATATGGTCGCCATTTTGAACTGCTGAATGAATATTTCTGGTTAACGAACTTATCCAAATAATTACCGAAAACGATTTTCGTGCCAAGCTTGAATGGAATCGTCATAAGATTGCAAACGTGAGAGTGGTAACACTTACACATGTGTTTTATATATATATATATATATATATATATATATATATATATATATATATATATATATATATATATATATAAAAAAAAAAGTAACGACCCCTCAAAAAGTGAACTAGAAGTCAGAATCGGTGTTCATTTCAATGTCCCTGGTCTGGGTCTTACCATGATGGCCGCTCAAGTAGTCTATTGTCCAGTTGGAATTTTGTAATAAAATGAGTATTATTCATAAGCAATAAATGTGTTATAGCACAAACTAAATATTTTTTCCAACATTTACCGTTATTTGTGTATAGGCCTATAATTAACCACACACGAGTACGTTAGTTCAACTCCCATGCCCTACAACTCAAAATGTCAACCATTAGATATAAACGTATTAGAAAAGTAGAGCCATCATTATAAAAACTCCTCGTTATTAGCTCCTGAACTACAATTAATTGGAGTATCTGCCGCTACGAACGCTGCAGACTACAAGAACAGGGGTAGATACGTTTGAGCAAATAGACAGTACAATTATCTATTTAACTGTAGTTGAATAATTTGCCTCAAGATGCCACGAGCAGCAAGCGCTCACATGTGTCTCATAAGAATTCATTCTAGTACTTTTACACTCAATGCATCAACTTAAATTTCATCGGTAATAGAAATTTTAAGTTACGAAAACTTCTGCTAATTCCATGTTAGGTTTAGTTTCATATTTTCACAGTTCAGGTACTTGATTTGAGCGTTTGTTCTATTTTTATATAAAAAAAAAATTATAAGTGTTCAAACATAGCTCTAGGGCTTTTAACATCTTGTTCTAGTTTTTATGTTCAAATCGTGCACTTGTGAATAAGAACTGGAATTACACTCTAGAACGTTGCTCATTGTTCTACACAAATAATTGCAAACGTCTGAACAAAAGGTAACATGAATATTTCATCATTAATCAATAAGTTTTTAAACAATATTATTCATATTCACAGTGATGGAATAATTTCGTTGTTATTTGTAAAAATTAAGTTGCTGTAATGAGAACTCCACACACACACACACACACACACACACACACACACACACACACACACACACACACACACACACACACACACACACACACACACACACACACACACACACACACACACACACACACACACACACACACACACACACACACACACACACACACACACACACACACACACACACACACACACACACACACAAACGGACATTCATATAAAAACATTTTCTAGAGCTTTTGTAAAGTTAAGTTATTAACATGAATGCAAACTTAACGCAACATAACCTCAAATTTAAAATAATCTGTTCTGTAAAAGTTGAAGGAGTTGTAAGAGTTGAATAAATTAAATGAAATATCGCTTCAATATGGAATTGCGAAACTTGTGCGCTGTTATAAACTAACTGTGTTGAAAAATAAAACCAAACAACATTACACAACTATAAACTTGTCTCGACAAAGTCAATTCTCTCCGTTAGGCTATGGCCAGTTCTGTTCGTACAGCCCGAACAGTGTAATCTATTAAAAGGGTTCACTATGCAAATCCGCCTAATTTCCACCCCAAAACTGGTTCCAAGGGGAAGCCCCAGTCGCAAGCTTCGATGTTCCCGACAAATGACTCGGAATAACTTAATGTTGTTCAAAATGTTACAGTTTCCTCCAGAGATAAAAGTCAAATGAAATATTACCCGGGCGACCGAATCCCTGCGTCGCGTTCAGACTTTTCTTTGTCTCGTTTAACTTAGGCCTACCAGTTGGTTTTAATGTGTTTATATTGTTGCTGTATTGTTAACTTCGAGTCCTTAATTTACTTAGAAATATGGCATATATACAAAGTAGTTAAAGTTGAGAGAAATGTTACTGCGTTCAAGAAATTTAAAATATTTGTAGACAATGAGTAGTGAAATATTTGTTTATTTATTGTCCTTTATTTTTTTAGTTCATTCATCCGCCTTTCCTACATTTATAAATCTATATTTTATGATACGTTTCGGATTACCTCTATTCACAAAACGTATTGTTGCAAAACTAGGAAAGGCGGATGAATATATTCAACAAAAAAGATCTTAGATAAATTTGTCAACATTTCAACAAACGCTCGTCTCGTTTTTCAATTATCAGATGATTTTTTGTAATTTAAAACAGAATTTATATTTTATAGTTGTAACTAGCGTAATAACCAATAAACTGACTTTAAAAATCGTTTAGAGCTCCTTACGAAATTTAAATTTGGGGGGAAATATCTGTGCAACCTTACGAGCTGCAATTTACCTGCATACCTAACTATTACTTTCGTTGAGATACTTTCGTGTTTAGTTTATCCATGTCTGAACAGCTACTGAGATATTACTTTGTTGACTTTTTCAATGTTGCTTTGTTTTGTGCCCCCGAATCGAATTTTCGGAGCGAAAATAATCCGTACACTATTTTCAGATGGCTATACCACGAAACAAACACACTCTTAACACTATTTTGAGCTACGACACTACACATTTTGTGAAGTAAAAACACATTATAGGGGAGAGCGGGGTAATGACACGCACTTTAACATTTTAGTTTAGTAATCGTTCTAAAATTCAATTTTGAGATTTATTTTCATTTTAACGTATAAAACATACATTTGTCTTTACATTGGAACTAGAAAATTACTATATCCAGTATTCATTTTCACCAAATTATTCAATTAAAAAAAAATTGCGCTGCGTGTCATTACCCTTAGGTTTCGGGTAATGGCACGCATGAACATGCCGTAATGAAACAACGACACCAGTGATGTATGAATTGGTTTTAAGTATACCTATTTTTAAACAAATTACATTTTTAGTTATTCTTTACAGTTTTTTTATAATTATCATTAATTCAATGTCACACTTATAATCTACTGCACAGTCTAAACCACTACATTCTGAGTGGAACCACCCACCACATAAAACACATCTGAACCACAGTTCATTTTTTCCAAATTCTTGGCACAGGATGCATGCATTGTCCGATTTATTTTTTACCGGTAACATTTTAGCTAAATCATCCACTGTGGTTAGTTCGTCATCGGTTTCACATGTTTCCATAAATTTATCGCCTGATTCACTGCTTGTTTCATTGAAAAAGAGACTTTTTCTAGCAACCTTTTTCTTCCTATGAGTGCTATCCATTTTTTTTTCATTCGAGCTTTTCCCCTTCTTCTCTAGTTTAGACCTAAGCCTTTTCTGTTTTATCTTATCTCTTTCTTCAAGAGCTTCTTTTCGGGGTGTTGCACTCAAGATCTGATATTGGTTTTTCCTTTTCTTTGACTTTCAAGGCCGTTATTTTGTTAATACGAATTGGGGATATTGCAGTGATGGGAACGTTTTCTATTTCTTGCTGTTTTACATGGCTTGCTTGTAATGATTCTGCTTGTGTTTCTTCTAGAGTCACTAATTCAATTCCAACAGTTATAGCTTTGGATTCTACTAAGAGAAGTAAGTAGCTTCCGGCTGGCGAACACTCAACTGTGGATTCCTCTTCAAAAATCCATCAGCCCAATCCACCTGCCATTTTTGTACCTGCATTAAAAGTATTCTTAAGTTTTTTTTTTTTTTTTTTTAGCATATTCATATGCAATTCGAAGTTGAATTGGAGTAATGCCGTAAAACAAATTCGATAGCAGAATAAGATGATGAGCTATTTCTTTCTCTTGTTCTACAGAAAATACAGCTTTTCGCCCCATTCTAGGACCACCGGTTATAAGACCACATTTCATTCTCGTGTGAAGCGTTGCTTCGTGAATACCAAAATGTCTTGCTGTTTCTCTTATTTTAGCTCCGTCTTTGATTGCTTTAATGGCCATCTGAAGTTGCTCATCAGTCCATGCTGCTTTAGAGGTTACTCTGGTTTGTTTCATCAAATTGTACGGAAACATAATGTACTGTGCCAGTTAGCTGCTGCCGTAAAGAACAGTCTTAACTAAGCCTATGTTAAACAATGTTTTTATTATAATTTATATCTCAATAGTGGTTTGACTTCTCATTACAGGTTTTAATTTACTGTAGTGCCAACAATGTGTTTCACAACACACATAAAAATGAAATTTAAAATTTATTAAATAAAATGGTGTAAGCTATGTCTGTAACAATAGAAGTTGAATTTAATTTTAAAAGAGAGCATTAACATTTTTTTTAATAAAATTATTTTTAATAAAAAGATGTGTAGCATTACGCACAAAATCCATGGAGAAGTTAGGTTTTTTCAAAAAAACAAACTCAAAATGAAGGTACTCGACATTATGATTTAGTAAGAGTTGGAAATGAAACAAAGTACCTCAGTAGAAATATGTAAAATCGAAAAGATAGTACTTTCGGGTATTAGCACGCACGGTGAGGAAATGACACGCAGTTGGGGGTAATGCCACGCGGACGCGTGCCATTACCCCGCATGTCGCCATTGTGGAAAAAATCATCATACTCGTCACACAAGCATCAAACAAACATTGTTTAATATAAGTGCTATTTAAAAACTATTATACTTTAGAGATATGTATAAAGAAAAGGCTAAATCTAAACTGATTCAATAAATATCTTGAAGCAAACTTTCCAGATCAATTCAACCAAAATTGAAGGTTTTCGAAAAAATTCTTTATAACAACACACTTGTTCCTATTGGCAGTTTCTCATACACTGGCCACTAATAGACCTAAGGGCCTACAGATTGCAGCACTTTACACACTTCTAATCCTTATAGGCATTGCTGAAGACATGTGCGTGTCATTACCCACTGCGTGGTATTACCCCGCTCTCCCCTACGCTATTTTTACTTAAACTAACGTTGCTTAAATTCCTGTTTCTATTGTTTGTGGTTCCTGATATATTTTCTTACAAGCATGTAACAGAGAGAAGGAGAACAGGGGAGTACATTTGTACCTCTCTACTATACATTTGAACTTAATCGGTCCAAAGAGGTTAAGTGTAAGAAGGTCTCATGCAACGGTAATTCTTGCAACAGTTGCAACGTAAATCTTACTTTTTCCCAGTGCGTAACGTGCAGAGAGATAGGCGTCGTTTTTGTCGTGGTGTAAGTAACTTGTATGGCTCTTTTGGCACATGGAGGAAATCATCACGGAGAAACCCGCTGCTGTGCGACGGGAAAGGGGGCGATGCCTGTGTGATTAGGAACTGTACACTCCACTTGGTGATCCACTTGTACACACATCAAAACTCACTGAGAAAGCATTATGCATTGGCTTTGATTGGTTCTTATTCCCTGGTACGAAAGCGTCCTACAATATTTATAACGATTTTATTATCATGAAAATAATGTTTGAGGATAAATAAAAAATGTGTTTGCAATATAAATGGTAATTAACAAAGTTATACGGCGACGTATATTTTAGATTATTCTGAAATATAATTGTGTTAATTAGAGTTGCGACTTTATTCTAGATGAAAGGAAATCTTTTGTTACAGTTACAAGTCGAACATGTTTTCGTTAAAACGAAATGTTGCCTTGTATTGTAGACATTGTTTATAAATGATTTTCTGCCAGTTATTTCTAAGTTTGCTTAACTTTAAGATTATTTTTATAGGTTATAAATTTAAGAGGACGAAGAAATAAACCTGATATTTGAGTATTGCAACTTGAGATTAAAAAAATAATTGTAGAGAAAAGTAATTATATCAAAACTTTTAATCATTTTTGTATCTTACAAACAACTTTTTCAAACAGAAGTGTGGTTGTACATACTTTTAATCATTTTTTGTTTAATAACTCAATAAAGTTATCAGAGAATCGAGAATTTCTTGTCAAAGCAGTACACAATATTTTGCATTGGTGCTTTTCAGTGTTGAAAATGTTGTTACAAGTTACGTGTTGTGTAAATCTGTATTTCTATAACTTAAGTAATTATATCTGTTTTTCAAAATATCTATCAATATATCTATCTAAAATTTATTTTTCAATGTTGTCTAAAACGGCAATTTGTATCACACAAAAAAAACTACAACTAGTGGCTGACATAAGCAAATTAGAGCCTTTACAGAAACACTCTTAGACAAAGTTGGAGTACTGACAATAGTTATTACGAAAAAATGTTACACATCAAATATGCAGTGATACACTATTATGGTTGTCATGATTTTCGTTCCAATTTGGATACCACTTACGATAAAGTCATCACAGACTTTGTAAGTACAAAAAAAAAAATACTTTAAATAATAGGCCTTACTTTGTTCTGTTTTTGTATTTAAAACTATAACCTAAAACATTAATGACTGAATTCTAACATTGTACCTTATTGAAATATTGACAAACGAAACTTACTATAACCGGATTTTACATTGCATATCTAAATGACGCTAGGCCTTACAATATGTATTGTTTACTAAAATTATATAGTGTTTTATTTAATAACATTTACATATTAGAACTGGCCTAGATTGTCTTGCCGATTCTACTTTCAAAACTGATATAGTTAATAATTATTAAGTTTTGGATATAGTCATAATTTAAATATCACTTTCAACAATGTTTCTTGTAGCATTCAGCCGTTTTGGTACACACAATTATTTGCCACCTATGCTTGCATTGTACTGCACTCTCATGGGAACACTGCTCTTGGAATTTTTTTTATAGATCTTTTATCGGTTTTAAGTCGGTTTTATTTTATTGTAAATCCTTCAAGTGAGGCGTAGGAGTTCCCTGATGTTCTGACGTACCTGTAGGTATCCTTCCGATCGGAATGCTTAGCACGATAATATACGAAAGATACCAGAATACATTATCAGTTAAATTATTTCTAGTTGCACGCCACCTTTTATCTAACTCCTGACACGGGCGTGTTTCCCGAGTAAAGAAGGAAGTCGCTGTTAAGCCCTTACAACTGTGACATAAAGTAGCGCTAGTACTTAGCGCCTAAACGTTAATCTAGATAAGTCATGACTACCTTGTACGTACAGACACTGTTATCTGCATAACTAGCCTTGAGCGACAGGTGTAGCGCCTCTACTCGATCACCTGTATTTTACAACCCACCAGTCTTTACTTTTATTAATTGGTTTCGAAATCAAACAAGTCATTTTTTTAAATTTATCAAAAATTACCTGCCCACAACGACTAATTTAGTTTGCAAATTCGTTCCCTAATAACAGAGTAGACAGTCGTTTGCAAAATTATTGCCGCGATATCTTCTGCAATTTGTGTTAATCTATGGAAAAGGACGATGTTTTATCGAATTTTTGAAAAATACTTTAATTTTAGAATAATATTTAGAGCTGGTATTTGGACAATTTTTCAAATCCAGTAATTTAAATAAAAGATATTTATAATTACATAAAAACTAGAATTAATTTCTAAAAGTAGGCAACAATATTAATCAAATAAAAAACCATTAAAAAAATGTACAAAATTTTAACAAAATAAACAGAAATACTCTAACGTAATTGGCTTTATTCACAGCAATAATTTGTAAACGCATGAACCACATTCATTGGCAATTGGGAGACGGAAGTGAAAACTTAAAAAATTGAAATAATAAGTGTTAATTGTTGCTTTTTATTGGACCAATATACCAATAACAATATTACCAATATATACAAAGCAATATTACCAGTCGTGTTGCTAAATTGAAATTATACACAATTGATATTAAAGAAAATGAACACTTATCTACGCCATATACACAAAACATCAATCGTGTACACTGTAGCCAACTGTTAATGCAGTAATAATTAACAGGACATATGTTTATTAATAATTTAAACATTTATTAAAATGTGCAAAATATATTTAACTGTAAACGCTATAAACCAATTTGTGCTGCATGGGTCAAGTAATTAGTATAACGCGTTAACTATATTATAAAATATTTGTTATTAAACTTATACATATTTTATATAAATATTGAATCTAAAAAAAGTTTTATCTCAGTTACCCAGTTTCAAAAGCATAAATTATAACACGAATGCATTTAGGAACATTCAGCTCACTGGTAGACTTAATTCAGATATGCACTTTCTTATAATTCATGACGGACGGACCTCGCACAGGCAATATGGATCAACAGAATAAGAAATATTTTCTTCCACTTTTCTTTTTAGATATATATTATTTGTGCAATTGAGTGGTTAAAATATTTTTTTATTTAGCTAAAACGATTTGGTTAGGTTAGGTTATTATCTTGCTAATTTTCGTTGTGCTTAACTTTCACCATACAAATAATAATTGTTTATCAGTTTTTATACTTAGAAAAAAACACAGTCTACAATTAGGAGAAATTAACAAAAATATATCTTTGTTCACGCTAATACCAATAGGCCACTAACCAAGAAACCAAGAAATAAAGGATCCTTTCAACGTTCTAACAGTAGGTTAGGAACTGATTGTTTGAAACGTAAATAACTTGGAATTTTCTTACAATACTTTCTTGCATGTATCAAGAGTATCATGTAAACCCCGTCATAAAAATAGATTAATAATTTAAATGGCCCATTAACATTAAGCTAAAAATTCCTTTTTGTGGTAAAGAAATACAAAGCTCGCCTACATTATTCATTAGCAGGCCACGCCTCCTTATCACAAATACACTTTGACTTTGTACAATTAAGTTGTTAGAGAATGCCCGCGTGTTGATTTGCCAAGTAATAGTTTCAAATTACAGCTCGGCCCGCGCGCGGGAACAATTTATGGGCTTTGGTTGGCCGAACAACTGTGGGGGGGGGTAGAGGTCAGTGTAGGCTACTGTCGACCGTTAAACCTGGACACTGTCTGTTCAAGCATTTCCGGTTGCTTAATCCCTAAATATTTAGAATAATTTTACTTAATTAATTTAAAACTCACTTTACAAAACTTATTTTTGTAAGAATAATTTTCGTGCCTACAAATAAGTACGGATGCCTTCCTCGATATTACTTTTAAAATTAAAGATTCATTTTTTAGATTTTGCAAGAAAATTATTTCTTAAATTTTGTTTCTCGATACATAACCTATAAAATAACGGAATCTTTGGGATAATTACTTAAATAAGAAAGTTCTTTTCTCAAAAATATTAGAAAATATCAAAATTTATTTTACGAAACCAGGTGCACATTTTGAACCTATAGGTATAATCGAGTGTGTGTGTGTGTGTGTGTGTGTGTGTGTGTGCGTGTGTGTGTGTAATTTTAATTTGAAACCCTATTGATAGACATAAATCAAAAGTTTCCAATAGTGTCCTTCCTACACTAAAAAGTAAGATATAATAAAATTTTGTTCCTTCACTGAAGATTGTAGAAACGTTCTTAGTACAATAAGTGTTTTAGTTTTAAAAAATATGTTTTCTTTTCTTTGTTAAGCAATGTTTTTTTTCAAAAGACAATATTTATTAAATAAATCTATTTCTAAAATACGAAAATATTATTTTGCTTATTGCAAAAACTATAAATTAATGTTAATAATCGACAGCGTGTTTCCAACAGTTTCGAATTCCTTTTCTAAAATAAATCGTCATACAAGGCTTACAAGTAGAGTACACTCTGACATATCAGGTAGGCCTAGTAGCCGGAGGGTTTTGGAACCGGAAGACAAGGGATTGAAATCTGCATAGCCATACATAAGGTAATGCGATATGATTAAGGAGGCAGAGCAAAAGAAAAAACATTTTAACAAACAGAGGTAGGCCAACGGTATCCCCTGCGTGGAACAATGCCGCTATGTTTTAAACTGATGAGAACAGCTCCCCTTCAGGCAAGCAAAAACAAGAGCACTGAATGAAGAGGAAATGTATGCAAAAACAACTGAAGGGTTGAGCAGAGCGTGTGAATGAATGTGCGGTACATGTTCATGTATGCAAATACGTTCTCTTCTGTCTTAGTTGTGTCCAACTGCTTCCTTCCGTCCCGCAGCCAGGATATTTCTGGGTGAGTTAGAGAAATATTTTGTAAATTTTACAAACCAAACGTAGGCAATTTATTGTTATTTTTTAGTTTTTGTCTTTCCAACTATGTATCTTGACCACTATAATACATAACATTAGATTTTTAGGTTAGGTTGAGTAAACAACGCCGTTTGACAAATTTACAATTTTTTATTAGGCCTAGTGTATTAAATTTTGTTATCGTAGATTAATTTAAATAACCAAGTAAACATTATTATTTGTATAGGATATTATATAATATTAATTTCCATCTTTTTGAATTAAAAACTAAGCCGAAAATTAACTAATTTTGTTTTTTATTCATGTTTTGCGAAAAACATAACCTAAAATTTAACGAAACTACAAATTGTTCAAAAATCAAACATTTGCGTTTAATACAACAGTTGCTATCGTAGCCGTTGTTTATTTTCTAAAAACTATTCTTTATTTGAAAATTGGCTATAATTTTTCTTAAAATTTTTATGAAATTCTAAAAGTTTTAAAAAAAACTTTCTTTTAAAGTTATGACGATTTTAACTGAATCGTACACAATGTTTAAATCAGTCTGAAATCGGGTAATTTCGTCATGATTGAAAACTAATCGCGGCTGCTTTCCCGAAATTATCGAAACGAATTCGTCAAAACTAACGATATTGAATAAGAACGCGTAAACATAAATTTTAATAAGCTGAAATAAAAGCTATACAAAAAACAGACTTAAATATATGTTTACAAATATCTTGTTTTGTTTAAATAATTAAATACGTGAACATAGCTTAGATATTATTTACTGTAGTTATAGTAAGAGATCAGTTGTTTTATATTAATTCGTAATGATCAGCTGATTTAATTGAACAGCTGATAGATTATAATAAGTTTTAGGTTATGTTTTTTTAAAAACTGGCAATATTAACAACAATTATTATAAACGGTTATATTAATTTCGAATGTATTATAAACGGTTACAACGTGCACGTGTTCTTCAACTAAAGAAAAATACCGAAACCAAAGCAACACAACATTTTCATAAAATACTTGTGTACTGTTATCGAAAAAGAGGAAGAAAAAGAAATATAGAGAAATAAATAGACAAAATTTGTTTGTTCGTTCGTTCCGTATCTCCGTTACATTCTTCCGTTAGGGAAACCTTTTTTTATTCACTCCTCTCGCCAAAGCTAACATTAAAAGCTTCGCTTCAAAAATTAATTTTGGTAATAGCTTTGACAAGTTTGTTACCCAGCAAAATCAGTCCATCCGTTCCTAAATTGTGGTCATTTAAATTTTCAATCATATTTAGTAAATATGATTGTTATGCTATTTGGAACAAACATAACGAGTATTTACAGCGAAAATTGCATTCAGTTACATTGCAGCTTAAATTGAATGATTTAACCAATAGACTACAATTTATCGCAAATTTGCTAACAATATTTAGAACTAATTTGGCTTATAGGCCTATTGCTTAATTATACAGGGCGTTTAGAATTCATATCGAGATTGTTCCTTAGATTTAAGCAAGCACAGAATGTAAATTCATTTGTTTGTTTGAAACAATCGTATTTTTTTGTCCATCATTTTATATTTTGTACAAAACAATATTTAAATTAGTTATTAAATAAAAATTAGGAACAAGTAGTTTTTATGTAACATTCGTTAAAAAACTGTTTTTTGTAACTCTCTTAACTTCGGAGACCTGCAATTTTGGAAAAAGCAAAAATATTACGTTCTTGAACAAAACAAAAAATGGTGGACAAAAAAATATCCGGCAAAAGTTTTGAAACACTCTGTATAAAGTTTCTAGTGGTCCCATTGTAAGAAATAGAACGAATATCCTATGGTAGTAAAAAAATCTTGTTCGAGTTAGACTTCTTTTTATTAAACTCGTATTTTTGCTAAAAGCAAAGTTTAAAAAAACTGATTAGTTAATAGGCCTATGTCAATATTTGTCTTTAATTATTAAATCAGCTGATTATTTGAATCCAATATCTTATGAAACGTGTTGATTAAATAAATATGGCCTAGTTTAGGTTACGTCTTTCCCAATACAAGAAATCAAATGAAAGTATAGCGATATATTAGGATTTAAGCGAAAATTATCCCATAAGTTATTTTCAGGAAATATTTTAAATTAAAGTAAGATTCGTAATTATTTCTCCAAAACGCTTTTTTACATGTCCGTTAAAGTAACAATACCAAATATAAAAGTGCAGAAAATACAGACAGTTCGAAAAAATGGAAAAGAAAAGTGACGCCCATAAACTAGAAAATAGAAAACGTGTCCGGTTCAAGATGACGACTTTGATTTGTAGACAAGTGTCGTAATTTCAATCAAACGCATTGGCCAATCAAAGTTTTGGTACGAAGGTTACCTTGTATAAAGCCTGAAAGACGTAGGCTTATGTGTAAGGTTTTTTCCCACTCACTTAAGCTTCAAGATATTGTACTCTGATTCAACGTTAAGAGTGAAAGAGCAAAAAATTTCCAGTAAAGTGGGTCCAGTAATACTTTCCGTAATTATTATGGTTAATTGGCGGAAAAAGTTACGGGCGCTGTCGTGGCGCGCTCTGTATATTAATTAGGAACTGCTGTTTTTTTTTTTTAACTACAAGTTAATCTTATTTGTAGGGTTATCATTAGCAATATGATTGCTCCATTATTACACACCTGGCCTTGTTATGTTGGCATGTTATTCTTATTGAACCGAATCACTGATGCGGCGAATTTTGTTGATAACTTTGTCAGTCATTGCCTTTATATCCTGATTTAAGTGAACTTGAAGACGTTGTTTATGGGTGAAAGCCACCTTCATTCACCAAATTCACTTTGAGATCTCGATGCCAATCACTATTACTGGTGTACCATGGAGCTGAAACTATTTCCCGAAGCACTTGGTTCTGAAAGTTTCCAATGAACCTCTCATTTGTTACCTCCTTACAGCCCCACAGGAGTTGAGTTAAGAATCTTTCTATGTGACCAATATGTTGGAGCAAAATATTTAATAAACGTGTTTAACAAATGATCGTTTTCCTGTTTTCTGAATCAATATCGAACCAGATTTTAATGAATTGAAAAATGATGTTTTGGCCAATATGTTTACTATGTTTATATAACTGTTACATTACTTACATATTTAAAAATAATCGCGGAATGCAGCTGCCTGGCTGACGTGACAGAAGCGAAATTACATAATTGTTTTTTACCTTTAAGCTCTCTTTTTTTTGAAATTCTGATTTCACCATAACCAGCATTAAATTCTGCATATATATAATATTTCAAACTGCATTGAACATATGAAAATGAGACCTGACCACTGTCAAAATATTTCTTATTTGCAACGGATTTTCAAAATTCAAAATAATAATTTATGCATTTAGCGCAGATTACGATGATGAATTTGGATTTTCAAAAACATTCATGACAAAAACAGTTATGAATTTGTAAGGATTTGCCGCCATTTTTTAACTATTGAACGCATTTTATTGGTTAACCAACTTGTCTAAGCTATTAACAAAATAGATTTTTGTGCCAAGTATGAATAAAATCGAAATAAAATTACGGAAGTTAGCGTGCTAAAGCACTTATAAATATAAATTTTAACATCTCTGGATCAGTTATCATTTCAAGGTCACGGGTCTGCCTTAAGAGCTAAATGACTGCTCCAATAACTCAATCAAAATTCACTAATACGTGCATAACTGTAGATATAGTTTGATCTACAAAAATCACGATCGCTGTTTAATATCAGCAATAATCTCATTTAAATAGTAGGTCCTAGATACAAGTTTTAAATTAATCAGCTGCTATTGTATTGCAATAAGCCTGCGTAATTATTGCAAACATCCCTGTGCAATACATCGCCCCTAAGCCTCACTAAGAAGCTACACTGATCTCGTCATTTATACATCGTAATAGAGGTTTAAATACGATCTAATTGTTCTGCCAAGACGCTAAGAACAGAAGATTGCGTATGGGCCTGAGAGGGCGGGGAGGCAGAGGATAATAGCTTTATTTTTGCATATAACAAGTCATTGATTTCTGTGCGAGTGGTATGTCCCCTGTTCTAGATAGAGAAATGGCGGCCTCTGAATCGATATCGCCATGTTTGGGGTGGGTGGGGACTTAGGGGGAGGGGAACGCACAACGTAAAAATAAACCCAAGAAATCTCGCTTTCCTCTAAACTAAGTACAATGTATTTTTAAAATGCGCACATGTGTCGTTTGTTGAAGGCTCAACATCTATTGAGGATTTGTGAATGGAGATTTTTTTTTGTAAATAAATTGCCAACATTAAACAAAGTATTTAGTAACGGTAATTTGCGGGAGCAATTATTTCCGTAAGTTTTACAAGCAGAGATAAATTTATGCCCTGGGGTAAATTAGCAAGCAGTTAGGTAAAATTATTTTGTTGGTCGTTATCGCGAGCTTGGGTGAAAATATGCTAAATATTCCAGTGAGGATATTCACACAGTTTACGTTATCAATAATTCTAATTTTCGGGGATGTTTTACTGATTTACAAGAAAAGAAACCCTAGCACGCAGCTGTCTCGCTGACGTGTCGGAAACGAATTGTCCAAAGTATTTTCTTTATCTTAACGTTTTGAAATGCTGATTTGACCATCATAATCAGCATTAAAATCTGCACATATCAGCATTTTAAAATTTTTCATTTACATTGAAAATACGAAAACGGACCCTTACCGCGTCAAAACAGTTCTTAAGTCAACGGATTTTGAAACTTAAAAATGTTACCATATGCAGTGCTTAACGAAGACTAAGGTGGTGAAATCGATTTTTTTAAAAAAAAGAAAAAATAAGAAAACAAAAAGTTACGGATTTAAAAAAATGAAATGGCCGCCATTTTGAAACTGTTGAACGAATTTTACTGGTTAACGGACTTGTCCAAACTATTTACATAATCGAATTTTGTACCAAGTTTGAATAAAATCGGACTAAAATTGTAAACGTTTAGTCCGATATATATTTTAACGAAATCTTCAAAAAGTAATTTTGAGGTTAGGATCGGTGCTCATTCCAATGTTCCAGGTCACGGGTATAGCCTACATGACGGCCTCTAATAACAGCCCGTTTGTCCAACGGAAATTCGCTAATAAGTGAAGAAACAGAACGAAAATATCTTACAATTTTTTTTTCTAAAAATTGTTAACAACATACTTAAAACACTTTTTTCCTTTTTGAAGTCATTTTCTAACGAAGGAAGAAAACCATTTAAATATTTGAAATTATATTGTATGTTACAAATCGTTATTAACGTAAGTGAAATGAATTGAACATCCTTTTAAGATATATAAGTATTTTGTATCAGGCAATACATTAGCATAACAAATTCAATTAGGGCTTTTTAAACATCTAAAGTAAGAAAAACTATTCTCTAAAATTTATTTAAAACCTAATGGTGAAATCCTATAAAAATTTATAAATTTTTTAATATAGGATGATACTTTAAAAAAATATTCATTTGAATTAATTTAAAAATTAAACTTACAACATAAAAACTAGCCTACAGTGTAAATTATTTAATTTGTTTCAATTTTACATAAATATTTTTATTATAATAAAAATTAAAACTTAATTTTAAAGTAAACTACACTGAAAGCCATATATTATGATTATTATAATCAGTAATTAAAAAAATTGTTAACATTCTTTTATTTTAAATAAAATTATTTGAATGCACTTAGCGAATATACGTATGTCTGATTTTATTTTAATTAGCTATTTATTTAGTTTATTGGCGAATTTCAATTGGAAAATGAGCTACTTGAGCAGCGATGACAGTGAGACCCAACCCTGGACCTTGAAGTGAGCGCCGATCTTGACCTCTGTAGGCCTATCACTATTTGAGAGGTCGCTAAAATTTATCTATCTAGCCATGTACAACTACATCCCCCACAAAGTGATCTAGAGATCAGGTATGTTTTAGCATGCTCATGTTTGATACGAGTATATTAATCCGATTTCATTCAAACGTAACACAAAACGTATTTTGGTAATAGCTTGATCAAATTCGTTAACCAGTAATATTTATGTAAAAGTTTCAAAATGGCGGTCTTTTCAAATCTTTGAAAATTTGTCTTACATCACCAACGTAATTAGCTATAAAAAAGTACTTACGAGTAACATTTTGAATTTTCAAAATAAGGTGAAACTGAGGAATTTAATTTGACGGCGTTCAGGGTTCTTTTTCGTATTTTCAATGAAATTTGAAAGTATAAAATGCTAATATATGCAAATTTTAGTGTTAATTATGATGGTGAAATCATAATTTCAAAGGGGGTAATATGAACGAAAAATGCTTTTGGAAATTCGTTTCGATCACGCCAGCGAGACAGCTACGTGTCACGATTACTGCCTATGCCTAACTGGTTGCACAAAATAGCTGCTACCGCTGAACGTCCATGTATTACGTAACAGTGATTAGGAGTTATTTTTAGCTAAATGAGACAATGTTTTAGATTTAAATTCAAAACAATGCCAAATTAAATGCAGTTTAAAACAATGGTTTTGTTAATAATTTTGAATTGAATTAAATAATGTTTCGAAGTTGAATTCGTTAATTACTTTCGATCCGGCTGTCGCTGTGTTTTGTTCAAGTTGGACATGTTTTTAATTAAATTTGCAGAAATGGTTCATTAAGCAAACAAATAATTCATTCGTTTAGTAATAAAATTGTGAAGTTATTATAAAATACTTTATAAAATTTCTGTTACATTCTACCTATTTACTCCACTCGTATGTGAATATGATTATTTTGTTATAGCTAATAGAACTGAATTTTAGCTTTAAAAATCCTTTGTCATGTTTGTTAACGATATTTCTGTTTTTTGTCTTTTTATAAAATGCCCAGTTTCGACATTATTCTGTCATCTTCGGTTAATCAAACTTTGTTCCATTATGTATATTTAAAACAAGCAATATATAAAAAGCAAGTTGTATTTCACTGTTCACGAATAGTCTATAATAAAAGTCACCATTCATGGTTTTAATTATTTTGTTTGCTATTAACAATTTTCTATTTAAAATTCGGTAGAAACCCGCGATAAAAACTTTACCTTGCATGATAGCTTAATGAAATAATTTAAATAAGGATTATAGTCTGTAAACACAGCAATCAGGTAGCAAGTCGAAATAAAATAGCCTAAAGCTGCAACGTGTTCGAAGAAAATTTCCAAAAATTAAGGAAATTAATAAGATCAAATAAACTAATACTTTAATTAGACAGAGGTTTTATTTTTTCGAGAAATTCATAACTTTTCAATAATTAAAAAAAATTATAGAACGAAATCATCGAAAGTCATAAATAAAACAAACATTTCAATAGAAGTGACAAATCAATAAGACAAAATCAGTTTCACATTTTACAGTAATATTTTTGTGTTATTTTATAAAAATTGTTGTAGTTTTAAAGTGTTAACGAATGTAGTCTATTTTTCTTTAACAAATTTATGCTTTGTATTGATTTTAATTCAATTAATATAAACTAAACACATATTTCTTACTGTGTGTTAAATAATGTGTGTAACAAATAAATAAATATCTGGAAAATAGTTCTGTCAACATAAGAAACTGTTATTAATCATTTGCTAATTATTATCTAAGGAAGAGTCTGTTCTGCAGTAGTAGGGAATGCAACAAAACAATCACAACTAATATTTTAAAACTAACTGTTACAAAAATATGTAATGAACTTTATTGTAACCAATTGCTATTATTTAAAATGTTATTTCGCCATACTCAAAAAAAAATATGAATTGCTATTCCTCTGAGGTAAAACACTTAAATAAATAATTTAGCAAAAATAGGTTGAAGAAAATTGTAAGACTTGTGGTCGTAAACAAAAACGGTTTTGTTGGGTGCTCAAAAATAGTTCAAAATCATGTGTTCTACATTTATGTTTGAAAATGGTAAGCCTCAATGTGGCAGCCAGACTGTATCAAAGAGAGCGACTAAAACTCACTCGGGTTTAATTATTACTTGCGTACGGGTTTGTGCTGGGAACTGTTTAGGCTAAAAGTACTAGTGACTAGTCTAATATTACAAGTTAAATTTTTCTGTAAACTGTGTCAGTAATATACTAGTTACTAGTTCAGGGACTGATAACACTACTTGATGTATTTAGTTCTGTACTAGTAATTAGTGATTTATTACAGGAAATCACTTGTTGTTTATATAAACTGGTAAAATCCAATTTAAAAATTACTGGTTGGATAAACTTTGATTAAATATATTTGATATTTCGAAAACGGAATGTAGGTTAGGTAACTATTGTATAGTGATTGACTTAGTTGAAATTTAATGATTATTTTTATTATAAGACCTAATTTAAAATTAGTTTATATGGAAAACATTTCTTTTTCAAATTCTAGATTAGGTCTCATAAAAGTAGAAATAATTTTACAACTTACAAGTCTTTAAAATCATCAAAGCTATAAATACTAGTTCTAGGAAATAACATTAAATACATTAGTAACAAATACGTTGTGAGTTTTAAATTGTTATTTTATAAACATGATAGATTTTACTGGCTGTAAATCTTTTAATATAAGTAAGTATGGCTTTTAAAACATTCTAGTAAGCAGACATTACACTGACGTAAAACAAATTTGGTCCCCTCTTGCTACTGCCCATGGGCTTGCAGGAACATTGTGTATTACCGAATTTGAAAGGGCCCTCAAGGGGATTGTGCATTCAAAATACTGAGCTCATAATTTTAATTGGGTCTTTTATGTTGTATCAAAACAAAACGTTTGCTTTTTTGCGAGTTGTCATTCTTGAAATTGCGCACAATTTTATTATTTTACAAAACACTTGTTTCTACAACCTCAGCAAAACAAATTTATAAAAGTAAAACAATTTATAAAAGTAAAATTGTTTACTTTTACTCTACTTTTATAAAAGTAAAACAAATTATTTAAATAGTGTTATTATTAATTAATTTATTACTATCAATGTTTTAAGTAAAATTAACATTGATGAAAGAAACTAAGGTGCAAAAGTTGATTTAAATAACACAAAACACAAAAGTAGATAACACAAATAAATTTTAAAAAAAATATCACTTATCTTTACATTTTTTTAATAAAATCTTAAACTTTTAAACACTAACTCATGCAGATTTTACTGCAGTAACATTAGATTTTCAAAAAACAATTTAAGATAAATGAATAAATGCATTACATAATGCATGCATTCGTACATACCAGTATAATGTATGACTCCTGAAAATGTATTCTAAAAGTCATGATAGGTTATATTTCAAGCAGATGGGTCTGTAATTGATTATTTCCAACAGAATGTCTTAAAAATGATTTAGCTTTCATGCATGCAACTATCCCGGTGACGTGAAGGAATCAAATTTAAAAAACAACATCAAGTAAACTTATTTCAATTACAGAAACAAAAATAATCACAAATTAATTTTTGGTATAAAAAAGCTTTGTTAAGTTCGTTATCCAGTAAAATTTTGTTCACCTTACATATATAGTTTTAATTTTGTATATGTATTTTTATTGCAGTCATCGTTCAAAGGTGTATTAATACGTTTCAGAAATGAGTATTTCATGAAAACTGATAAAAGCTAATTTATGCATATAGAAAGCTGATGGTTATTGTAAAGTGAAATTTTAAAATTCATTTTTAAACGAGTTCTGTAAACTAAACCAGTAACATAGTAGTTACTAATTCAGGGACTGATAGTACTACTCTAAATGGTAGTACCTAGCTCTAGTAATTCTGTATCTTAAATGCCTTTACTAGTAAATAAATTATAATTTACTAGAGGAACTCACCTAGCCTATTTTGTAACTGTTAAAATCTAATTTGCTTAAAAGTTACTAGTTGGTAGCTAAACTTTGGTTAAACAAATATTTTGGAAACTGAATTTAGTTTAGGTAAATGTTGTCTAATATTAATAATATTAAATTCGCTAATGAGTCTAATAAGGTTGGTTTGAAATTCCATCAGTCAAAATCTAATTAACAAGTTGACACGGCACACATTGACATGGCCAATATTATTTAACACGACACACTCAGTTCAACGCCTATTGTCGACATTTAAAAAAAAAAACACCCCGCAGGGGGGTACAGACTAGCTGCACCTATTGAGAGGATTTATACGTCCCTCGCGGTACCCGAGTCTAACACACACTTACACTTACAACACTATACTTACGACTTTAACACTTTACACTCACACTTACATTTAGGGAGGCGATAATAGCCTCAATGTGCTTCTCGCCTTAAAATAATAAAAAAAAAAATCAATTTTCGTGTTCCGTAAATAATCACAAGGCTTCATGTAAACCAAGAAATTAATAAATATAAATTATATATTTTTAATACAATAGCCTCCAAACTGGTTGAGGGGTATAGCCGGGTTCAGTTTGCATAACTTAAACCCTTTGATTGTTTTCATCCCTTTAGCTATCAGAAGGGTGTGTTGAACAGTGTTTGTTAACGCGGCTGCTCTCCGTCTCAATTAAATATTTTACGACTTCCTCTCCAGATACACGATGTAGAGTTTAAGATAGTGATTTAGACAAGGATTATACAACCAATACAGCTGCTGTTTTAGGCTGCTATACTTGTGCTGGAGGGATGTAATGCTTCAGCAGTGCCTTCTCAAAGTAGTTGTACTGAATTGAGATTATTAATTATTAACACTATACCATTTACTAACAAATTTACTATGGGAAAGCAACCATTTCAGTAAAATGGAACTAGTAACTTTGATTGCTGCCAACGATAGTGGCCTGATGATAATAATAATAATTTAAAGCGGTCAGGGATTATTATTTTTTATTGTAGAAAACGAATTTGTTTGCTTAATGGAATGTTCGTTTAGGTATTGTCAATAAATGAAAGACTTCTAGTAAACAGACATACAAATATAATTTACAAACGTTCTTTTAAGTAACAAGTAGCCTATTGATATGACTGGACCTATATTGGCGTGTACATATAAACATTTGGATCTAGTAATTAACTAGCCTATAATGTATTTTGGGTAAACATTTTTAAATTCAGAAAATGAGCTGTATGGTGGTTATCTTAGTGAAACATTTTATTAGTAGAAAATTTGTATTGGTATCTAAACTATAGATACCATGGTAAGATCCAGGACCGAAAAATTTGAAATGATCATCAATCATCACTTCTAGAATATGTTTTGTGTGTGTGTGTGTGTGTGTGTGTGTGTGTGTGTGTGTGTGTGTGTGTGTGTGTGTGTGTGTGTGTGTTCTAACACGTCATCAATTTAAATCTAATTAAAAATTGGCGCAAAAATCCATTTTTTATAATAAATTAAACAGTTTCGTAATCAGTAAAACCCGTTTTTTACCGTTTAAAAAATGGCGCCATTCGAAATGTTGACAAAAAATCATTACATTTTTATTTTATACTTTTGTGAAACTCTAATTTCATCGTCGTAGATAGCGTTAAAGTCAGCATAAACACAATTTAAATTCCATCGACAATACGAAAGTTAATCTGATAATTGTTATGGTTGTTTAACGTAGGCAATTTTCAATGTCAATTTGCAAAGTATTTGAGATTGGAGTAATTAATTTTAATGTTTTGAAAACAAAAAAAAATTTTTAGTCAGGACATGCATTAGTAGTAACTTCAATATTATGACTTTTTATTAAGTAATTTATTTCAACATTAAGTATTTTATTTAGTGTTAATAATAACACTAAATAAAATTTTTTATAAATTTATTTTTTATAGATTTTTCTTTATAATTTATTGAAATAACAATAATTTCATTGTATTTTCTATTGTAATAATAATAATAATAATAATAATAATAATAATAATAATAATAATAATAATAATAATAATAATAATAATAATAATAATAATAATAATAATAACAATAACAATAACAACAATAATAATAATAATAATAATAATAATAATAATAATAATAATAATGTTATTATTGAATTTTGATATGATAATAAATAATAAATGAAATTTTATTTGAAAACCAAATAGAATACGACGTTAAAAGACATACAAAAAACAAATTACTTTCCTTATAAAAGTTTTGATATTGAATAAATCTCCAAATAATTATAAAAAAAAAACATAAGCCATAAAGAATATGTTTATCGTAAATTGCAATGCAGCAAGAATTTTTTTTAATACATAATTTATTAACCGATGCATCTTTCAGTCATATGCTTTCACAATCATACATCAAAAATAAATATGTTAACCATTTAAATTTTAATAGTTTAATTTCGTTTCAAAATATTTTCTACAATGGCAGCATCCCGAACTAACATAACCTACCAAACTAGGTCAATTCCTCCCGTTTAATAAGTCTGCCACCAAGTCATCTCCTATCGTTTCGTTTTGCAGCCATAACCTCCGTACTTCTTTTGACATTATGTAGACTACTTATATAATAAGTATAAATATCCTTTATCGAGTCACTGTTGCATAAGTATATAACTTCTCTCGTCTCTTTTTGTGTTTATTTATAAAATTTTATAATTACCTAATTAATAACTAGATTAGATTAGATTAGAAACTAGATTATATAACCCGAGGCACCGCTATCGAAGGACTTATTGAGCAACTAAACCTCTTAAGTATTAGTTTACCCTTAAGTATTAGGTACCCTTAGTAAGTTCCAACAATTCACTGACTACTAAATCCTGCTGAAAGTCCCTATGGTCCTGGAAACCAAAAACCCTTACCCTCCCGCTAGCAAGAACCTCACAATCAATTGAGTTGAGTGTCTTACACTTTCCCGTATAACCTACACAATTTGTCTCCATATCTATCTTGTTTATGTGCTCCCTGAGATCACATGCCCCTGTATTGATCATCCTGACTTGTGCTCTACCCAAGATGTCTGCAGCCTCTCTAACTTCCAGTAGGAACCTTTTTAAGAGGCGCTTGCTATGAGAATGCGCATGAAGGTTATCACATCTTGCCTAGTGATGCTTGTTAATCCACCCGCTGATATCAAACCGGTCAATGACAGAGATATCAGAGATGACAGAGACCTTAAAGTCCTCGGGTCCGATAACCTTAAATGCGGATTCCAGTCAGACCAGTCGATGTACCTCCTCATTACGTCCAATCCCATTATGCCCTAACCTAGTGAAGAGTAACCCGGTTTTCCAGGTTATTGAGGTTCTCCCAACGCTCTCAGACCAGCTTGGACTGAATTATAGGACCCCCAAGTGCTTTGATTGCTGCCTGACTACCATTATTATTATTATTATTATTATTATTATTATTGTGTGTGTGTGTGTGTGTGTGTGTGTGTGTGTGTGTGTGTGTGTGTGTGTGTGTGTGTTATAAATATCTTTGAAATGTGAGGATTTGTGAAATAGTGATTACATTTTTTAAAATCATATTTCACGTTTTTTTTTTAAATCGTAAAAAGGAATTAAATTTTAAATTTTTAGGAATCTGTTTACAAAAACAGATCATTTCCTTAATTCCTAATAATGCATATTAGAAATACCTTACCAAAATGTATATTTTTGTAATGTAATTCAATGTCTTTGGTTTCATTAAATTCGTTTTAGTTATATCTCGGCGGGACAGCTGTTTGCCGCTATTGTTATTTATTAGCTACTGTTCAAAATCCAAAGCCAATGTCGGTTAACCTGTAGGCTGGCCACGTGGTCGTTAGCGTTTACCTTGAGATGTGTACTGACCCGACCCAGAGGAGCAACATATGGAGTGGAGGTGACAATAGAGAGCGTACAGAGGAAATGTCGTAGCAGATGGTCTCTATGGCCCACGTAGCTTAGCCCACAACACATTAATTATCAGCGTGTCGCAATCATTGTGCAAGCCTAACAACAACACAGTTTTAAATTTAAGTGGAATAGATTGTATCTTACCGATCACTTAGTGACTTAGGCTAATTTATGAAAATTATACAACGTTATTAAAAACGTTAGGGACAAGTTTTGGACACATTAGATATGAGTGGTCACAAAATTCCACTTTCTCTCTCTCTCTCTCTCTCTCACACACACACACACACACATATATATATATATACACTATTGTATATACACATTGTATACACACATACATATATATATTGTATACACACATACATATATATATATATATATATATATATATATATATATATATATACAGTTGTATATATATATATACTACTGATTAACCAAGTTACTAATTCATTAGGTAAGGACTCATGAGGTACGCGTAACCGTTTTAAAGTTAATTTTTTTATTTCCACTTTTTGTTAAAAATTTAAGAAAAATCTGAGAACTGATTTTGAAAAAGTTGGTTCCTTAAAATGTAGGTTATGTAGGTTGGGTTCCTTTTGCAAATAGGTTCCGAGCAAAAATAAATACAATATAAGTTACAGTTTATTGTTACTGGATTTGCAATAGAGTTTTTTCTATGTTTTGTAGGCCTACTGCTTATTTTCCTTTAAGCTAACAGTACCCATATGGTAACTCACACATTTTCAAAGTGAGTTTTCTATGTAAACGAATTAATTTTCATTCTAAATAATGTTCAATCTTTTCTCATAACGTACGTTAAAAATTTCAAATCTCTACGTGACATAAATTTGGCTGTACTTTGCACACAAACACACAGTCAAACATTTCGTTTTATTTCTACACTAGGATTACCCGATTTTTTTTTTTTTTTTTTTTTTTAACGTCCGACTATTGTGCACACTTGGGCTAATGCAGACGATGGGATGATTTATAGCGTATGAAAATTCCAAGCCCTGGCCGGGAATCGAACCCGGGTCCTCGGGGTGAAAGCCTAGTACGCTATCCACTAGGCCACCGAGGCGGCTAGGATTACCCGAAAGGTGTTGCCCTTGAAAAAATAATAAACATCTGTGAGCATGGATTAATGTAGTGCAATGGTTCTCTTTTTGTTTGTTAATTAAAATAGTTTTAAAAAAGACGCTAGATATCGTTAGTGTAATTTTCAACTAAGTGTTTAATTCGAGAAACATTTATTTGGTTGTGTATCGTGAGCGCGCTCGATGAAAAAAATTGTTTGTAAACTGGCTACGAATAAGTAAAGTACACCATTTTAAGGTTCCAGGATTTAGTTTTATGACGCATTTAATGCAACGTTATATGTAAATAGTGGGAACTTTAACTACCATTATTAAAAGAAATACATACAATTTTAGTTTATTTAGAAAAAACTGTTTTAAAATTTAACATATACTCCCACGATTTGCGTGCAACAAGCTATGTATTTGTGTATTAAACATTAATAAGCAATTCACTACATTTCAAATAGAAGGAAATGAAACTAATTGCTCATAAGTACGTCCCTATTTACCTTAAGCATTTGTTCCTCGAGCTGTCATTGGCTCTGAAAT